>CM029604.1:91040871-91640871 GCA_017311375.1 Mytilus coruscus
AGTTAACGTTTTTATAAGCTTTAAATGTTTCAAATTGTAAGTAATAACCGTGGTCAATACCAAAAATTTAGTCATTTTGAAAATGACGTCCTTTATAGTTCTCTTTCATGATTAACAGAACTTCTTAATGATAGTAATTAATAGTATAGATACCAACGAGATGTGAGTGTTCGTCAATGATACTGCAAGTCGATGATTCAAATGATCAAAAGGTACATTTTTATTTATTTTTTTATTTATAACAAAAATAAGTCCTATAACAAAATAGCTGAATTATGAATGAAATAAGACAGGAGTTAAACTTCGTCTAATGCGGATTTCAGGATTTCTCCAATTAGGAGCGCATAGAACCAAACGTTTGTGTTGGCCAAAGTGTGACAAGCACATTGGAAGCTGTGTAACAAGTTGAGTATTAATAGAATGGAACAGTTAAACATTTCAAGATCAATTTTGTCTGAGGGGGTTTAAATCTTAGTCACATGTTCTATTCGCTTGCAGTTCACTTTCGACCGAGTAATTACCAATTAAAAGTATAAAAGTATAGTTCGTAGAGAAGGAATACAACTATTTAATTAAAACAAAACAGCAAAACTATAAAGAACAAATATAGAACCAAGATATCACATAGCTCCTAAAGGATAACGGGCTTCTGTTTGTGTTTTGTGTATTGAAGATATTACAAAAACTAACGGCATGAAAGTATAAGTGTGAAACTATCAAATATTTTATACTGAATTATAATGAAATTAGATTTTAAGCAATGTAAAATATAAGATCAATCTAACGACAATCTGATTTTCCAGAAATCAGTATCAAACACTTTGCAGGCACAAAAACCGTTCTGCTAACTATGAATCAATCGGAGCCTAAATAACTCGTTTGCAAATCTAATTTAATAACATGAATATTTATGGTTATGTTTGATATAGTTCAAACAGCTAACGAACTATCTAATTACCCAATATAAAACAATAACTATTTTTAGAATGACTAAATTTATTTTTGAAACAATTGCTTTCTTTTAAATAATAGAACAGATGTTTGAGTTGAAACGGCGCAATAAAAATATTCAGAAAAAGTACATTTTAATTGCATATAGTCAAATAACGTAAGTTCGTCACAACCATTGATAGCAACCACCACTATACTTATATTTCTTTAAAGTTTCCTCTTTATAGTGTGTCTTAGTCGGATGGGACTTGATGTTTACGAAGGAAAAATGTTTAAAATTGATTTATTAATCTCCTTGTACCAAAATTCGTATTTTGGTCTACCCTTGTTTTGAAATTTGTCATGTAAAATAACTCAAGATGTTATAGATTAAGCTTATTGTAAGACACTCTGCATATAAATGCACATACATGTTGATTTTAAATACTGTATAAATGAGAACAACTACTCTCTTAACGTAGATATTCCAATTCATTTCAGTAATTTCAACGCAGTGAATACTTTTACTGATCATATATGTTTTTCGGGGTCTGTATACCTTCAATAATGATATGCATTTGTTGTAGCATTAGCGTAGAAAAAAGATACTCACTAAAGTTTTAACGATACTTGTTTCAGTAGTGAAATTAAACTGAAGGCAACTAACTATCTTGTTCCTAATGATGTACCAGTATATTGTATACAAACATGATTTTAATTACCTTCCTAACAGGAACTCATCCACTTCAAATCAATATGCACAATATGATAATACTACCGTACTAACAACATCTTTTAATTACTTGAGTCAATGAGGTGATCACTTAGGTATTGTTTTACGTAGGACATGTTTAAGTGTCGTGATTAAACTCTTATTCATAATTTTCTCCGTATTGCGTTTGTATAACACGAGTTTGCATTTTACATCGAAGCACACTCCTATGCTGGTGAACGTAATATTTTGTAAATGTTTCTGATTCACCTCAACAAATTATGTAATATGTACTTTGATTGATCAATATTAATTCTTATTGAACAGTTTTGGGTTTTGTTTTTTCGTTCTCACTTGACATTCTTTTTCTAATAGCGCTTATATTACTTGGTAGTTGTAATGGGTGTAAAGTCGTTACTACAACCTATGGTAGAATCTGTAAGACGATTTTCATAGTACTGTAGCAGTTTATTGAATAATACAGTTTCCTTCAAAGACACATGTAGTTATAGACGAAATTAAAAAAAAAAAAAAAACCTAATGAGCGATCATGTTTCATAAGTCTTGAGAAATTAAGTTCAATGTCGAAGACTTTTGTGTAACTGTTCAAACAGCAGTTTATTGAATAATACAGTTTCCTACAAAGACACATGTAGTTATAGACGAAATTAATAAAAAGCCTTATGAGCGATCAATTATCATAAGTCTTGAGAAATTAAGTTCACTGTCGAAGACTTTTGTGTAACTGTTCAAACGAAGAATAAACCAACAAAAACCTTGTTCCTCGATTACATCGGTTAATTAGTATCTAATTCAATTATTATTTTATATATATCCGTGCGACCTTTCTTATAAAATTAACTATAATGTAGATTGTATAGCAAAAATATCTGTAAAAAAGTATGTATCACCGGTGTCTGGAGAAAAAGCAGAAGTAGCACATACTGACTTGGATGTAGTGAGCTAAAAATATGACAAAAGACATGTAACAACGATAAAAAGAAATTTTGAAAATAATAATAATGACCTCTTAAAATTTCGGGTCTAAAGTGAAGGGTTGTTTGTCATTATAATGAAATTGTATGCGACTGTCATACAAAAAAAGTAAAATCACAAAAATACTGAACTCCGAGGAAAATTCAAAAAGGAAAGTCCTCAATCAAATGGCAAAATCAAAAGCTCAAACACATCAAACGAATGGATAACAACTGTCATATTCCTGACTTGGTACAGGCATTTTCTCATGCAGAAACTGGTGGATTGAACCTGGTTTTATAGCTAGCCGAACCTCTCACTTGTATGACAGTCGCATCAAATTCCATTATATTGACAACGATGCGTGAACAAAACAAACAGACACAATAGGTAAAAATGTCAAAAATAGGGTTACAGCAGTCAACATTGTGTTATCATCTTAATCACTATAGAAACAAACAAATGTAACGCAGAAGCACAAAAAGGCATACATCAAATTTAACATCCTCATTATGCTTATATTATACGATTTTATTTATCTATGTAAAATCCACCTATAAAGGATGGAAGGTTTTAAGTACTGGCGTAAAATCGCGCGTTTGAAATTCGCACAGGTAGACATAAAATAATTTTGTCGTTCAAAGTATGAAGAGATACATAAATACAGAGTCACGTAAAATGGATGTCACAAAAAACAGACTTAGCAGTAAAAGTAATATTAATAAATAAAATAATAGTGTGGTTCAAATTTTGACGGGATACATAAGTACAGAGTCACGTCAAATGTATATCACAAAAAACAGACTTAACAGTAAAAGTAATATTAATAAATATAATAATTTTGTCGTTCAAAGTATGACAGGATACATAAGCACAGAGTCACGTAAAATGTATATCAAGTGAGAGTTTTAGCTAGCTATAAAACCAGGTATAATCCACCTTTTTCAACATAAGGAAATGCCTGTACCAAGTAAGGAATATGACAGTTGTTTTCATTCGTTTGATGTGTTTGAGCTTTTGATTTCGCCATTTTATAAGGGACTTTCCGTTTTGAATTTTCCTTGGAATTCGGTATTTTTGTTAATATTTTACTTCTCAGAAACACAGTCTTCTTCAATGATGGGCAACGAGAACGCAGCCCAACTCACAAAGACATCTAGAGGTCCGCAAAAGGACTTAAAGTAGCAAACACATTTTGATTTCCAAATCATGTGTCGATTTTTATTTTCCTTATGGTAGCTGGATCAAGCAGGCTTTTTAATATGTATTTTACTTTTACGACATATTGTCAAGATAGGTACATCATTCTTAAATTTATTCCATTTTTCAAAATTTTGTCAACTTATATATGTGTGGTAACATTGGTGATTAGTACCATCTACAATTTATCGAGAGAATTTTAAAAGTACCCGTTTTCTACAAATAAAGGAGTAGGCCCTGTAAGGTCCCTTTTTGGCCCAAAAATATAGCATTTTTACAAATTTGTTGAAATGTAAACTTTTAGCTCTTTATTGGAAAGTAGAATACTTTTGTTCCATAAATATGGGCTGTTTTTGACAATACATGCACATGCATCGGGTAATATCATCATAAATTCATTCAAAATTACTCAAATCTTCATAATTGTAGCATTTGTGCTAATTTTAAGACGGTTTTTGTCTAAAATCTAAGTGGCCGCATTTGTGTTCAGCCTTAAAATTTAAATATATGTTGTATTTGATGATAATACATAACATAAACAAAGGTTGGGACTGAACACGAATGCGGCCACTTTCATTTTAGACAAAAACCATCTGAAAAGTGACTTTTTATGGCATATTTGATAGATTTTTCATATTTAAACTCGAATTTGAGCGTCTTTAATGACAAAATCAGTTCAAATTTTTTACATAAACTAACTGTATCGACTGAGGCAGACACTTAAGTGTATAAAAGAATGTCAAAAATCTTTCATCATATGTACTTTCAATTTTAGGCCAAAACTATCCCTTACCGGACCTTCTCCTTTGTGAGCCAATGATTAATTTAATTCATTACAATTAGAAACACTAAAGAAAGAATTTTACTATTTTTTTACATTGAAATTACTGTGACCTTGCGCATTGTTTATGAAGCTCTTCGTGTTGAAATATACCTTGCAGATCAGCAATAGATGTTATGATGTGAGCTGTGCACTTCCTTATACAACTCTGAAATGTTGTATTACTTCAACAAATTAAGTACTTTGAGATCGTTCTCAGTGAATTGTTTCATATGATTTTGTTTACTATGGAATTCAGTTTCTTTTTTATATCTTTTTTTTGGGGGAAAAGGAGAGAAGGAGCGGTTTTAGCGGCACTATGCTGTCGTTACATCACTTAAAGAGCTTTATTTTTATATTAAAAAGATCAGGTATCTATTCTTTCAAATTTTCCTCTTACAATCTACTGGAGCACCTGAATTCCTGAACCTCACAAACTTCTGCGGGGAAAAATTAACTATTGTCCAATAGTTAATTTTCTCTGCAGAAGTTTGTAAGCTTGTGATGTGTTGTTTGTTCGTCTTATTTCTCTTTTTCCATACTATCGTTTGTCTTTCTTCGACTTATGGATTTTAATTTCGTCTTTAGTATCTTCTTTTCCTTTTCTATTAATGAAAATATTAGCGGCATTATGCTGTCGTTTACCACAATCTTCTTTTATTCACATTAAATAGATTTATTTTTATATTAAAAAATCAAGTATCCTTTCAAATTTTCCTCTACATTTCTTAATAGATTTCACACGACAACCCTATTAAATAAAGAGAAATCATGTCCTTATACAATTGTCATAACAAAATGTGTGTACAAAATCACGATACATATAAGAAAACAATTAAACATTTTAGTGTGTCATAAGGAAGTTTGAAGCTCACAATAGAGGACGTATAAATTTTGGAATGATATTAAATCTTATTTTTCAAACGCTAAATAAGCCCGAAAAGGATAAAAACAAAACAAGGATAAAAACAAAACATATAAGAAAAAAACATTAAAAATCTTAGTGTGTTATAATGAAGTGTAAAGCTTTAGGAATGATATTAGATATTATTTTTCAAACGCTAATTAAGCCCGGAAAGAATAGAAACAAAACAATTATAAACTTTTCAGCTTTATAACTAGATCACAGACTGCTGGATGTTGAATGCAATATATTTCGATACACATATTTCAATGAATAAATTTATTTACAGAATTAGCTTAAAGTATTGTTCAACATCGAAATTTTTGATGAACACGTTTATCGCACAACTCCTCTTCTTGTCTTCATTAATGATATTACCCATCCAAACTCATCAGTGGGTTTTACCTGAAATGAGCGACATGACAGGTGCCAACAGGTAAACAAGAACTGCTCCCCTATCAGGAGCTTTTTCACCTTATTTCTTTTAGGCATATTGTTGTCTATCTTTCTTCGACTTATGGATTTTGAATGCCGCTTCTCCCCTTTTTCTACTAATGAACATATTTCGTTTGGTAATATATGAGTCTGTAAAGCAAATATGCACACATCACTCAAACTAAAAACATAAACCCCATATCAGGGAGCTGACATTACATCATTGAAAAATGGGAAAATGAATAATAAGATAGGAAAAGTTGTGTTATTTATAGTAACTGTTTTTAATGAAGATTCATTAGAATGCCATGAATGCTATTAATAAAACCATGTAAAATATAAAAACACTCAGATATATTAAACAAACGTCCAAAATTAGAGTGTTGAAAATACCCAAGTAAATACAATAACCGAAATGAACAGTGGCAATCATACAACATCTCCTTATTTTTCTATTTTGTATAATGATGGTTATTCGTATTGCCTGTCGATAACTTCCAAGGAATATATTTACAGTCCTATTGTTCTTCATTATAATATTTGAAAATAACTCCGACTCGATAAAAACCACATATGGCAAGAAATGAAGCAACCAATATGATAACATTAGATTTCTGTCAAAACGAAGCCATTAAATTGGTCCGTATGGCCTTACCTTAATATTGCAGTAAAACTGTACAGAATACTGCCACTCGTTATTTAGATAATTTCTCTATTTTAAAAGATAGTCCATGCTAAACTAGAATATGTCATCCTATATGTCCGATGAATCACAGACGACCGATTGTTTAAATGGATGTCCTAAATATCTTATCGGTTAAAGGTTCAGGAAATTGTACTTCATGAAGCAATATAAATATTTATAAAACTATATTTTGAACAAGAAAATCAATTGTGACCATAAGCGTATTATATTTTTCATTTTTAAAATTTTGAATAAAAAATTTGATTATAAATATCCAATTTAAATATTGTAAACATCAATACATTGACTTCTGCATTTATCTAAAATTGCACCTGCTTCTTAAATCAGTTATCTGATGAAACAAACCATTAGAACTTCATTTTAATTTAGAGAAAAGGGTAGGTTAATAAATTGCAAACTAAACAAATAAATGAATACATATAGAATAGTCGACCAATAATTGTACAATTGACACGTTTTAGTACTCAAAAACGTATTATTGAAAAATAAAGAGGACCAATAATAAAACAGATAAATTCGTGAGTAAAAACCAAAACGAATAAAATTATTTAGAAAGTACAAAACGCATTCTATAAGAAAAAGAGAAATGCTAATTTATTTTCTTTTTTCAATGTTTCCCATCTGTTTGACCAAAAGATTGAAACATACATTTTCATGTCAATAGTGTAACAAATTTATTTGATGATTGCATCAACTAACGCTACAAAAACAAAATTCGGGGAAAATTCCCACATATGAACATTTGGTTAACCATAGCTGTACAACAAACATACTAATTATGAAATTTGTTAAAAAGTGTTGGGAAAATTTCCCACATAGTTGATAACCAAAAAGAAATCAATCGACTGGGGAAATATCCCCACAAAATGTTAACCAAAACAAAATTAACAGATTGGGGAAAATTTCCCACAAAATGTTAACCAAAAAGAAATTCATAGATTGGGGAAGTTTCCCCACAAAAATGTTAACCAAAATGAAATCTATAGAATGGGGAAATTTCGCCACCAAAATGCAAATCAAAATGAAATCAATAGACGGGGAACTTTCTCCACAGAGTTGATAACCAAAAGAAATTAATACACTTGAGAAATTTCCCCACAAAAACGATAATCAATATAAATCAGAATACTGGGGAAATTTCACAACACAGCTTATAACCAAAAAGACATCAGTTGAATGGGAAAATTTCCCTACAAAGATGATAACCAAAGATAAATCAATAGACTGGGGAAGAGTATCTCTACAAAGATAATAACCAAAAGAAATCAGTAGACTGGGGAAATTTCCCCACAGAGATGATAACCAAAATTTGTTCATAGGCAGAAGGAAAATCCCCATGCACTACACAATGATTGCATATACCATTGACACACAAATGTAAGAAATATCACAATCGTCTTACAGATACATTAAGAAGAGAAAAGAGTGGGGAAGCATATCCACCAGCAGATAAAACAAAATGAAACATTGCCTGGAAAAATATTCACACTGATATATTAAACAACAAAAATTACAGATAAAGGTAATACAGTCCACGAAATGGGGTAATTTCCCCCCACAAACTCTTGTTAAATGCAAAAGTGTATATCAGGCTTTTTATAACCGACTATACGGGATGGGTTTTTCTCATTGTTTAAGGCCGTACGGTTGCCTATAACTGCTTACATCCACTTCATTTAAACTTTGGTTGATAGTTGTCTCACTGGCAATCATACCAGATCTCCTTACTTTTATATAATCATAAATTAACGCATATGCCTTAATCTGGTGAATTTCTCTGACTGTTTGAAAATTGTACACCCTCATGTAGACCATGAAAATAAAAAAATAAATTGGCACATTTGAAGTGAGTTAACATTCTTGCACGATGTGGTTTTAATTTGAACTGTTTAACATTTACAGTCAAATAAATCAAACATAAAGCAAACCATATAAAACTGGCTTTAAAAGATGATCATCTCTTTTAGTTCTTTGATGTCCACATACAACAGCAGTAGATCTTGCCTTGAGTTGGAGTCTTCTTTTCTTTTCCTGTAAATAGATAAATTGGTGGTACAAAACATTGCTTCATGTACCAGAAAGTGTGACGTAACGTTATCATGACGTATAATGAAACTTACTATTTTTACGCGTTTAACTGCATTGGTCTCAATGAAACGTTTTTCTGGTACTTTTCTAAAATCGTCATTCTGACGTTGATATTTAAAACATTAGTAGATTTTACTTTCATTGGTCATACTTTAAAGAAGACACGATTTTTATTGATTTATTTTCTTGGAATAAATTATAATAAATGCTAGTCTTAATTTTGGCTGTCAAACCTGATCAATCGACATTTTAAGGTAGTCACCAACGCATGTCATTATCAATGATTTAAATTAGATACTGATGACGTGACCGCGATGACGTTATTCAGGTTTCCATATAGACGATAAAATGATTTTGTTTTCACATTTACACGATAGACGGTGTGGACAGCAGTTTTTCCCGATTTCACCCAAACTTAAGACTCTTGATCTCATCAATTTGAGCCTTTTAGAGTGAAAACAACCTAGAAAAAAGACAGTAATGCTTCATCCGAAGAATCCAACATCGACGATCGGCTTGTAACCACACATATTGGTCCGTATGATAATATCATTTTAAAATCGCTTTCTGTGGTTTATTTTTATCCAGTAAAACTACTATTAGTACAAAAATATAAATTTCGAATTATTCGATCAAATAATCTCTGTTTTCTCTGTTACAGTAACGTTATAGACACCAGAAGCAGAAAACCAGAGTAAAACTCAAAAAAGGCGTTAGTTTACGTTTTTAATTTTACTTAGTTTTTGTTTGCTTCGGAGGATCATTTTATAAGTGAGAATTGTCAAGCTCAATATAAAAATTTGGTCATGTCCAGTTCTACAATATGCACCCGTTTATACATGCATTTGGAATATTTTTGTCATACAGTCTAGTCGACAGGAAATATTTCATTGCTTTAAGGAGTCTTCAAATATCGCTTTAATTACTTTCCCCCTGTTATGTCGGGCACAGAACGTTTGTGCTTTTTACCTGTAACATGAAAGGACATCTGCGCTTTGAATTTGATACATCTGTATTAAACTGACATTACATTTGCGCTTAATGTATATATGCCCTTTATCACTTGTGAGACCGAAAGTAGTTTCTGTCGATTTCAAAAAAATATTACAAAAATCAAAAACTACCTCATCTAATTCTGGATTTCCGTGCGTTTTCTTTTTCATCATGTAAAGACTGTATCTTAAAAAATAATTTCTCAATCATTTCTCCATCTAAATTATCTCTATATTCCAATGTTTTTTAACATTTCAATTTACGAATTTTTGGTGTAAAATTATATTTCTCTAAATATGAATGCTTCTTTTACAGCTCAAAATAAGTGAAATAGATGAGTGAACATCTCAAAAAAAGTCGTGTACTTCAAAATCGGGTATATTCTTAATAACATTACAAGTGCATATCATATAATCAACTACACTTTTGTTTTTACAAGTCATTCTACCAATACTAACTTTCCCAAATCTACCAAGATAAGTATATTATTATTTCTCCAAAGTGAATAAGTTCTCTTCCATACTTATACAATAGTGTCAATATTTTTTCTAGACCTTGATATGTTCATATCATCAAGAATACATATATCTGAAAATACATTCATATTTATATCGGACATTTCATTAGATTGAGAATCATCGGTATCTTCGATTCATGGAACTCTTTGGGTATTTCAGTTCGACTATTGAAATCGCCAAGTAAACAGATGACGTCATTATTCTAACTCAAATTTTGAAACTCAAATTTAATTTACGAAAAGCCGTCATCTGATGAAAAAAAGTCGTGTACTTCAAAATCGGGTATATTCTTAATAACATTACAAGTGCATATCATATAATCAACTACACTTTTGTTTTTACAAGTCATTCTACCAATACTAACTTTCCCAAATCTACCAAGATAAGTATATTATTATTTTCAGGGGGTATATGAGTAATACCAAATATAATATTTTCTTGAAAATCAAAAAATCAATTCGCATTCTGTCTCTATTACAGTAATGTAACGTTCTAGATATTGTTTGTAACCTAGAGCAATACCACCAGATTTGTAGTTTGAAATTTTCTTTCTATTATTATTATACTTGAAAATAAAATTTTCACAATCAATAATGTCTATATCATCAAGTTTTATTTCTTTTAAACAAACAATACCAAATTTATTTATAAATCATTGAAACTCAGGATAAAATAATCTTTGCCTGACACCACATACATTTAAAGATAATATTATAATATCTGAGTTCTTGTTCACTGTGTAACGAGTTGATCCGAGAAAGTCATCCGAATCGTTTATATTGTCACTGTTCACTGACTTGTTGACTCTCCATGGATTACCTATCTTCCGTTATTTGAGGTTTCATCGTTATTTAGATTATTTCGTCTGTTTTGTCTTCGTCTTGTTTTTGGACGTGCTCCTTGGGATTGAAATTCCCGTCGGGTAGCATTATATCTGATGTTAGAGGCTTAATTTCTTTTTTCATCGATAAAAAAAGTCTGTCTCGTTTGAAAATGGAGTTTTTGTTTTGATTTCGAGCTTTCTTATAATTAGGCCACAATGGCTTTCTTCTATCATTGATTTCTTTAGGAAATTGTTCTGAAACACCAAATGTAGTTCCCTTAAGATAAGTTGTAGATTTTCGTATTATTTTTCTGTCCTTAAAGTTTTTGAACCTGCGTACAATTGGTTTGGTTTCAAATGTTGTTCCGTCTCGTTTTTTTCTCTCTGCAAGCTGTCTAAATCGGTGAGCTCTGTGGAAATCTATCACTGTTGTCATTTTCTTTTCATTTGTTCTGTCATAATTTTTTTTTAAATTCCTTCCGTTGTATCGCTTTCTTCATTTTCATTTGTCATTGTCATAGGAATTCCTGTGAACACTAGGTTCTCTCGCATTGACCGAATCTGGAAATCTAGGTATTTTTTGTGTAGTACATCGAGATTCTTATTCACTCATTGCATGTTTTCGGTCACTTCGGTGTTTTCAGATCTAATAGAAGTAATTTCAGATTTCATGTCAGAAAAATCATTTCTTTTAACTTCAAACTGTGTTTATGAAGTCCAAACTTTTTTTCTACTTCATCCTACTCTATCTGTAATTTTCTCTACACTGTTTAAAAATTTTTGCATACATCTTTCTAATTTTTTCACCAAAGCAATCAAGAATAGTTAGTTTTGTCCACATTTTTTCCACCTTTTGTCCAAGACTGTTAATTTAAATGTTTGTGTCGTGTCTCATATTCATTGCAGAATGCATAACTGGTTAAATATTTGGAATAGATTTGGGGCCATACGGATAATAGCATGTTGGCGAAGTGAAGTTCGGCTTTGACATTTGTTGCGTCGCATATAGTGGTATGTTAGATCTTCCAGGGAAGATAGGAGAATCAATATTTGGTATGCAGGTTGCCATATTTACAGTCTATAATTCATTGACAGTTTTGTTTTTTGAACTCTTTATCGGTTTGTTTACATTCTCATGTTTCAAATCGTGAGTACTACTTTGTTGTATCTTACTTGGTTTCTTCGTGCTTTCATTTTCAGGTTTTGAATTCCTCTTTTTTTGACCTTCTTGCCAACTTTTTTACGATTCATGTAGTTATCACACTATTTTGCTAATACATCCCTCATAAAATAACTTTCACAGTAATAGTTAACTCAAGTAATTGTCCTTTTTTTAGGGACAAAAAAGTGGTCGACATATTTTCTCCACACATACGCAATTGAAAAGGAAAGCACTTTGTTTACTCTTTTAAATAAAGCAAAAAAATTAAAGTATATGTCTCAGAACTTTCAAAAACGTTATGAATAATTTTCACGTTTTTTTTTTTTTTTTTTTGTCATTTGTCTTAAGAAAGAGTTCAAGTTGTCTTTTCAGAACATAGTACAAGTTTCCCGCAATTTTCGTAAATATCGCAAACTGGACGTTTGAAACCCACATTCTCATTTTCAGAAATAACAACAATATACATCTACTTTATTATCCGGGATACAAAAGATCACATTTATGTGTCAGTATTTGTCAGATCTCATTCTGTAGCCGCACAAAATTACCCTTCAGAAACACCGTCCGTTGGGAAGTAAAATTCAAATTCACCTTCTTCTCCACTTTAAGAGGAAAGTTAGGTTTTGCCACTTCACTCTGTTTGGTAAAAAAAATAAAAGATGGCACTGTCTAACTTCTAGACTATTAGACTGTTTTAGACTATATATCATCATATATAGATTTGCCTTTTTTTACTCGTCACTTTCCAAAGTTTGCCCAAGCCAACTTTTCAATTTACTCCTTCGCATCTGTAGTGGTCACTGATGGATAGAAGCATGGACGTACTATGGTATCTCATACTACGTCCTGACTAAGACGAGCGCATAAAAATATTTCATCTTATTTATGGATTCAATATTTTAGAATATTTAAAATCTAAGGAACTTGAAATGATAGGTACAATCAAGAAGGTTGTATGACAACCTCCTTGTTACAATTAAGTATTTGATTTTAAAATTTTACATGTATTTGGCCTGAGTATTATAAAATACGACCTCAGTTATTACTCTTTCATTAGACTTGGATAAATGAGATAGTAAAAACAAAACACAAAAAAGCTGATAATTACGTCTAGTTTATAATTCTACAATTTTCATTTAAACTGAAAGTAATCATTTTTCGTTAAAAACTATAAACATTATAAATGTGAAAGATTAGACTCTTATGAATGAAAATTGTCTTTATTTCATTTAAAAAAAAAAAAAAAAAAAAAACAACTAATACAATTTCTGGCACTGAAAATCGAACTTTTCTTTTCGGTCTTTGTAGCTTCTTAAAGATGAGAAATTTGATGTTCAATTTTATTCCCGAACACAATTTTTCTGATAAGTTAAAATATTTGCCTTCAGGTATTGATTTCTTTAAAAATTTTGTCTTACGCTTTAGTGAGAGCAAGCAAAATCCTTGTAATATTTCCATAAAGAAAATTTTAAATGAAACAAATGACGAAATGCACCTTTTTTGTTTTGTTTAAAAATGATTTTGTCAATTTAGCAGTTTTAATTCAATTAAACTTCATTACAAGATCGGGCAATATAAATGTTACGGGAATAAGTTAAACTACTCCATTTAAAGAAGAAGCAGAGGTTCGAATTGATGCTAGTAGATCGAAACTACCAGAACCATTTTTATCGGTCTAAATTTATAAAAGCGCAATTGTGAAAATCTCAAAAGTTCAAAAGGGTTTATCAATAAAAATTTACCTATGTACACACGCAAAACATCTTACGTGTGGGCTCCAATGGGTACATGAACAAAGCTTAGGCCGTGTTTACATCGAGCTAAACTCCGTGTGGTGTAAGTGTAAATAAACTCTATTACGTTCCCATTGATAAAATCAATGTTTACATGTAGTTTAAAACAGGTTTTGACTACATGCAGTCGATAGTCAATGTAGACCTTGTGTGGGTTAAGTGTACAAAAAACTAGATATTAAGAACATGGATTTTATTATGAATGTTTAAGGAAGTAACATATATCGAATAAAACTTATTATAATAATATTATGAATTTAAGTTATTTACCTATTTATATGTCAAAAACTCAAAAATTGCTCATTTGAAAACATGATTAAATTTTATAGCCCTAGTGGACCATTTGATTTTCAGTGGGAGGCGGGATTGTTTGCTGACAAGTATTCATTTTAAACCGGTTGATGGTACGGCAAATTTATTCAGCGCGAAAATCATTTTCACTTTTTGTACATAACTATTTCTTGCAAAGTCCTACAATTTGTAGAACAAAATATTCATTTTCATCATGTCTTGGAAAAGATTATTTTTATAGTTAGTTCCAGTCCAGTCTATTCATTTCCAACTCACCCCATGGGTGTCTGGGGAATAGAAATATGGTCACTCAGGTATTCTTCGGATCGGTCGTTTGGCTGTGCGGGATGTACGAATATTCAGCCACGTCCGGTCATAACGGGGACTATAAGTCCGATCCCTCGTATAGATAGTCTCTGCACGTTACGACTCTTTGCATCAACTATTTGTTGGGTCCATAGGTGACCTGTTCCAAGGCAAAATTTCTGTCCCTATCCAATATACTGTCATTTTCAAATTGCAGTCCAATTGCCCTGATCTTCATCTCGGACGGTCTCATTTACATGACCTACCTATTGTTCTCGTCCTGAACATGCATGAAATATTTGCCACTGGACGTTTAGCAACAGAAAATCAATCAATTACTCATTTTCGAAATTCTTTTTTCGCCAATTGTTACGCTTTTTTAGCCTGTTCATTCAATAGAACGATTTTATTAAGGTACCGACCATTCATCTTCGTGGGAAAAGCCATTTGTTTTATTACATTAAAGGGGCATTAGCTGTTAAATTCATGTTCACCGATTTGACTCAAATTCTCATATTTGATTTATAACATACTAAAACGTATATCAAAGTTATAAAAAGTCTAAATAAACACTTTACAATGCATGGGCTCGATAATATGTATCAGTATTTCGTGTGTATTTAAGTCTAGACGCCATCTAAATAACCATTGACATGACCTCCGAAGACTGCCGACGGTCATATAACCCGAAGTAAACATAAATATAGATATAAATAGATAGCGAACTCGTGCAATTGGATTTTTTAGGTCTGTCAGATTTCATATTATAGGTTACAAATATATGTTAATCATCGTGTTTACCTGTATAAGAATGAGTGTTTGTGGAGTGAATCAGTAAATCAAATGGTTTACCCTTGTTTCACTTTCAATGTTGACATTCTTTTCCTTTTATTAACTGAACACGCCTAATTCATGCGTAACCCAACTCTAGCTAAGGGGTTTAATTGAAGGTCACATGAATACGGATTCAATGAGGTCGAATTATTCACTTGCAAGTGAATAATTCATCAGCGATGTTTCTTTACTTAATTTGACAACATTGAACCAAACTGGGTGCTAAAAGCGAATTATTATTTCACTATTTCACTTTCATTAAAGATTGAACAAAACAAAAATCATATTTTGATATTTTTTTATATCTCGTAGCTAATGCCCCTTTAATAAAAAAGACCATTTTTTTTTCGTTACATACAGGAATATTTTCACTTCTCTCCTGAAAACAATTTTTTTTTTCTTTTAAAAAAAATTAAAACAGTATTTACACTCGCATCGAAACACGACCATTGAGAGATTGAAAATAAGATTAATTGTTTTGTTTTAACCTTCTAAAAGCTATTACATTCGCATTTTAGCTACTTAAAACTGCATTATAAACATACTATTTGATCAATCTTTGCTCTTCTAGTTTCTTAGCCTTATACAATCAAGTTTATAAAGAAGAAGAACTCTTGGGAACATATTTGTGAACAGGTTGATACTGATGTGATATTGAAAAAACATATGTATGATATTCTCTATTTATCACACATTCATATGCTATTGTAATATTATACATCATCCCCGATTTCCCTTAATTTCATTCTTAGACTAATCGTTAATTCGTCAGTTTGGACTAGACAGACAACTCTTTTAAATAAAAAAAATATAACAGTCCGAATGATTATTATACGTTTTTAAACAACTGCGTAGCCGCAATTATCAAGTTTTCCTATCCAAAACCAACGTTAGATCGGCCTTTAGAATCCTTCCAGTTAATCCGACAGATTATGAATTATTAGGCTTTAAATGGAATAATAAGTTCTACTATGATTGTTGCCTCCCAATGGGATGTCGGACCAGTTGTAAAATATTTGAAGAGTTCAGTACTGCTTTAGAATGGATAGCATTGACGAAATTAGGTATCACTTCAATGGTGCATATTTTGGATGATTTTCTGATCATTGAGAAATCGAAAGAGGATGCAATTTCCAAACTCAAGGCGTTCATCAATTTATGTGAAGACTTGGGGGTACCCTTATCAGCAGAAAAGACTGAACTCCCCTCTCAAACTATGGTTTGTTTTTGTGGGCATAACATTGGACGTAATTAAACAAGAAGCTCATTTGCCACTAAATAAGATAACAAAATGTCGATATCTTCTGGAAAAGTTCTTGCATATGAAATTTTGTACATTAAAAGAACTGCAATCACTTATTGGAGTCTTGAATTTTGCTTGTTCTGTTATTCAACCAGGACGTGCATTTTTGAGAAGGATGATTAATTTAACAATGACTGTTTCTGATTCTCAAACTCACGTTTATCTAAATCTGGAGACAAAAGATGACATGAGAATATGGCTTCAGTTTTTAGATTCTTTTAATGGGAAATCAATGTTTTTAAATGAAAGTTTCATGTCAAGTTATACATTGGAACTTCACACTGACGCTGCACAATCTAAAGGCTATGCAGGCATATACAGGTCAAAATGGTTTTATGGTCCATTCCCAGAAAACTGGGAGTTTTACCCTATCATCTTAGCAATTGAGTTATGGGGCTATTGTGGAGAAATCACTCTATACTATTATTCACTGACAATGAAGCACTGGTTTCTGTGATTAGTAAACAGTCAACATCTGATGGTCAAGCAATAAAAATGGTTAGATACATGGTTTTAAGATGTTTGCAATTTAACATATTATTTAAAGCAAAGCATATACCCGGAGAGAAGAATATATTTGCAGATTGCCTTTCTCGTTTACAGGTAGAACAGTTTTTGAAAATAGCCCCAGCTGCTCAACCCAAACCGTGCTTAGTTCCACATCAATTCCAGCCACAGAACTTTTGGAGTACGTTACAATCTTAGCAAATGCAGCTCTAGCTCCATCAACTCAAGCTACATGGAAAACTTTTGACTCTTTCTGTACAGAAATAATGAACCAAAGTCTGCAGCCACCAATATCTGTAGCTACAATTTCATTATTCATTGCCTTCATGTTTAAAAAATCATATGCTCCTAGTACAATTTCAACATATCTATCCGCCATAGCCTATGTGCACAAAATGATGTCAATGCCTGACAACACTCGGTCGTTTTTAGTTGAAAAATTAGTTACAGGCTAATATAGATTATCAAAAACATTTGATAGCCGTCTCCCAATTACAATTCCTATTTTAAACAAGTTGTTACATAGTATAACATTAGTTATCAAGTGTACATATGATCAAGTTTTGTTCAAGGCAATTTTCTTATTTGCTTTTTCAACTTTCTCTAGAGTTGGAGAGTTGGTGACAACAAAAAATGCCCCAAATGATAATGTTCTGCTATTTCACGATGTTTCATTGTCTTATGTACAGGGCAAAGCTGCAGAAGTTCAGGTTTGCTTCTGAAAATTTAAGCGTAACGTTAGAGGAATGCCAAAGACTATTTCGTTTTCACATGGTACCGCAATGGAATCAGCAGTCGTAGCTATGGTTGAGTACCTTAAAGTGAGACCCTATTCCGTACCCACAGAACCATTGTTTTGTTCTGTTGATGCCACTCCATTACATCGTCCAGACTTTGACAGAATTTTACATAAATGCCTAGCATCTTGTGGTCTGGATAGTTCGAGATACAAAGGACACAGTTTCCGCATAGGAGCAGCAACTGATGCTGCCGAGAGAGGCTTATCCGATTCACAAATACGCTCTATGGGACGTTGAAAGTCTAACGCATTTCAAAAATACATAAGATCCCATTTAAATTGATAGGCATTTTTGGTACCTGCTTGGGCCGGTACAATTATTTTTATAGGAATATATACAAATTTTTCAGCATCTATGCGTTACTTGCTTGGGCTGGTAATTGGCACTCAATACGGATTTTCTTTTTGTAAATCTCCAGTTAGTGTGTCATCATTTAATAAACATATCATTTTATGCAATAGCAATTATAAAAGATAAAAGGTTTCAACGCATGAAGCTATGTTATTTTAACAATACTTAACTGCTTGGGCCGTTAAGTTTTCAATGCCAATTGCATGCTATATTTATGCATACTTAACTATAATGCATACATTAACATTAATATATAGATGTTTGTTTGTGGCTCTAATATCTATTTAGTTATGCACGATAGATTGTTGTGGAAGTTTTTATTGTCATTATTTGCTTACAAGGACTTTGTCTGTTAACATAACAGTACTTGCTTGGGCCGGTATTGTATTTATACTTGTATTGTTCAATTGGAACTAATTATGATCAGGCATTAAGCTCAAAGCTTTATTTTCTGCCAAGTGCTTGGCCTTTGTGGGGTAGGAAAGACTTATATTATTGCATCTTTCCTGGTGGCTTAGTTGACCCCTTTTCTAGGCCAAGCTATTGTATTATGTAAATTGTTATGTAATATGTTATTAGTGTTTTTATGTATTTTCATTCATTATTATCGTGTTGTACAGATGTATATATATTGTGTATTTTGATATGAAAGATGTTTTTACGAATAAGTAAAAATTTTGCAATTTACCTTCTAGTTTCTCCATTCATTTATACATTGCCCATACGATATCAAAAAGAACTTTTCGTCGAATTCTGACACTTACATCATATCAGATGGTTTGTTACGGTTGTAGGAAGATAACATAAAAAGTTATATATACTTGTTTCTCCAGAAGATTTATATATATGACAGTATCAACTTTATCGTTGCAAGTCATGCCATTAAAGAATCATGATCAAGAATTGAAAACGTTATATTTTAAATTGCACTTTTCTTTTCTGTTCTTCTAAACTATGGTACGCATCTTAAAACTAAATTAAGTATGATTAAAATAGGACCATAGACATTTATAAAATGATATGATATAAACAGCCCTGTTACGGATAAAAGCGCAATACTGATGATGCTTTGAGGTCGGCGGCTATTAAGACAAAACCGCAAAAAGATTAGTCCATAGATAAAAACAAGGTACTGATTCCCTGCTGCAAACGATTAATTCCTTGTCAAACTTTGGTTGCATTTTGTTGCTCAAGATACTTTTTATAATATTGTGTTATATTTGTTTGAAAACGGGTAAAATATACATCCTTTCCGTGTTACATTTTCGATTAACGTATTGTTTCATTTCCGTTGACCAAAAAACTGCAAGAACGCAACCAATCAGAAGGCTAAGAAAAGATAAGTTCATATAACAATTTCTGTACTTGCATAACGGTAAATAACTTAGTTTACCTGATGACTTAGAAACATTGAATAAAAGTCCAATGAATGGCTGTTTACTTATTGGTCCTGGTATAGACTCTCGATCACCTGTATGGAATCAAACATCGAGTCATACAAATTTTTCTTTCCTTCTTTTCATTTTTGTAGTTTGATTTAATTTTTTGAAGTCGGCTTTTTGTTCGTTCGTTTGATTATTTCTTTTCGGAAGAGAGAGTTGCTTTTTTCTGTTTTTATCTTTTTTTTTTTTTTTAGAGTCTTCTTATTTCATTAAACTATTTGAGCTCCAGAATAGCCTAAACTTTGAGATGGCAGATATCTACCTCAATTGAACAAGTTTTTACCAAATTTTTATGATTAATTATGATTGTGATATGTAAACAAAATACTTTTCGTTTTGTATTTTAATTAATTTTATCTATAAATGTATTAAAGCCAGAGACAAATACAGATATTTCAAAATGTTCATTTATGTTAAAAATATTGCGTTAAATGGTTATATTTACCTTATGATTGAGAGCATGTGTTGACATTTGGGCGACTAGCGGCCTTCAGAGTTTGTTTCATTCATGTCTCCGTATATTTAAGTCGAAAAGGATATATGGCAACATAATATCCTGGAAATTATATCCTTATTTGGAACAAATTATGAAAAAGTGGATGTCCGTTCTATATTGAAGCTATAAACTAAGGCTTCAAAAATTTTAATTTTTCTTCGTTTAATTTTATAATCACACCCGCATTCAGTACACTTCATATCAGAACAACAGAGTATGTTTCTACTGAGCAAACGTAAGTCATAAATTAAATTCATTAAGGGGTGTTTAACAATAGACATACAATTTTGGATCTAAAACACTTCTTTTTAAATCAAATATATTCTATAGCATGTCTTAAATTAATAAGATACTAGTCTTGAAATTGTGTACGCCAGACGCGTGTTTCGTCCACAAAAGACTCACCAGTGACGTCGAATCAAAAAAGTTAAAAAGGCCAAATAAAATACAAAGTTGAAGCATTGAGAATACAAAATTCTGAAAGGTTTTACCAAATACAGCTGAGGTAATCTATTCCTGGGAACGAAAATCTTTAGTATTTCGAAAAATTCAAAGTTTTGTAAACAGTTAATTTATGATTTTAGCCCCATCGGACATTAGACAAAGCTGGCTTTCGGTATAACGAGAAAATTGGTCATGAGAGAATAAGTAACGAGTAGACAATTGTTGCAATCGAATCATGAAAGGAATTTCATCTAGAAGGCATATGCAAGGTCAGTTTCAAATCCTATTTATTTAATTAAAAGAACAAATATTTGAAAAAATAAATATGCCAGTCAAAAAGGCTTTTAACAGTTTTGTTGGTAGTAGCTTATGCACCATGTTGCAAAAAGCGAAATATTTATATCAATTTGATATTTTGGATTGTCAAAGATCAGGTACCGCATTTTCATGTTTTTGAAAGAATATGTGTCGCTTTTTTGTTTTAACACGCATCCTTGAAAGCATTCCAATTTTTCTTTTAAGGTAAATTATCATTTGCATTGGTATAATTGGAGACTTGAATAACTTGACTTACTCCTTTTCGTATTTGTTGGGAATATGGCTACAATGGTTCAATGTCAAACTTTGTATCTTTCTCCAATCGTGATAGAACCAATGCAACTAGCTATATTTACTGTTGATTTCTGAAATTGCAATAACTTAATAAATATAATTTCAAAACCTTTAACAGAAATTTCAATCGTAATTATACTTCAGAATATTACCCTCAACTACTTTTTGCATTATGAATACAATAATATATATATGGGGTATAAATCGATGTAACAACAACCCAACGACAAAAGTAGCAAAAAAAGACTTGTAAAGGGTAAACCAAGGGTCATCGACAATGGACAGATGCCTTAATAATATACTAACTGTCCAAATGTCTATAAAAGTTGTAAATTGAATTATCAAATTCAATCAAAGATCTTCCATCAACACCCAATTCTCCAAATATCGAAATCCATTAAATTACGACAAACAACAAATCCCGAAGAGGTCCCTGGCTAGTCATAGGCATATCAACACATCCCGTTTTTTAATCTCGATTTATAAATAAAAAATGTAAATAAAAGAAATAGCAGACATCAGTACAAGAAAGCACTCTAAAATATAAAAAGGATATCAGATAACAAAAACACAACAACAAAAATACCCAAATAATACTGCATTAAAGAATACTCGCAGTAAATGAAAACAAGCCAAACGTACTTATCCTGCTGATAATTAAGAGATCATTTCGTCCTACACTTATAAGTATTTATCATATACCTAGCATTACTATGATAGTTTTTGCATATGTGTAACGAGCGGAAGGTAACTAGCCATAAATTCACACCCAGGCTTATGAACTTTTTTGGCGAGTGAGCTTTACATTGTGTTGATCAGCTGATATTTTCGATATCTGTAAGTAGAAAATCAAATAATCTGTTTATTGTTCTATTATGTTATTTTTCCCTTGCTTTAGACAGTTTTACGCTTGACGAATGTATGCTATTTTTGAGGTGTAAAAATGTTGGATGTTTTAGATAAATTACGTGCTTTTGATGGTCTTTTTGATTCCGTTGACAGTTTTGACTTTTCCACTCGTTATACTACACTTCCACACAATTATCAAACATATTTTTTTTTTTTCCTATCTAATTAAATGGTCGTTTGATAAAGCTGATTGCAAATTTATTTGCTGCAACATATATAAAGCCTTTTTCTCTAATGAGAAAGGTGAATATGCTAAATATACTTACTGGAGGTGTGATGACATGATTAAAGCTGTAAATTTCTCCGCAACAACATGTATGTACGTTTCGACAATAACGTTTATCGACAGGTTGTAGGTATTTCTATGTGCACCAATTGTGCCTCTTTAATATCAGACTTGTTCCTGTACTGTTATGAATCACAGTGTATGACCAAACTCAGTAAAGACTCGTCTAAATTCGATTTAATTGATATATTCAACAGCACTAACCGTTATCTTGATGACATTTTTCAATAAATTATCAAAAATTATCTAAATGTACTGCAGAAATTTACCCAAAGGAACTTACTTTAAATAAATCAAATATTAACAGTAATAACTCTCTTTTTCTAAATTTAGATATTTCAGTTTTACACGAGAAACTCTACACAAAAATTTACGACAAAAGGGAAGTTTTTCTCTCCCTATTGTTTATTTTCCTTTTCTTGGACGGTAATGTTCCTTTGGGGCCGTCTTACTGTGTTTATATATCACAAATCGTTCGTTCGCAAGTCAGGAGCTTGTAGTTCAGTGGTTGTCGTTGGTTCATGTCTGTCATATTTGTTTTTCGCAAATTGTCTTATTATAAATTACGCCGTTAGTTTTTTCAATAATTGAATTGTTTCATATTTTTCATGTCGGGGTCTTTTAAAGCCGACTAAAGTCCGTTTGACTTCTATAAATCTTCAGAAAATAATTCTTAAAAATTCATTTAAACAAATAAACATTTTTTTTCTTCATGTATGTTAATATATGATATATACGAACTCTGACTATGAATATCACAATTTTTGGCCAATAATCAAAATAATTACCCATTAGGTCTCTATGTTACTTCTATTTTTTTTTATATAAAATACTTGATGGAATAAGTATAAATAGTGTAACAGACTTCCATTCAAAACAAAAACATTAGACATGTGCTTTAAACATGTTTCATTGTACCATGTGACTTAACTCATTTAAATATCAAAGGACACTTTACATGTCATAAAAAATGACCATCATCTAAGTTTTTTTATAACTGGTTTTTATATGATTTTATAAATGAACTTGCCGGTATCTACAAAGATTTTATTTCTGGGGAAAATATTATAATCAGATGTTT
Source organism: Mytilus coruscus (assembly GCA_017311375.1). Classification (NCBI taxonomy): domain Eukaryota; kingdom Metazoa; phylum Mollusca; class Bivalvia; order Mytilida; family Mytilidae; genus Mytilus; species Mytilus coruscus. The sequence goes on from CM029604.1 coordinate 91,064,593, forward strand.
TATTTTGTTTTTATTCCTTACCAAATCTTATTTTTTGTTATCTTAATTTGATTATATATTTATATATATCTTCTAAAAGAATATAACCAAGCTTTTCATGCTTAAACCATGATGACAATATTAACAAAATGGAGAGGCTCTAAAAAGTTTTACCAATAAGTATTTACAGAATACATTTAATATTTACTTTTTTCTTGAAAAAAAACACAGCTTATGACTTTCAAAATATGAAAATAAAATTAGATAAAATATAACCTTAAAGACCTTAATTGATGAAAAGGAGGACTTTCTGAATATTGTTTTTAATTATGCATTATCTCCATTACTTATATGTAAAGAAAGGAATTAACATGCCTCTAAAAATTTCAAAAGAAAAAAAGGATATAATTTTGAAAGTGTTTAATTATTTTCTTGCCGAGTCAAAGCGGGGAGCTCTATTTCATTCATGGCATAATACTACAAAAAGAACTGCCCACTGTTTGAAAGTAAGTTAAAGCTTTATAAAAAAAATGCTTGGATCAGAAGAAATCTTCAAGTCAAAAAGTGTGTCAACTAAAAAGGATAAAATTGATCAGTTTGACAAAGATATGATAAAAACTACTGTGCATAATTTATTTTTGAAAAATGAATGTGTGACATTAAAAAAATATATATAGTTTGGAAAAAAATCATGATATGACTTTATCAAAATACAAATTATGGAAAACGCTGCATGAGTTAGGCTTTAGATATAAGAAAGTGGACAAAAACAGAAAAGGTTTAGTTGAAAGAAAAGACATTGTTAACCAACGTATACAATATCTAAGAACAATTAAGAAAAAACGTGAAGAAGGTTATACTGTCGTTAATTTAGATGAAACTTGGGTTGATACCAACCATATTACTTCTCATCAATGGACTAGTTCAGACAATGCAAAACACAGAAAAATTCCCCTAGGTAAAGGCCAAAGATTCGTTGTTTTGCATGCTGGATATGAAAAGGGTTTTTTAAAAGGATGTGATCTAGTTTTTAAGGGTATCGGTACGGACGGACGCGATTACCATACGGAAATGAACAGTAAAATATTTGAACAATGGATTGAAAAACAATTAGTTCCAGCTTTGCCCCAAAAAAGTCTGATAGTAATGGACAATGCTTCATATCATAGTATGCGTGTCGAGGGTACAAAACCTCCCACATATAATTCAAGAAAAGGTGACATGATTGACTTTCTGAATAAACTTGGTGTTGAGTTTGACATGAAAAAAACGAAACCTAAGATATATGAAATCATTAAATCCGAAACAATTGACCCTGTATACAAGGTTGAAAAGAAAGGACATGAAGTTCTAAGACTCCCACCTTATCACTGTGAGTTTAACCCTATAGAACTTATTTGGGGAAATTTAAAGGGATTTATTGGTCAGGAAAACTCTTTTTAAACTAAATGATGTGAAATCGCTTATTCAAAAAGGGTTTGAACAGATCAATAGCACAACGTGGTTAAATTCATGCAATCATATAAAAAACAACATTGAACCAAGATATTGTCAAAAGGATGCTATACAGACTGAAATTCAAAAAATTATTTTTCATATTGAATCAGACACTGAAATTGAAAGTGAAAGTGAGAATGAAAATTCAAGTGATGGAGATGAGACTGACGATTATGAATGGCCTTAATAATAAATTTGATGTGAGTACTTTGTGTTTGCTTTTCCTAATTTTAATCTAAATTAGTAGATAAAACTTTTCATAAACATATGAAGGTATAAATACCAAAACAATATCCTTTATATTATTCATTTTCATAAAATTTCTTTTCTAAACTGAATTTTGCATAAATGTACTTCGTAATTTTCAAAAATGTAATACTAGCAATATCCAGTGGAAAATATTACTAAGGTTACTCATAGAAATTGAACAATGAAAAATACAAAATCATGTACATGTATACAGAAAGTTCAGTAATCACATGACATAAAACTTAAATGAAGTCCAAGTTTGTTGATGGTCAGAGTTATTCAAATGAGAAAAGTCACATGGTACAATGAAACAGGTTTAAAGCATATGTCTAATGTTTTTGCTTTGAATGGAAGGCTGTAACACTATTTATACTTACTTCATCAAGTATTTTGTATAAAAAAGTAGTAAGCTATTAATTTTAGTTCTAGTTTACATTATCTTTAGATTCAATCATATAATATAGATTATCACAGTCTAGTATAAAACTCAATCATTGTCTAGGAATCTAAATATGATTTATTACATTTCTATTGAAGGAAATTTTTCATGCTTTATAAAGAGCTTCGAAGTATTTTCGATTCTTATAACGTTGATATGTCAAAAGTTTCTTATTAATAATTATCATTTGATCATTAGTCATGAACATCGTTAACGTTGTATTTACATGAATATAAGACAATTCTTACGATAGTCTTCATCAGAAATTATAAATTGACTAAAACTACACATCTGTCTTCAATGTTATATTCATTTAACATTACATTTACTATATGTACCAAAATTTTTTTCTTAATATATTTCAAATATAAATTATTATATTCGTAATACTTTATTTAAAAGATATCTTAACTAAAGTATCTAACATTCTAAATTATAATACCCATATTCTAATCTATTATATCTACAAATAATTCACAATTATTTTAAAAATTCATTTACCAATATAATATTAAATCTACTCAGATAATATAATTATACATCAAAAATTATTAATATTCTTTCATATGTAAGATTATCTAAATCAATCGTTTTTCAGTATATTTGATCTCCATATACTTAATCTTATAATCAGATATTTTAATATTTCATTTTTAAGTTTCTTAATTGAAGTTATACTTTAAAGTAGTAATATTTTTAACTCAATTTTCATATAAATAACGAATAGTTGTTATTACTTAAAAAGCTACTTTCAAATCGGATTATTTTAAAATTTTCAGTGATATCATAAATATAACTTGATTTTTAAATTCATTATAATCATACTTAATTCAATATTACTACTAATTGTTATAGTATCAAATTATTTCTACAATATTTGCAATTGTCTTCATACTTAAATTAATTATCATTTCATGATGCAAATTTTATTCTAAATCTTTTCTAATTCATTTCTAATATAATTAATCACATGTTAACATTATTTTAGAAATATAATAGTATTCATTCATGAATTTAAATTTCGATTTTAATTGCTGAATTTAGATTAATGAGATATCTTAAATGATTCTTACTTCAGTTTTTGAATCTGTAATTTACATTACGATCCGTTTGATTGAAATTGTCTGTACATTTACTATTTTATCGATAAAAATCGTTTTAATTCAATGTTTTATCATAGATTTATTATTTGTTCCCTTTATCTTTATCATTGATAATATTAGATTTTCTGACCAATAATAGATAATTTATATTTAGTCTTTACTGTGTTAATGCCATATATAGTTTTTGTCTTGCAAATGGATTTGTCATGTGCATTCGTTTTCTTTGAATTTGTTACTTTAGTATTATTTGTACTTCACTTGTTTGTATTTTTGTAATTCTTTCTTTGTTTATTTTCTTTATTTAATTTTTACATTATTTGATTAAATCTGTCAATCTCGTTTTTTTAATCAAATGAGTTCTAATATGAAATTTAATAGCCAATTAATTTCTTGCATGTAGATCTTTTTGCTTTTTGAAGAGATTTTCCACAAAAGTAATAAAAGAATAAAAGTGTATTGTTTATACAGTATATACTTAACCAAAAGTATAGTGTATGATTTTATATTTGTTGAAATATTGTTTATAAACAGTGTCAAATGGGCTGTTTTTCAACTAAGGCACCGAATGATGAAATAAAGATATGGAATGTCACTGAAACAAATGATGTTGTCGGTGCTATTGGACTTTCTTTGACTTTAAAATGCTCTTTTGAATATCTACATCTCAGCAACATTTTGTGGTCAACTAATAGCACCATACTTTGTCAAGGCAAGGGAAAATTGGTTATCTACGAATTCATTCCCTTGGAAAAGATCAAAATGCTAGTTACACATGTACTGCAGTTTCTAAATGGAGGAAAATCCGGAAAAGAGTCAAGTTAAATCTCATACGTAAGACTTCAGGTAATATGTTGTATGTTAAGTGTATTTTCTCATTTTTTACTCTACCAATCAGATAGGGCCATGCGAGCTATAATATTGTGATCACTTCGTGTTCGCCGTTTATCCGTCATGATTAGCAATCAAAGTTTTCTTAATCTCCTCTTAAACCACCTTGCCTATCTAAATCAGACATTGCAAGAATGATGAATGGAAGGTTCTTCCTAAAAAGTCTGCATTTGGTTTTGATTGAAATAAAACACAGGGTAACCAGATGCACTTTTTGATTTCCGGTTTGCTAATATTTAATAATCTTCACCTGCGATTCAATTAGGCGAAATGTTTTGAAATTTTAAGGAATTAATAATTAGTCAATACTCTACATGTATAATCGGTTCTCATTTAATGTCGGGTGACAAGCACGGCGGTATTGGTTGCCCTTACATAATGTATAGTTCCTATTGAAACCTAATGGTAATCACATGTTCGTGTTCTCGTCTGAAACCTCTTGGTCTATTTTTAAGGGAGTTCCGAGATACTGACCAATTCAACTGTGAAATACAAATTATGTAATCAAAATCAAGATCATGGAAACCGAAACTGGAAAATAGCCTGTTTCAAAACGGTCTAAAAATTATCCATGAGAATGCAAAAGGTATATTTTTAAAATTATAAATAACAATTTCCGTGTTACTTTGGAGACAAATATGTGCATTCATTAATGTGAACGAAGAATACTAAAGTATGCAACTTAAAAACTTTCTGTAAATGAATACATATTAAAAGTAGCATGCGACATCCATATCAAGTCGCATTTTCGCATAAGTAAAAAGTCGACCGACAATAATTTTTGAAATACGAAATCTGGTCAATGTATACATAGCATAAATAATGATATTGAATATTAGCTTGAACGCGGATAGGTGTTTTTGAACAAGTCAAAATTCTCTTTTTATATGGAACGTTGTTAACGAGTAACAAAACCGTGCGCAACGTCTATCATATATTTCTTTTAAAATACTTGCACACTCTGACCTCCTTTTTCAACTGAAAACCGCTGCGATCAAATGGAAAGCATTAGCTGGAATAAAATGTTTGACTCTGGTTTCAAAATTTCAAAAAAGTCTCTCATCGAACTACAAGCCGAATGTTTTGAAACTTTAAGGGTTTGATAAAATATATTTTAAAGGCAGTAACTTTTCTTAATCAATTTGGGTCAAATATGTAAGATGAGCAATTCAGGCTCCTAGAAGTTTTTTAGTTTTTGTTTTGTCTTTTGTTGTTATTTTGTGTCGTTTTTTTTTTTTTTTTTTTTTTTTTTTTTTTTTTATATATATTTTTAATATTTCGATCTTTTTATTTGGATTAAGTTGTAAGAAGAATGAAGATAAATTGTATTATTGCATCTTCGTAGAATGAGCATTATATACGCTGATGTGAATTTAAAAGATTTGATGGGAACTGCCATAAATCAAAAATAAGAAGGCACGTTTTACATTGGTTTATGTTTATGTTATAGATAACGAATGACTTCTTTTTAAAATTTTTTGAGATTATATCAACTAGGGAATTATGACATTTTACAGTTCAATCACATAGAATACAAGTTTTTTAAAATTCTAAATACATTATATTCAAATCCTGTATCAATAGTAATACACAAATTTGATGACACAAATGCAATTCTGTCACAGAAATAAGATATTCTACAACACTGGAAACCTCCAAAGGAGAGCAAGGTAATATACAATTTGTGTTTAATCTTTAATACATATAGATGCAAGGCTATTTTGGTGTAAGTCAATCATACAATACCAGGAGAACATAAGACATCTAAGAGTTCAAGATACAAACTGCCATAATGGACACATATCTAAACATTATGGCAAACTCTAAGTCGCGAAGAAAATGTGAATGCAGTAAGTCAATATAAAAATAAGAAGATGAGGTATAATTGCCAATGAGACAACTCTCCACCAGAGACCAAATGACACAGAAATCCTAACTTGGGATTGACACATATAGAATGTAGCGGGGTTAAACATGATAGCGGGCGCCCAACCCTCCCCTAACCTGGGACAGTGGTGTAACAGTACAACATATTAACAATCCAAAAAGATCAGTTGAAAACAACTTAGCTCTAAGATCTATATAAAGCAGAAAAAACAAGTAACAAAAACACAAACCGAACGTGGCAGGGTATTTATACATTCCTACAACAACAAAGACACTAAGTACAAATCTGAGTGTACTCGCAGTTACTGACAATTCAAAAACCAATAATAACTAATAAAAAAATCATGTATCTAAGACTAAAGTATCAATAGGTACACATCCAGCATCCAATGGATTTAGTGTAAAGACGTCATTAACAGTCAGAGAAAAACATGACCTTGTGCAATGTCAGAATACAGGTATCGACATATTGTAGAACTGTGAATGTGTATATGTATTTGTGTATAACAATAATATTAGTTTGGTTTTAATTTACTGATAACAAAATCTATTCAAAGACCATTCAATATCGATCATCAACGCCTTATTTCCCAACATAATAAAATAACATTTAACAATACCCTACCACTGACAAGTTGTATACTTCACTACATGTATCCTTTTTGCAAAATGACAATATCAGTCCCCATAATTATTAAAATGAGTTCAGAATTGGGCCATACATGTATTGTTTAAATTCATATTATATTTCAAAATGATTATAAAACATGAAAAATATTGTGCTAGCTCTATTCTGAAAACATTTTCAAATTTTAAACTTGATTTCTCTCATTCTCTGTGCATTTATACCGGTTCTGGTCAGTTTGCTAAATATTGATACACCACACGTTGATTAACGTTGTCTCATATTGTTCACCATATCCATTCGGAACATTGCAATCGGCATTTACCACTGCATCATTACAAAAATAGATTCTACCACTCAACCTAGTTTAGTATAATATTTATGCACTCTCCATAGTTACTTAAAATTTAAAAGGTTGAACATTTATTTATCTTTAATGGAAAAATGTGGTAGAATCTATATTGATCAATCTCTTGTCTTATGTTACAGATAAGACCAGAGAATTGTACATTCATTGCATGCCCTTTTCAATCGTATGCTCTTCAACTTCGTACTGTGTTTAGCTTTTTTAACTTTTTGATTCGAGCGTCACTGATTAGTCTTTTGAAGACGGAACGCGTGTCTGGCGTACAAAATTGTAATACTGGTATCTATGATGAGTTTATTCATCACCAGATTTATGCAATCATTATATATCAAAACCAGACATGTGAATATACAGTTCATTTACAAAGTACTTAAGCTGTCCACAATACATAAATGAATAAATATAGACCAATTCTGCTTTAATTTTCAATAATTTAGTTGTCAAAATTAACAAAGTTAAAATATTAATCTTATAACTTCATGAAGACACCAGTTTCTACTAAAATCTCGACTTGTTTTCAGGGAGACACCCTTCCGACAATCTGTGAAGATTATTTGTTAAATATCAATTTGTTTATGATCTAGTTGGTGAAATTAACTAAAGAATTTTTTGTATAATTTTGACGTACCTGTTGTGATACTGTTGTGATACTGCGTACGCAGATTAATTTTTCTTTATGTTACATATTTCAACATTCTGGTTGTGGTGTAAGTTACAGCATACATCATGTCTCCAGTTTCGAAATCAATTTACTTTATCACTTAAAGATATAACATTCTCTCTTTTAGAAACAATAGCTGGGTCGTCTGAGAAGAATCTCGTGATCGTAACCACTGTTGCCATCATCATTTTAACCGCAGGAATATTAGTCTGTATTTACAATTTTCGAAACAATGGTATGTTATTATATTACGTTATTCTGTTTATTTCATTCGTTTGTCAGATCTCTTTCACTTTTCGGTGTGGGCTGAGGTAGACTTAAAATAACACAACATAGTATACAAAATGGAAATCTTGTACTAATGTAATGAAGTTATATAAGCACACCGTCGTCAATTTTATTTAATCGGACAGGAGTGAAAGTATTTAACTATTGAAGGACATTTTAAATGCAATTACTATATAGTAATAATTAGGAAAATGATTTCTAATCACAGAAAACCCACACATTCTAAATCATACAATTATGGTCTTCATGAAAAGCTAATATCTAAAATTGTTAACTCGAGGAAAGGTTATTTTCCTCGAGGTCCGTAGGACCGCAGGAAATTAACATTTTCAAGTTTTAATAATTTTGGATATTAACTTTTCAGTAAGGCGATAACTGTATTATTATACTGAACTCAATACAAAGATATAATTATTGTTTGTCCAAAGTTGTAACAAGAAGATTCGAGATAAGTAAGCAAAGTTTCTCTCGACTGTAATTAGCACAATTAAGATCTCTATCTGTACTTTGCATACTTATTTAAGCGTAGTAACGCAACTTTTGTAGCCTACTTAGTGCTTTTGCTCCAAAATGCTTCAAATGTCAAGATCCGAGCATGTGCAAAATCTCGAGGCGGTCACCATATTATATAGATTTACAAATTAAAGTGCACATATGGTCAGTTTTGTCAATGCAGTCAAATAATTTTGTTGTAAAAGTCAGCATGAGGTATCAAAACTACTGAAATTTTGTTACGTATCAATATTTTGAATAAAAGGAGGACATGCTAGCACCCTAAATTTATGCGAACACAAATTTGTTGTTATTGTATTGCAATACTGCTGTCCAATGTATTTTACATTGAATCCTGACATAAAAATATGGTTGATAAATTATGCAGGTATATAGATTTACAAATTAAAGTGCATATGGTCAGTTTTGGTCGATGCGGTCAAATAATTTTGTTGTACAAGTCAGCATGAGGTATCAAAACTACTCATGCTACTGAAATTTTGTTACGTATCAATATTTTGAATAAAAGGAGGACATTCTGGCACCCTAAATTTATGCGAACAAAGTTTGTTGCTATTGTACATGTTGTATAGCAATATTGCTGTCATTTGTATTATACATTGAATCCTGACATAAAAATATGGCTGATTTACTATGTGGGTATATAGATTTACAAGTTAAAGTGCACATATGGTCAGTTTTGGTTGAAGCGGTCAAATAATTTTGTTGTACAAGTCAGCATGAGGTATCAAAACTACTGAAATTTTGTTACGTATCAATATTTTGAATAAAAGGAGGAAATGCTGGCAACCTAAATTTATGCTAACAAAAATGTGTTGTTATTGTATTGCAATATTGCTGTCATTTGTATTATACATTGAATCCTGACATAAAAAATGTGGCTGATTTACTATGCAGGTATATAGATTTACAAATTAAAGTGCACATATGGTCAGTTTTGGTTGAAGCGGTCAAATAATTTTGTTGTACAAGTCAGCATGAGGTATCAAAACTACTGAAATTTTGTTACGTATCAATATTTTGAATAAAAGGAGTACATAATGGCAACCTAAATTAATGCGAAAAAAAATTTATTGTTATAGTATTCCAATATTGCTGTCATTTGTATTATACATTGAATCCTGACATAAAAAATGTGGCTGATTTACTATGCGGTATATAGATAAAAAATGTGGCTGATTTACTCATGTTACTATGCGGGTATATAGATTTACAAATTAAAGTGCACATATGGTCAGTTTTGGTCGATGCGGTCAAATAATTTTGTTGTACAAGTCAGCATGAGGTATCAAAAACTACTGAAATTTTGTTACGTATCAATATTTTGAATAAAAGGAGGACATGCTGGGACTCCTAATTTGTGCAGGCAAAATTTTTTAGTGTTTTAATGATGCTTTCATTTTGTATAATAAATTCTATTCTGAAATTAAAATATTGCTGATTGTGGCTACATAGATCAAGGACGTATAACTAACATCTAATATACGTCCTTGCATAGATATACATAATAAATTGCAAATATAATGGTTGAATATGATAGGTATTTGAATATATATTCAGTGCACGTTATCATTGTAACCAAGATCGTTTTTAATTTATAGATTGGCAGATCACAGCTAAATTTGTGTAACAAGCAACGTTTTATGCGTACTTTATTTTCAAATATTTGTATTTAATCCTGTTTATATAACGGAAGTATTAATTTTACTTTATTTTCGATGTTTATACTACGAAACAAAGATATTAAAAATATTTTTAAAAATCGATGTAGAGCGGTCCTGGTTACAAGTTAACTTATCCAGACGTCAACAAACGATATGACGTCACTACTATTTGTTACTTGTACATGCAAAATTTTAAAGAGTTATTTTCGCTACGCGGATATTCCCAAACAGTTATTTTGCCTACGTGCAATCTGCCTCTTGAAAATGAGGCTATTCTCCTTGAAGAAATAAAATTACATACAGTTAAATCTTAATTATTTCATTAGTGGTTACTATAGTAAAGTATAACAATACACCTTAGAATGGACATAAGACAATAAATTATACGTATTTAAGACGAGACTTAATGATATAACTTATACGTTATAAAATCAGAATTGTCTTTATTCTATTGAATAACCCGTTAATGGTGTTTAGATGAGAATTATAATCTTTTAAGAATAACGTTTAACATTACGACTGGGAGATATGAAAAGTAGTATAACCCACATTTACATTTGATAACATTTTAACATTAGTTTTAATAAAATGAAATTATATTCATTTAAGACATTTACGATGCGCACATTTATAAGTAAATGTGTTAAACCAATGAATTTAAGCATTACATTCAATTGTAATGTTGATTTCCTCTTACATATCGTTTTGTTATAAGTACATTTAAAACTCATCATTGATACTCCTGTTTTCCTTTAATAAGATAAACTTTAAGGATTAACTTAACAATAATACGATCTTATTATTAGAACAAACTACTAACAGTCGGAAATTAGAATGAGCAAAATGAATATACCACAATTTTGTTACCTGATTAAACTATGTTTATCATGTATACACAGGTATTGAAAACAACAGCAAACTTAAAGATCTAAACATGGTACAAGAAGTTCAACCAGTTGCTCGGGAAAATCTTCAGCAATATCAGGTTCTTATCACAAAATTCGAGATATGTTGATTTGTTGATTTAAATTTCTAAAGGACCAACTTGTGAGTTATTGGTGTTACTTCAATTCACATACGTTCGTTCGTCATTAGAAAACCCCTTGCAAAATAGAACCATCTTTTGTGGGTGTAGTCTCACCTTTTTATTTTGTATTAGATTGGTAAGGATCCACCACTGTGTTTGACATCTGTTTGTCTCAAAACCACAACAAGATGAGTTAGAAAATTACTGCACCTTAATCGAGTAAGACTTGAATAATAAAATTTTACTTGAAATCAACATACATGTACTGATTGTGTGTTTTCTTTATAAAAAGGATCAAACTTTTGTTACACAGCTGATCATCATCTACTTAATTCTGCAAGGAAACTATTGTTGAACTGATAATACCATATTAACTGGATGGTTAGTGGTCAAGATGTATCACCAGCATATTGCATATCATAACTTTTTAAAATACATGTACATATTATATGCACGTAGAACTAGGCACAAATGAATTTTGCTTTACAATTGGTGATTTAGAGATTGTTTTACTTTCAAGCACTGAGTTGATACCGCTCCTTGTGGTCTTTTAGTACCGCGGTTATCATCAGCTAAATAGTCAGTGCTGCGGTACTAACGCGATTTATAACATACACTTCTTTAATTATATGTTGAAAAATTAAGAAGTTATTTTGAAACGAAGGTGCCAACTCCTCGAGAAAAGTTTCCTTTAGATGAATTTAGCTACTATTTTTGTCCCTTTGTTCATATAGCTCTTTACATGCTCAGGTAGTTTTTCATCCTTGTCTTTCGAATATTTAGGTTTGAGCGTTTCTGATGAGATAAATGAAGAATAGCACTTCCGATGCTAAAAATGTATAAAGTGTTGGTTTTTTTTTTATTTAATATATTATAGACAAATGCCTAATTTACAAAGTAATGACACTTACACAGTTAATATTTTCTTTTTTTTATTGATTATTTTTTTTAACAATTTATAAAGCGCTCAGGATGCACCAACATTATAACGTGTTATTTTCATTTTCATAACATTAGTGATCTTAAACACATAGACAGTATATGACCTTTAATCCCTGATAGAGCCACCCGACCATGAGACAGTGATTGAATTATAATTGATACACTTGTACTGTAAATATTTGGTTTATAATTGCATTGTTTTATCAAAAGTGAGGTTGAAACTTCCTAAGAGTAACTTCACCTATGTGCAATTTTGCTGTTTTGTTAAGGCACTTTTGTGTTCATACTGTTCCATGTTTTGTGAACTTAGTTTCACAAATTTTTGTTTGGCCTCGGGGAACCTTGTGAAGATTGTCCAAGAATCGCATTTTTGGCATCATATATGTATATGATAATACAAATAAAATACTATTTCAGAACTCAGCAGATTTGATTTATATCGAGGTTGACTTCGAACCAAAACAGAAAAAGAATGGTCCTAAGTTGTTCTCCATTCATAGTTCAAATAATCGCACGCCATATGCTGATATAGACTTTTTGGCTAAAGCTGAATCCGACGACAACGGAAGTGAAGAAGATGACTTTTTTACACTAGAAGATGTACAAGGGTGCTCCATTGACATTTTGAAATATTTTTGTGTTAACGTTATATTTTGATTTGCTGAATTTGTTTGCATGAGTTAAAAATAAATAAGAGATTTAAATATGCAACATCATTTGAATTTGCCCTGAAGTTTTCAATATACATGTGCTAATAAATAATACTAAAACACACCCGCGACATCGCGGGGTCGTGACTGAATCAAAGTACCTACGCCTTATTTTTAGCTTGGATTTTAAGTTTTCGTATTGTCATCTAATAATGTCATGCTGATTATAAGGTGCACAGTTTTCTCTGCTTTCAAAATCTTTTTATTTGAACCTGTCGATCAGGAACTTGTTAATTATTGGTAATATTAATTATGTAGAAAACAAAAGGGCCTGGAATGGTGTAAATTTTAATCAACATGCACCATTGTCCTATATTAGTTATAAATAAAGTTGAATTCTTTGATTCGTCGTGTTAAAGTCATGCTGGCTAACAAATTAGAAAGTGCTCACGCCTTATTTTAAGCTTGGATTTTTAGTATTCGTATTGTCATCTGATAAAATCATGCTAATTATACGGTGCATAGTTTCCCCTGCTTTCAAATTCTTTCTGTTTGAACCTGTCCTGTTTATTTTTTACTACAACCGGAAACTACTAAGTACATGTGGCAATGATTGAATTTAGTATTTAGTAGTGTCAATCCTATATAATGACAAAGTGGTGTGATTATGACCCGTGTATATAGCAAACCCCAAATACACCGTCTGGTGGTGTACCTGATAGAGGCGGAACGTACAGATTAGGTAACAGGTGACATATAGAATTGGTATCGGTATCGGATTCAATCCGGAACTTGTTAATTATTGGTAATATTAATTATGTGGAAAACAAAAAGTCCTGTAATGGTGTAATTTTTAATCAACACCATTGTCCTATATTAGTTATATATAAGGTTGAATTCTTTGAATCGTCGTTTTTACGTCATGCCTGCTAACAAATTGGACCTCGTTATTTTAGTATTACAGATAGTAAATTTCAGGTAGATGCTCAGTTCAAAAGTTATTTAGATTAAAAGAGAGAAGAAAGATACCAAAGGGACATTCAGACTCATAAGTCAAAAATAAACTGACAAAGGCATGGCTAAAAAAGAAAAAGACAAACAGATAAACAACAGTACACAAAACACAACATAGATAACTAAAGACTGAGCAACACGAACCCCAACAAAAAACTGGGGCTGATCTCAGATTAAAGCCTTAATTAAAGCTGTTGAAAATTTCACTTGAAATTCATAATCACGAAATTGAAATTTAACTTGCTATTTACATTTTCTGGACAGAAGTGCTTTCAATATGCAATTGCTCAACACGTGAAATAGCACTATTTCAAAAAAGGGAGTTTATGGAATACTACCATTGCGGCATTACACAAATTGAAAATTTGTTTTGATTGGTACTGAAAGCGTACAGAGCTTATTTCTTTTTATAGTTGATAATATGTAAATCGAATGACTCAGACATGTTTTTTTTTTTTTTTTGTTATCTTCAATTTCATTAGATTCAGGATTTTCGACTAAATCATTGATTTTGTGAAAGTAAATCAGATAACTCTTAGTTGTGTGTGTTTAAGTCATCGCTTATATTGAGGAATTTTAGGTCCTCAATGCTCCTCAACTTCGAACTTAATTTGGCCTTTTTTACTGTTTTGATTTGAGAGTTACTGATGAGTCTTTTGTAGACGAAAAGCACGTCTGGCGTACACAATTGTAATCCTGTTATCTATGATGAGTTTATTTATATGATATAACAACAGGCATTTGACATGTTAAACAAAATGTTAAAAAACAATACGAGATTCGTTAACATACTAACAGTAAATAATTTTGATCTAATCCAGCTATGGAACTTGCTATTGTTATTTGGCATTCTAACAAATTCACTCTAATATTCCCATATATTATACAATTGTGAGTTTTATTTCATGCAAAACCATTTCATGTAAAATGTATTTGTGCCAAAAGATATTGTTCATTGTTTATTGTCTATAATTCATAAACTTAAAAACATACAGAAGATACCAAAGGGAAAATGAAAAATCGTAAGTCGAACTTAAACGACGAATAGACAAACAACAAGCTACATAGAATAGTAGACTGAGCAACATGAGAACCATCAAAAACTGGAGGATCTCGGGAGCTCCTCGTGGGTGTGCAAATCCAGCTCTGTGTACACGTCGTTTTTTTTTACTAGTAATATTCGTTGATATATCGCATTCAGGGATGCAATGATAAAGAAGAGAAAAATAGTACAAGGTTCAGTGTGGCTACGACAATATATTCCATAACGTTAAACCAAATCCTGATGGGTCTGTAAAACTTTCAAATGGATGACCTCAGATTGACTTATAGGGACCCTGGGTTCAAGAGCTTCCTTGAAAGCATTAAAAAAGAAGCAAAAGATACCAAAGAGATAATCAAACTCATAATTCAAAAACAAACTGACAATGCCTGGCAAAAAACGATCTGACAATACCACGGCTAAAAACGAACTGACAATGCCTGACAAAAAACGATCTGCCAATACCACGACTAAAAACGAACTGACAATGCCTGGCAAAAAACGAGAAACGACCAAAAGACGAAAAAAATAGTATATAAAACACAACATTAAAACGCAAGACTGAGCAACACGAACACCACTAAAAACTGAGGTGATCTCGGGTGAGTCGGCAGGGTCAGCAGATCCTGCACCACACGTGGCACCCGTCGTGATGCTCATATATTTACAAACCCGGGGATAAGTCTAATTCGGTATGTCAAATTCGAGGAAAAGAGGACGGATTGTAATTACGACAATTGGAATATATTCGTCGTTACCTGCGACATATTTCATAATGGTCAAACAACTTGTGATGATGTCTGTTAAAGTTTCGAAGGGATGATATTAACTTTACCACTTGGAGCTCTTGGTTTACAAATTGTGAAGCTGAAATCATCTGTTTTGTCGTAAAGTTTTGTTCTCAACCGACATTCATTGATAAACTAAACTGATCAACAGTTACAAATAGTTTATTATTACACTGTTACATGTTTATGTTGACATAATAACCTACAAATCATCACCTGTTACAATTGAGTTTAGTCTCCAGTGATCTCGATTTAGTATTCTAGTACAGAGGTTTTGAAAACATATTATTCAATTCATGGATAGCCGTTGATTAAACTCAACCTGAACAAAATGAAAATAACATGCAGCATTGTCTCCTATATATGTCCTCTACTAGTAAGAAAAATTACTATATACAGTAAATAAATAAAACATACATCTTAAAAGTGTACAACACCAACACAAGGGTGCAAAACATTGTATGAAACAATAAATACAAAATTCAATAAATATCCTTCATCATTATGAGCCGGCTGATGTAAAATGGGGTCATAAGCTATTTTCCTCTCGTGATTATTTTATTGATGCTTTTATTCCTAAACTCGTGTATGATTGATCTTTCTCAGTTTATTCGTTATGACCGTATTTGCAGTGATATTACAATAAATCGTGTATGCTGAATGCTAAAATATCTTTAAAAATGCAGGTGATAAACTGGTGGACCCGTTTACTAAATTATATTCCAACTATTGGCATTTACTGTTGAACTATGATCCTTTGGTAGATTTAAAATACGGAGTAGTTCACAGCATATTGTTTATCGAGAGAACAAGTTAAGGAGTTGTAAAATCTTACGTTTTTCCTTATAACTAGACTCCCTTTCACCCATTAATGTTTTACTATTTTTGCTAACTGAAAAGGTCTGGTATTTATCAAAATAATGTTAATTCTAACTTTCGTGTATATGCTGTTAGTGTTTTGTGTATTGAAATGCTGTACATATATTTCCGATGGCAACACAATTTTCTGGTATTGCATGAAATAGTGTCTTTCTGCATTGTTAATTTTATTGCTGTAAGAAATATCTTTTGCATATAGCCGCCGATATTAGATTTTTTATGCAGCATGGCGTTTGCATATTAGAGGGTCAAAGGGTTTTTGCTCTTGGCGTTGCTTTCTGGCACTTTGAGCTCCCTTGAATATGGATTTACTTGTTCATGGTTTTATTGGCTACTAAACGGGAATTGTCAACTTTCGGAGAAGATTTTCATTGATCTTTTTTTTAAATTTTAATGAACTTATTTTCCTTGATATACCACTCATTGAGATTAATATTATCTGCGAAAACATAATCAAATGACCGTCTAAGACCAAAAACAATATGAATAGTTGTTTCATGGAGTATCTAAATGTTTTTGTCGTATCCAGTAAAAATACAAGTCTTCATTTTTCAAGTTTTTAATGCAGTTGAAATATCTGCCAAATCTCATTATGTCTACTGTTTCATATTTCAAGCGTAGTAGAAAATTACAATTTTATGTCACTTTTTTTATTTATGCATCTTACTTTAAAGTAAAATTCAAGTCATTGTATAAATCGTCGTTTGGGGTTACATGGTCATAATTAGTATCAAAATGCTTGACCTGTTTTGGTGTCCGGTTAAGAATATTGTATACTTCATCCTGTTTGGTCATTATTTTTGGAACATCAGATATACCAATCGTAAACTTTCGAAGATCAGACACGACTGTATATGCATTGTCAGATTTGAAAAATGCTGGTATTTCAGTGATGTCATTGGGTGACATATAAGATGGCGTCAAGCTGACTTCCTCTGCTTGATTAAGATCTTCATCTCTGATTTCCATGTAATTATCAATAGTCAAGCCCTGAGCATTTCTTCTGACATGTTGTGGTTCCTTTTCCAGGTTAATATCGATGTATGAATAACTACTCACGATTTGTTGAGAGGAGCCTTCAACTTGAACGTTTTCTACAATAGAGCAATCGACTTGTGATTAATATATAAGATATTCAATTTTTAATTCATTTTTCATATGTAAAAAATGCCTAAATTAAAGAAAATGTCGACTTAGACGTCAATGGGACGGAAACTAGCAACATGGAACAATCAACATGTACATCAGGTTAACAGGTTGTCTACAAAACAGAAATAACAGTTATTAGGTCACAATCACAAATTGGTTGTCCTATGCTCTTATAAATGATTTCGTGGTTTGAGATCTTAGATACCAGTATTGTCGTCCGTATTTTACCAATTTTTTATGTCCTATTTCAGATTTTGAAATTTTGAATGAGCAGTGTATACAAAGTGTGAATCCAGATAGTTCATTTTCACTGTCATAGGCGAGTATTACTATTGTAGAATAAAGGATGGTGGGAAAAACTGTGTTTGTTTACGTTTTTGAAAATACAAAATAGTTAATCTGAATGAATGATTTAACACAATTTCATTAAAGTATGATTTTACAATGAACACGACCAGGATTAAAGTAAAAAATGTGTTAATAAAGCAACAATATCTAAAATATGGATTATTGAAGGCGATTCATTTTTACTATAAGTGCGATGCATTATTACTGTAAGTGCGATCATTTCTGATGTGGGATTTTTGTAGGTGCGATAAATTTCCATTGTGGTTTTATGTGATAATTGGACATTCAAAAATTGTCAATATAAGATAAGGAGATATGGTATGATTCCCAACGAGACAACTATCCACCAAAGTTCAAATGAAATGGATGTAAGCAATTATAGGCAACCATACGGCTTTCAACAATGAGAAAAACCCATACCGTATAGTCGGTTATGAAAGGCCCCCCGACATGAAAATATAAAACAATTCAAGTTAGAGAACTAACAACCTAATTTATAACAAAACAATTTTCGAAAAACAAATATGAAAGGCATGAATCGACGACAGCAACTGAACTACAGGCTCTCGACTTCGGACAGACACATAAAGAAAGTGGCAAGGTTAAACATGTTTGAAGGTGCCAACCCCCCTATTCTGGGAAAGTGGTGTAACGGCATTGCTCCAGAACAAGATTTATAAAACAATAATCGAAAAAACAATTGAGATACAGCAATACACGACAACCACTCAATTACAGGCCCCTGACTTGGGACAGGCACATATAGATTTGGCGGGGTTAAATATTATTTGAAGGTGTCAACCCTCCCCAACCTGAGACAATGGTGTAAAGGCACTATATAGGAACAAACTATAAAAATTGGTTGAAAAGGGCTCAACTCATCAGATCGATCCAAGCAGAAAAACATCTAACGAAAACTCAGACCGGACGTGGCAGGGAATTTATACATCATTCACAACTTGCAATCTAGTTTCTGAGAAGATTTCGCAAAAATATCCCTAAAATTTTTTTTTCTTAAGGTCAGGGTAACACGATTGTCTTGATGATATGCGACACATCTTCGAGAGGCTATACATGTTCATATCATGCTATTAGAGTGTGATGGATTCGAAAATATTCTGGAGTGTGAATCCATGAATGCAACGCATTTTCATGGCCAATTTTCCTTGAAAATGTTTAGTGCTTGCTCAAATAAGTTTGGAAAAGTTGTCACACAATAGCTGTTTACATATTTCTACCATATTGACATATACTTTGTGTAACGCAAACTTGATTAAACTATAAATATAACCATGGCATCTTGAATCGAAAACTAAAAGTGACAGTGCGTTTTGTGTTTTTTTATGTTAAATTCCTAATGGGTGTCCAAGTAATATAAAAAGTATACAATATTGTCAGGAAGCATTTCATTTTTGTATTCATAAACATTAAGTTCACACTGATACAGCCATAAGTCTCTGAAGACAAATATTTGAACGTTCTATCTACCAACTTCGCTTCGATACGCAGCACCGCCCAGAATCAACCATACGGCGGTTATACCCGTACTTGATACAGAACCATTTAAACTTGTAGCATTAAACTGGTCTCAATATGTCATAATAATATTTTTAGAATTGTTGCTTGAATGCTCTGTACTGTGTAAGATGTATGGACTATTAGAAATTCATGTGACATAAATTATCCAAAGTCATTCAAGTCAAGTCGTATGGGCGAGCTTTCTATGTATAAGATATAAGCACCGTTGAAGTTACATCAATACGTGATGTATAGTATATTTTATATAAACCAAAACTGAAAACGTAACCAGTCACTTTAACTGTAGGTCGTTGTGTGAACGCTCTTTATTATCCAAGATGTATCCATTAATTACGTTTCATCAGTATGTGATGTACAGTATCCTAGATATAGACCGAAACCGATAACTTAAACAGAGTTATCGGTGGTCGTAGATGTGCTTAACTGTCCAAGGTGTATGTATAATTCAATGATGGAAGGTCATTGGAATTGATCCATTTGACCCAACACATATATTTAAACGAATTATTAGAAAAATAGAATTGGATATTTTTTTTATTTTCACGGAATTCACTTTTGTGATTTGTTAAACTTTCACTCACAAAGTAAGCATCATCAACTCCGTCTGACATTATTTAGTTTATGAACGAGTCGGCTAAATAAAGATTCTATTTGTTGAAAATGAATACTGTGAAAATGCATCGCATATACAATAGAAATGATTCGCCCCTACAGTGAAAATGAAAGTATTGTATCATTATTCGACAGTAAACATGAATCGAATAACGAAAGCAGCTCACCATCAACAAACTGAATAACAAAATCTGTTTAAAGTTATACAGCATTAATGATTATGTTAAAAGATATACTTTTCTGAAAATAAAACTTTACTGCTGCGTTTAAATCTCTTACAAGCGAACAGTGGCGGATCCAGAACTTTTGATAAGGGGGGCCGCTGACTGACCTATGGGGGCTCCAGTCATGCTTCAGTGATTCCCTATATAATCAACCAAAATTTTCCCACGAAAGGGGGGGGCCCGGGCCCCCCAGCCCCCTGGATCCGCCTATGGCGAATATACTTAATATTTGCCTATTTGTGTATCGATTTCACACCTGGAGTGCTGTAGGTGCGATATAAACCCGTCCACATCTCTTACCTGTACCATTGATTTATTAAAACAATACATTTGATAAATTATTTCTTATTTTATTCCAAAATCTTCAATTTTCGTCTGTTTATTTATAATTCTACATCAGAAATACATAACACATACAGTAAAAATGGTATTTCAGGATTCGCACTTTATATACACTGCTGAAGGTGGATTCGAATGGCAGGTGACCCATGCATATTAGAGAATTTTAGGTTTTTGACGTACTTTAACGTAGTTTACATTAACATTTCAAATACAGGGTTATTGTTATCTCCCTTTGGCCATTAAATTTGTAAATTAAACAAAAATCGTATATTTTGACGTACGTTATACGCCTAAACTTGGTCATTGTAAAACTGTATTTGTCTCCCTTTTTCCATTTAGTTCAAATCTATTTTAAAATAGCGTAAAATATAACCCGGTTGAAGTAATAAAAATCAATAGAACTATCGTAAAATTGGTTTTGCTTTGGTTGAAGTATGAAACCCGTGCTTATCAGGGGTGGAGATGGTCACAAAATATATATGAATGGGGAGATAGAAAACAAACTGGGTAACAGAAAGGGGAAACGCGCTGGGAAAAGTGAACGGTGGTAGAAGAGGGAGTTAAAACGTTGAGAGAAAAGAGAACGATTGAAAAGAAAAAAAGACGATGGGTGGAATCGAGAGAGGAAAAGAGCGACAGAAGAAAGAAGACTTTAGATAGATGACTAGTTTATTGCAAATAAGTCATCCAGGTATGGGTCTGACAGAGGGAATAACCTCCCCGAATACCGGTGAAAAACTAACTGAATACCGAATACTATTTGGTACCTAATATATTTTTAACACACTAACCTCTTTTGTAAACCAATTGCTTTAAAAAGTTAAAAAAAAATTGTAATTCATGCGTACTGAATACTATATACTCAATTTTGGAATACCACGTACCAAGCCTGCGCATACCCACCGTGTACAGGTAAACCTTAGGGAGGAGCACAATGATTGAAAAAAACCTGTCTCAAGGCAAAATAAAGCATAGGAGAAAGTAAAACGATATACCACGGAATCCGGCATAAATACTCTATCTTTTGGTTATAAACACGATTTGCAAAACGTTCTAGTTTTCACAAACACTTCAGCAATTTGAAATGGGTGAATCTTAGGGGGGAAAGCACACCAAAAATAAATTGTCGAGGTGTATGCAAAAACGAAATAGCCTTGCACAACGTGTGTGTTACCAAAGGGAAGAGTATGAGAGTATGTTTTGCTGAATTTCGTGGTCTATATATTTGCTTTCTCTGATAATCTATTTTTCTGTAAAACCATTTTTCCGATTCATGTGCTCCCCCCTAATATTTGCCTGTACACGGTGATATCTAATGAGCTTTTAAAAATATCTGGAAGACCGCGTACCAAAAGGGCTATACGCTCCTTACCCACCCCCTCCCCCCTCTTCCTCTTCCTCTCATATTGAATTCTATGATTGCTAAATAGAATTAAGATTGAAACGTGAAATGTGTCAAAAATACAATAACTAGACTTATCAAATGGCAACATCAATTGGTCTTCTATGGACAACTATTAAGGGAACGACAATTTAACCTGAAAAGGGAGGGGGGAGGGGGGTATGTTTTTTTTCCTAAGTAAATAATATTATGCTGTTTTTTGGAGAAAAAAATTATTTTGACCAGTGAGGTGTAAAAATAAAATCTGAGAGCGGATTTATACCAAATAAAATAATATTAAAAAAAATAAGATATCGCGGTTAAAAACTTTTAAAAATCGCGAAAACATCATTCTTACTCCAAAAAAGCATGTCCCCTTCAAGTTATATGGTCGGTCCCTAACTGATATCAATCGAAGGCGCTTAGTACACGAATATAGGATTACCTACTTTGAGGCGGACACTAATCCAGTCCTAGAACAGTTTGAAATTGAAATTTATACGAGAATATACTACGGTTACAAAGTAACAATGCAAAATCATAATAATTATGGGTCACCTGTTGAGTAAGCTCCCTATAGAAATGCTCCTGTTTGGTTCGATAGAACCTGTCGTGCAGAGACGCAGATTCCTGTGCGGGTGTTGTTAATCTGCGTGGAACACCCGGTGCGCCAACATCTAAAACTACGGTGGTCTGGTACAAGGCAACTAAATGGTTGCTGCCTAAGGTTTATGGTTTATTCTAATAGATATGATTGTATAAGGATTATATCAGGATGATGTTTAACGCATAAGCTTGTTTAATTTTTTATTTAGGCACCGATCCCGAGCACTTAATTTTTCGGAAGGGAGGGGGGAATAGGGATCTTGATGCGGAACGGAAATTGTGAAATTAATTTCATTTCAGTCAAAATCGGGGCCAGAAATATTTTCATCTTAAAACCACCAGCAATCCGAAGCACCTCCCCTACGAAAATCGATTGAATTAAAATATTATTATAACTATCCTACTGAAATGCTGAAACCGGCAAAGGGAGACAATTTATATTATGTCTTATAATTGTTAGCCTAAGTTACTTGCGTTAACGTACGTGAGTTTCGTTTGAAACTTAAAATTCTCTAGTAAGAAACTCTTACCCTGTCGACGCACCAAGTCTTTCTCCTTTTGGAATTCATGTGATTCCCTCGGTGTTTAGTCTGTTACCATGATTTGTCTATTCTGAATTAATTGATGAAATCTGAACCTCTTTAAACTCATTTCGCCTATATTTTACGATAAAACCAAGCTTTTCATAGCCATTAATAGACAAGTTTGACTAAATCACACGAGAATTTTAAGAACCACATATTTCCTTCATAAACTTCGCAATGCAATCAAAGACAACCACAAACATCATTCCTGACGATGGATAGCTATCTTAACTTGTTTTTCGAATAAATAATCTACGTGAACACGGCATTTAAATCTCTCACTTTTGTCGATCAGTGGACAGCTTGAGGTTCGGCGAATACTGTGTTGTTAACAGTAGTTCACAAGAAGGACTTTACTCAATAAAAACTATAGAATGCTCTCACAGTTAAAGTACTTAATCTGATTATCTATAGTTGCTCATAATTTATATATTTATATGGAGATTTTTTTCCAGCAGATTTTAAGTTATGACATCCAAACAATATAAGTTAAGCAAAACCTTTTAGACATTTCACGTTTCTCTGTGATGAAAATATGTTTGCAAAAAATTTGTGAAATTGTGTCGATAACAGAAGAAATGTATTCACACAAAGCGTGTTGTTCAACTTTTATGGGTTTTTTTGTCATTTTTATTGAATCTTTCTGCAAGATTCAGTTGAACAAAAAGGATCAGTCAGAGCTACGCTTTGTCGTTTTAACACTAGACGCTCCTAAAATATACTATTCAGTATTTCAAATATTAGTATTTCATTTACATCATCTGGTGACATAAAAGATATTGACATATTACCTTCTTCTGCTTGATGAAGATCTGCATCCCTGATTTCCGTGTAATTATCGATAGTAATCAGCTGATCGTTAGGTTCACTACTTGGTCTGTCGTTTTCCATGTTCATATCTACGTAGTAATAACCATTCGGAACTTGTTCATGAGTGCTGTCAACTTGCATGTTTTCTGTATTTTCTACAATATGAAATGAAAATTGTACTTTAAAAGTTCCTGCACCGGAAGCGCTTTCCGGGGTTGACACTTGAAATCAAACATTTATCAACGGGATATTGTACTTTTTATTGTTATAAAAGCTGTTACATTTTGAATGCAAGAACAATTTTGAATAAAAGCAGATGCTGGATAAACGTCACACAAAAATTCCCATCAACATTATAAGTAAGAAAAAAGCTTCTTTAAGACTGTATCAAAAATAAAAAGTTGACCTTACGATTTGTCTGTTATAGATAATGCATATTTTAAGGTTTTTCTTGTCGTATAACACAACGAGGGGTGTCAGGATTAATCAAATGAAAGACCGACTGTAGGGAGGTCTTTCAATATGCAATCCTGACACCCCTCGGTGTATTATACGACGAGAAAAACCTTAAAATATGTATTATCTGACTTATATACCGTCAAAAAATATTATTTTCTGCAAATATTTGCAGGATTTGCATCCTATTTTACCGACCACACTAAAGTGGGATATTCTTTTCTGTTGCGCTCATGTTTTAATACTCCCTACGGCTAATTTATAATGTGAAATAAAACTCACTAATTAATCTATATATAAATTTTAGAAATCATTAATACAAATATTACAGTAACTGCATGAAGCAAGACACAAATGAATTGTTACCGCCCGATTACGGTGTATGAAAAATACAAGTCACTTTGTGAGTAATTTATTGTACCAACTTAGTTTATGAAAGGGGAATGCTATGGGGTTTTTTCATGACATTTTTATTGCGGATTAGCAGATTCTTTTATCAACAATTTTTTAACGAATTGAACTATTCAGAATTATTTCTTTTGAATGGCAATACAATTTTGTTTTAAACTGAGAATCAGGATTAAATTTAACTTGCACAAGCCATTATAAAGTACGTGGCTGTTATTCTATAGAAAATAAGAATATTTGGTCACGAATATCCATACATGTAGGTCAAAGTATGATTTACAATACAGTGTGAATCAATAAGATTTTCAAAATCCTACACACGAATGTGTTAAATCTGGCTTGTTTTAAAAGTGTTATGAAAAGTTTTACATTATCAAATTCATCTCACATAATGTCCCGTTACTGTAGCGATAAATTAACAAAACATAACTTTATTTGTTTCGAAAGTTTAAATGTACGTCAACGACGATTTTTGGTATTTCAGTCTAATAAACGGAGGAAAGGATTGTTTCTGGCTTAAACCTATCAAAGATAGAACTTTAAAAAGTAAACCTCAATTTGCAACAACACACGATAACTACCAAACGAATTCAATGTTTAATTAAATTATAGTTTGCATTTTAATTGGGGAAAATAATTGAAAATTGGGTTTAAATGTATATCTTTTGAATCGTTGGAATTATAACAATGCCCACTCTAAATTAGTGGATTAATATCATAGCGATGTTAGAAATTTTTGATTATTTTGAGAGAAAATGTAATTTCTTTATACGTATAATTTCTAAAAAAGGCAATTCAAGACCTCTTCAATGGTCTCTCTAAAATGAATTGTCTTTGTTTTTAGTTTTAGGAATAAAAGATAATAACAGGACGATTTAGATTCACTCAGTCTACGTTCATACTAACCGTGCTCGCTGTATTTGACAAAACCTTTCGGAATTTAGTATAGTAACCCAACATTTTCTTATGAAAATACCTGTACCAAGTCAGAAATATGGCAGTTGTTTTTCACTTGTTCCGTTGATTGATAGCGTTTGATTGTGTCCGTTTTTATGGACTTCACGCTTTTTGAATTTGCCTTGGAGTTCGGTATTTTGTTATACTTTATACGCTATAAAAGGCCCCGGCATGCGTACGTTTTATAAGAAATAAACCATTCATCAATTAATGTGAATATTTTAAAATCCACACTTAATAAAAATACATTGTGTAATACTGTGAACAGCAAGTTAGTAAAGCCTGAATGATAGATGTTCATGATTAGTTCGCTCCTGTGCAATACATGATTTATACTCCAAACCAGGTACTTCATTTCTGAGATACAGGCAATATATGCCCTCAATTTAAGAATTCATTCAAACATTTTTGTATTATTCAAAATTATAAGTCAAAATGCGTTCTACAAGGATCACAGGTCCTTCACCGTTTATTTGATACCTAAATTACCACAATATATTCTACTTAGTTTGATAGTTTTACCTTTGCGTAGGGACTTTTTTGTTTTAAGTATGTACTACTTTCCAGTATGTTCTTTTTGGACCGGGCCCGATTTGGTGGTGTCAAATCTTACAAAGTCTATCCGATTCATTTTTCAGAGAATTCCGCTCAAGCCGGTGCTAGGGGCCGTATTAAACTTGCAGTGAGGTAAGAGTTGTTTAGCTCCGTGTTGAAGGCCTCACTGTGACTTTGAGATGAAGAACAACAATAAAAGCGCTGTTCTTTTGCTTTTGTGTGTTTTTTTTTTTTTTTTTTTTTTGCTGTGCATGTTCTGATTTTGTGTCTTGGATGGATACACAATATCCTTTGTTTTTTTTCTATGGTACATTTAATAGTAAACAAATTTCTTAATTTCTTCAAAGCAAAAGTGAATTTAGTTGTATATTGTATCTCCAATATGTTGTCCTTTAATATATTTATACGATAAATTATAGTTGTTGTCGCCTTACTAATTCAAACAGATGTGGATCAATAGAAATTCTAAAGAACTTCTCCAAATTCCTAAATCACAAATTACAATTTTGCAGTCATATCAAAACTGTTGATTTTTCTATGTTTTCTAGTTACATTACTATTCCCCATGCTTAATTGAAAGATCGACTACATCGTCTCATCAAACAGAGTTTTTTCTACAAGATTTGGGATCGTAGATACAAATTCCTTGTTTTATGTCATGCAAAAAGCTTAATTTTAAAGAACCATAATGAATCAAAAAAAAAATACACCGGAGATGATATTTCCAGAAAAGGTTGACTTTTTGATCGATAACTTTTTGTTGAGTTTGGTGGATTGATATTCAAAGAGATAGCTGGTTTTCAAATGGGTACTAATTGTGCGCTCCTAATGAGATGTTTGTTTTTGTTCTTTTGTTTTTGAAACAGAATTCATTAAGACCTTCTAAAAGACAAAATGAAAAATCATCTTACAAATTTCTTTAATATTACCTTCAGATATCTGTCATATATTTTGATGATGTCCTGTGACTCAATACCCCACATTTAAGTGAGTGCTTGCATCTCATATATCCAAGTAGGCATGGGATTTAGGATACTAACGTAACTAGAATATCTACTTCATATCTTGTTCTTTCATTGATATTGACACAGATGAACGATTTCAAATTATGATATAACACAACTTAATGAATTGATCCTTCCAAATGTTAACTTCAAATTTGTCAACAGTAGCGTACCCTCTGTCCCATATTATGACGTTAACATATCGCAATTAATACGTTGAGCTATGCCATTTTCACCTGAAACGGATTTGATTATCTTGATGTGCTCTTTGTACAAATACTTCAAAAGAATTGTGAGAAAATCGACGCAACTTTAATTTTTGTATCACCGTTACGAATTGGTTGACCGATATAATTTGTCTGTTTCTCATCTCGCTATGCACATGTATTTGCGGTCTTAGATCTTTAGATGTCTGTCTTATCTGCACTTTTACCGATTATGTCCTATTCCCTACTGTGATATTTGACTGAGTGTGGATTTGAATAACTAGTGATGCATGCATAGCAGGAAATACTAACCCTGTTGTCAAACACTGTCTCGCTTCTTTTGCAGTACGTGTATCTATTTAATCAATTTTTGAGATTTTACATTGATACAATACTGTTGCCTATATATTTATTTTTCATTCGAATTGAACTTTTTTTTATACATATGAAATATATCTTATGTTATCATTACTTATATTGCAACAGCTGGAAATAATTGTAAATACGGACCATAAAATCAAAAGCATTATAAAAAAGTAAAATAACTAAAATACCGAACTCCAAGGAAAATTCAAATCGGAAAGTCCCTTAACAAATGGCAAAATCAAAACTCAAACACATCAAACAAATGGAAAGCAAGTGTCATATTCCTGACTTGGTACAGGCATTTCCTTACGTAGAAAATGATGGATTTAACCTGGTTCTAGCTAATATTATATACCATTGACCAAATATGAGCCTTATTTACAAGCACTTTTGAAAAATTAACTCCACATTTATTCTTTGAAGTTAGTAAGTTAGAGATTTGGATATTAAAGATAATTTCTTTAAACGACCTGCACAAAAAAAGCTTAAATCTACATAACAATTCTACTGATATAATATGCTAAATTTCGAAAGTGAAATTTGCTTTTCGAAGTTGGATTAAATCATGATATATCAGAATCCTTTTTTTAGTTTTACAATTCCGGGGCAAATAGCAGTAAAATACTTAAACAATTATTTTTAAATTAAATTCATATTGAACACTTAATGTTTTATAGTTATACGAACTATAAAACAGCATCGACATCATGACAAGATTTTGTGAAACAGTAATTCTTTTAATGAATAATCAAAATGGATGTTTAAATGTAAATGTGTCCATCACTGATGTTTATAGGGATTCTCGTAGCGGAGTCTTAGGTTTTCTGAATTAAGGTTTAATAGTTGTTGTGGTCTTATTCTTTGACCATGGTCTTGGTCTTATAGACCGATAAGTTTTATTTGAGACCTTTTTATGTTAAAATTTTAAATGTTTTGAAATACCAATATAATGAACATTCAACTTTATGACGTATTGTATCCATGTGAAATTATTATATGAGCACGCTTTCTATGACTGTCAACTACATATAAGCAGTACAACTGTTCTCTCAAAAAGTTATTAAAACAAACTCACTACGTACTTGGAAAAGTTACAAGTCATAGGTAAAACAGAATTTCTATATTTAGATGATAAATCCTTGAGTTACCAAACTTTGGTATATTCTTTGAAGAATTAAAGATGTAGCATAATTACTTTAAAAGACAGGCTTAAGATACTAAAAGGACATTCAAAGTCATAAGTCGAAAACAAACTGACAATGCCATGGTAAAAAACTATAAACATCGAAAATAACATTCCACAAAACACAACATAAACAACTAAAGACTGAGCAACACGAACCCCACCAAAACCGGGGATGATCTCATGTGCTTCTGAAGGGTAGTCAAATCCTGCTCTACATGTGGCACCCATCGTGTTGCTCATGTTAGTACCAACCCGGTCATAAGTCGAATTTGGTATGTCACATTCGAGGAAAAATTACGTTTTAGAATACAATGTCTATCAATTAATACTTACCAAATCTTGTATCAATATCTTCATAGTCATTTCCGCTTCTAGTTCTTGTTCCGTCGGACAGCAACTGAGCTACACCTGAAATGTATATTTTGTATATATTTCTTTTAAGTGAACTCGTTCTGTTATACAAACCTTATTCGCTTAAGTATATGTGTAAACGTTAATCTGTAGAAATGTACCTTTTAACAGTGTTTATTTCGGAAATTCAAGAAGTAAAACACGACGACCAAAATTTATTACTGTTAACAACTTTTCATAAATAAGTTTCGTCACAATCATAGCTTTAACAATATATAAATATTATGTTGTATAGTTATTCAAAATTCAGCCGTTTCCTACCGATAACTTTGCTTCCAAAACTATTTAAAATGTTTTAGCGTTCGATTCTACAAGTTATAGATACTGATGATGAGGTGTGGTTTCCTTTCGTAAACGTCGGTTGGACATTTCATAACGCGATGATTGCGTACCTGGGTTTAATTTGGTTTTACGAGTTTGGTTGTTTAGTTAAGAGATTCATCGTATTAGACTTTGCCACTAATCATCTGACCTCTGTCACATTGGAGCATAATTCAAGAAATTTATGACTTAAACCCTATTTATATATTATTCTTACTATTTTTTTTGTTTTGTTTCTTGAGACCCCATTCTGTCGAAATTGAAAACGTTATCATTTTACATGTCATCCGTAAGAAAATTTTGTGAAAGCTGATGCAAAAACTGTCTGATAATTAGTAATAGCAAATGAAGCAATATTAAGGTATTATAGATATGATTTTAAATGAACATAACGAGAAAACAAGCAGGCTATATTGTATCTTGTCAAATGGGAATGTTGATACAAGTATTTTGGTTCTATATATCAAAAAAACTGATCAATATTTTATATAATTATGACTCTGAAATAACTGATATACATAAAACATTAACATTTACGAATGCATTCAGTTGGAAAAAGTCAGTAGGGCTTAGTCAACCGTAGACATATAAAATACTGGTATTAGGTGTCAGACCACCAATTCAAAATCCCTATCTATTCAACCAAATTCTGCAATTTTCACAGCTTTCTTAAAAATTTACCATAAGATTAACTTCAAAGAAACCAGGTATATCCTGAATTGTAAATGTATCACCTTTCTACATGCCAATTTTTAACCCATGTTTAAAGACTTGTAAGAAAGAACTGCATTTAGGAAGACAAATACTACTAAAAATAACCCCTGGTTTTCTGGAAATCTTAAATAAGTATACTATGTTGCGCATTAATCCTCAATTTGTAATGCAAACTCATAGACAAGTAAATTTTGGCTCAAAATGGTCTAAATATATTTTTCTTTCACCAAAAGTTTCATTTCTGCAAATTTGTTGGTAAGTTTAAGTAAATAATGACATCAAAAGCACTATTTTGTGTCAGAGAAGGGCTACTTTTACGTTCTGAATTGGAGGGAAAGAATTGGTGGTCTGACACCTATTACACAAAGGTATTGTCCGGATTTCAGTGCATACAACACGTGTTTAAGGAATAACCAGCAAATTTCAAAACCATCAGTATCAACCCCAAATCGAGAATTTATTAAGAAACTAAGGTTTCAATTGTCTCTATCAAAGTTGGCCATTTCTGCTTAGATCTCTTTTGTTCGTGTAGATGCTCGCGTATTTAGATTTTTATACAACCTTGACTTCCACTTTTTTTGCTTGAGTGTTCCTCATAAAAATTAATCAAGAAAAGCGCTTCGAACGTACAATATGCAATAAAGATAAGCGTTAAAAAAGAGGCGTAAGATACAACAAGGGACATTCAAACTCATATGTCGAAAATATACTGAGAACGTCTATGCTAAAAAAAGAAAAAGACCAACAGACAAACAACAGTACATAAAACACATCATAGAAAACCACCAAAACCGGTGGAGATCTCATAAACTACCACTGAGGTGATTCCACTGCTTGTCCCGGAGTTCATTATTATCATAGCAGACAGTGTTTTCCGTTGATAATTAATCAAGCAATTATTAAAACATTATGGTTCCAACTCCCTGAGGCAAAGTTGACCTGAGTTTTTAACCTTTTACCAAAATGCTACTCGCGTATTTGAAAATTAATACAACCTCGGCTTTCAAATATGTTGCTTTGAGCATTACTGCTGAAGGTAAAAGCAGAAAGCGCTTCGGACTTGTATACAAAGTGCTATTTGTAATGTTCTGCAGAGAAATGAAAAGTTTAGAAAGAGAAAATTAATGTCAATTCTTTTGTCCTAGAGTTAAGTTATCAACTGCCAATTTCCATATGTAGTTCAAGATAACGGATAAAATCTAAGCTAACTGTAACCCATTTTCAATAGATTATATGTGATCAACATTGTTATTATTCAGACAAAAAGACATCGTATATACAGCGGAACATGAAGTTAATGAATAACAGACTGTGTTGTCCTTCTACATGTGAATAAAATGAAAATTCTGCAATGAGACAACTCAAAGACACAAAGACAAATAATAAAAACATTCAAAAAGTTTTCTCAGTACATCAAGTTAGTGAAAAGGAAATGAAATAAGTATAGAATGAATGAAAAATGATAAAGCTATGCATAATATTTGTTTTTGAAATTTTGAATTTAATTCTCTCAACAAAGAAGAGAGAGACTGGCGCGGATATAACAATAAATAAGCTCTGATAACATCATAATCGTGTGTAATTTATTTAGGATACTGCGTTTTACTTACTGTTGTCTTGGGCCCTTTCTAAGTGCTTTGTTATACTGTAAAGAAAACAAATAAATATGTATATCATTAATACATTGTTATAACAGGACATATAGTAGTATATATTTCAATTCTGGTATATATGATGAGTGTATTTATCATATCATAGTAATAAAACAAGATCAAATCAGTCACTGCAACAAAAAAGCGACTTCTATTATGTTTATATGCATTTCCAGACTAATGCGACACCACCATATGTTCATCTGTCTGTCCCAGGTCAGTAACTACCAAATGTTGTTTTAGGCGTCGTGATTTCTTCGTATCTGTGGCTGATCTTTGATATTCTGTGTTCCATGTATATTCCAAAACTGTCTTATACTCGAAGCACTTAAAATCTGAACATAGCGTAGACTCCAAGTATGATATTCGAAGGCTTGTGTTTCCTATCGTGCATTTCTTGAAGGTTGCTTTTCAAACGGAAGCTATTAGATATAGGAAGATGTGGTGTGAGTGCCAATGAGACAACTCTCCATCCAAATAACAATTTATAAAAGTAAACCATTATAGGTCAATGTACGGCCTTCAACACGGAGCCTTGGCTCACACCGAACAACAAGCTATAAAGGGCCCCAAAATTACTAGTGTAAAACCATTCAAACGGGAAAAACAACGGTCTAGTCTATATAAAAAACGAGAAACGAGAAACACGCATAAATTACATAAACAAACGAAAACTACTGTACATCAGATTCCTTGCATGATAAGATCTAAATGGTAAAGTTAAGTCAGCAATTCATGAGTTTTACGGACGCCATCATAAACAGGTTAGCCGTTATAGAATATCCGCGTTACAGATGACCTTGAATACGTTCCATTCATCGTAAACACAATGATTTCCTCTTTTTCTAGATATAGCATTACCGAAACGAATGAAACAACCACCGAAGTTTTACTTGCCTGATCAACTCGACGGGTGCCAAATGTGGACAAGAAAATGCTTACCCTTTCGGAGCAAATGAGTTTACCCCAGCGTTCGATGGGGTTCGTGTTGCTCAATCTTAATGTTTATCTGATGTGTTTTGTAATTATTTTTTGTCCTGTCGTTGTTCAATTTTTTGGCCTTACTGAAGTCTGTTTTTATTAGACTTGTGATTTTTATTGCCCTCTTGATATCTTCTCTCTTTTAGTGAACGGCTTGCTTTGAACTCTGCAGATCTTTTGCTCTCTTGTGTCGTCGGATTGTTGTCTCAACGACGTTTACTTCATATCCCTTTTAGTCTTGTCTACAAAGTCCAGTATGTTGGCAAAGTATGAAGATTGGTTTACGTCAATTTTACGGATAACCTCATGTTGTCAATGTTTTCATTATAAAAATCAAGAGCACTTGAATACAATATATACGCGTATATGAAACCTTACTTACGATGTGTTCAATCTGTATTTTCTAACAATCAAACACAGGCTGAAAACAACCATGATAACAATTACAGTGGATACTATAATGATAATTATTATTTGCATTGACATTTGAAATCCGGGTTTATCATTTTCGTTAATTCCTACATCAAGTGTTAAGTTCTTAGTTGGCAATACAGTGGACGTTTCAATTGTTGATGATGGAATTAGTCTAGTGGTAGTGTAATCTGAAAAAATAATGTAAACTAGTTTTAGAATTTCTCTTGTTCGATTTTTTTTTTTTTTCCTTTTCAAATGCCTTTAACTGCAATGTTGCCTTACTAAATAGCTTAAATTGCTGCAGATTTATAGAAATTAGTATTTATTGTTTCTATTCTGAATAAAACTATGGTTTCATCAAAATACCTTTCACTTGTACAAGTACTCCCGAGCAAATGGTTCAAGCAAGCAAAGTTTATATATTGTGTTGTGGGGTTATCATGAATTACTATTTCATTAATTATAACTTTATAAAATACTTTACACATTTCGTGCGTTCAAAACCCTCTTCTGGATCTTCTTAGTAACATCTTTCTTCTACTATTTTTATCTAATTATATTGTTCGGCTTAATTATGTCACTTTCGACAATCGCTATATGTCCTATGGTACATTAAAACTCGTTTTTATCTAGCAAAAAGTCAACAACAACTTCAAACAGGACAAAGATTGAACTTTGCCTTTTACATTCTCTATGTCGTATCTAATACATGTATATGTGTTTTAGTTAATTGAAGATTAATACTGAATAGCAACCATCAGCATTTATTTTCAAAAGGGCATAAACATAAAGTAACATCATAAACGTCGTGACATCTTTTAATTCTTATCTATTGATAAAATTATTCGTCCGGTATGCTTAATTGTGTAAGTATCTTCAATTACTAATATGTCTTATAAAAGTCTACAATAGCATTACATAGGACAAGGATTAAAGCTTGCATTTAACATTCCCAAGTCGTGAGCATTATTTAGTATACGTATTTTAGTGCATAATTTCAGACACAGCTACTGCCTGTAACTGGGACACACAGTTCAAACGTTGCTGGTACAGTTTGTATGATGAGTTTAAACAGTAACTGTAAATAAACTTGTATAGCGATCAACTAAAAAAATGTCAGATGTGACAACATAAACAATAATCTACTTTATACCTGATGATGGACATCCAGTAACATTATTACAAATGCTGGGGTCACAGTTACACATCTTTTTACATGCAATTCCATATTTACCAGCAACACACACTATATTAATTATTTTGCATTTAGTATTTGATTTACATAATCACACAAAATATCACAATATATAATACTATAGGTGTGTTTATTGTTACAAAACTTACTTTTCCCCAGTAAATAAACCTTAAACATTTTTCAATATCTGAACACGTCTTAAGTTTAATAAATTTTACGTAAAATGGTTAAAACACTTGTTAATGTCGATTTTTTTAATACAGAATAATTTTCTCTTTTTCAAAAAATACACAGCCGAAAGAAAAAAAATATTAAGAGATTTAACTGTTGTATAAATATGACAGTGAGGTAAAGAACATAATGAAATAATGTACAAAACAACAATTATTTCTTTCTAAAATATTACACAGATCACGCACGATCATTTGTTGTGTATAACTATAACATTCACACTATAATATTAAAATGAGATTATAAAATGTTGATATTCAGTTTACGATAGCTGTTCTACTGTAAAAAGATTCTTGTGACTTCAAGTAGCATCATAAGATATCAATGTCAATTGCCACTAAAAATTTAAATTTATTGTAACATTTATAATTAATTATACTTACTATGAGAGCATGTTGCTCCTGTTAGACCTGGTTGGCAAATGCATCCTCCAGTACGTTTTTACAAACGCCCTGTATATACCTTCGATCCTTGCAATGTTGTAAAAGGTCTTCATCACACGATTTTGTACAGTCATTATAATCCCCACATGGATTAGAACTAGTAACTGAAAAATTTGAATCACACATGTACCATTGACTTTAGATAAGAAGTCGAAGCTAATATAGTGTGAATAATGGACCAAATAGCATGTGGCAACAATCAGAAGAAAGAAGATCAACGACAAGAATGTGCATGATGTACAAAATCATTAATGGTCCCGTTACTATAAATGCAACATATGGGGTTATTCCAATAAGCCGAGCATCAAAAGCAGCTCGAATAGGATGGTACTAGATTTTCTATCATAAGGAAAATGTCATTGTATCCAAAATCCATGCGGGAACAGAACGTAGTGTCACTATCCACTATCACCG
Organism: Mytilus coruscus; assembly: GCA_017311375.1. Lineage (NCBI taxonomy): Eukaryota > Metazoa > Mollusca > Bivalvia > Mytilida > Mytilidae > Mytilus > Mytilus coruscus. Next base: position 91,100,604 of record CM029604.1, read on the forward strand.
CCCCAAATCATGAATGATTCAAGTCTCGAGTTACATAATAGAAAAATTTTTAATAACACCATTACAAACTCAATCCCAATTTTATATTCTATTTTCAGAAATTTACCTGTGATAAAATAAAAGTCACAAAAAATACGTCACTTTTTGTGGCGTTGATGCATTCGTGTGACGCAGAGTTTAAAATTCTATTGTGGTGTCCTGGTGTACTGTCGTATATTCATGGGAGGTGTCCGTTGTTATTCTGTGGTTTAAATATTGTAATATACTATTATATTATTTATTTAAGTATTTTTCTGTCCTGACTGTTCTTGCGTTTATTTGTACTGTATTCCTGTCACGTAATGTTGTCATTTTACATGTACTTTTAACATTGCCATATTTTCGGGAGGTTTGACTAGCTATAAAACCAGATTCAACTCACCATTTTTTCTTAAAATGTCCTATACCAAGTCAGGAATGTGGCAGTTGTTATCAAATAGTCCGTTTCTATGTATGTTGGCGTTTGATTTTGTTGCAGTTCAGTGTTTTTGTTGTTCCGTTGTTTTCCTCTTATAGTAGATGTAGAATTATAACTATTACAGAACTGTATATATTGCATTTATTATTTTAGACATCATGTGCAACACAATGGCAGAAAATAAGACAGTTGATTGTGGCCGCTTATTAGAAGGAAAAAAAGATGAAAGATGTGGATATTACAACTGAGGATCATTTGAGAGGAATTAAAAAAAAATGAATTGCAACGGAAAGACGATAAATAAGTCTGATATTTTCTTCGACTTTGAAAGATTTAAAAACCGTCATTTAAATTTTATCAGTGTTATATAGTGTGAATACATTTTTTCATGAATATAATTGTCATAGTTAAATGAGCATGTAACATGCACTTAAGATAGTTGAAAGACAGCACATCCGTAAAAGGCAGAAAAGGGTGTGGTACACAATAAGGGTCCAGTTAAATGCAAATGTTTTGCTGAAAGGATATGACTTTTACGACTACAGTAATAATTGAAAAGTGACGCAATTGATAATAGGAATTTTGATAATACATGTAGTTCATTTCTATTGTAAGAGAAAAGATACAAACCTTGACTAACGATTTCAGCAAGTGAACACAAAACTATACACAACAGACTAAAGGTGAACATGAAGGGCATCATTTTATCTTAAACGTTAGATTGTCACTCAAAATAATGCAAAGGGATATGTGATTTCTGTGAGCAGAACAATGGATTCTTTTGGCTAAAAAAGAAATAAAATGAAATTTGATCAACCATTCATAGATATAAAGAGACACTCTTGCAAAATAAATAGTAATTTGCAATATTTGCAACTGGATCTGAGGTCTATATAAATAATATGTTCGTTAATATCTGGATAGTTTTCATTGCAAATATTCAGAACGAACCTTTGCTTTTATAAAACTTAAAATTTCAGTCAGCTAACCAGTCATAAATATGTATACATGTTAAAAACTATGGACGCTTCTAACTACCACAACACTGGAATTGATATCCTTTCTTCGGGAAATAATAATAGTTCAGACCAAAGAGTTATATTTCAGACTAAAGGTACAGTTTTTTGTATACGAGAACTATTTCAGGATTAACCACTGTCAGAGTCACTCGGAGGCAAAAAATGTTTGCGGGTAGAATTAAGATATAAACGGGAGTATTTCATACTGTATTGGTGAATATAAATGGCGCAAGACATTTGGGCTTAACCATAAGTGTGACCACGATATCATTTGGAAATATTTGGAATCGAGTGTACATTTAGGCTGATTAATTATGTTTTTCCAGTACAGGTAAAAAGTAAAACAACAAAAATACCGATATCCAAGGGAAATTCAAAACGGAAAGTCCCTTAACAAATTACATGTTAAATGTATCTATATTAATATTTGGTTTGAAATATATAAATACTAATTTAAGAAAAAAAAATCTTCATTTTATCATTTTTTTCAAACTTGACAGTTTGTCGAGTGTATAATTTAATGAAGACCAGATAGACAAAGAATTATCGATCTGCAGTTAAATTTATTTCTTGCAACACTTTCATGTTTCAAAGGATATATATTCTCCAACTCAGTTAGTATTTTATGGACTCGCTTTATTTTAAAAAGTGCACTGACTACTATACTGATCAGACATTTGACAACAAAAAGGAAAACCGAAAACGGAAAGTCCCCATCAAATGGCAAAATCAAAAGCTCAAATACACCAAACGAATGGAAAACAACTGTCATATTGCCGACTTGGCACAGGTATTTCCTTTTGTAGAAAATGGTGGATCAAACCTGGTTGTATATATATATAGCTAGCTAAACCTCTAACTTGTGTGACAGTCGCATAGAAATCAAATATATTGACAACAATGTGTGAGCAAAACAAACAGACATAATAGATAAAAAATGTCACAAATTGTGGTACAGCAGTCAACATTGTGTTATAATTTTGAAAGTTATGGCAAGTTTTATATGGATTTGAAATACTTGGTCAACGGGAACAAAGTATATAGTCTCTTAACACACATATTTCCTTATAATTGACAACAAAAAACTCAAACGATACTGATACTCACTTTTTGACGATACGTGTTTCAGTAGTGAACTAAAATACTCTGAATGATACAGCTATTGTGGACATAAACATGATTTCAATGACCTTCCTAACAGGAACTCATCCACTTCAAATCAATATGCACAGTATGATAATACTACCGTACTAACAACATCTTTTAATTACTTGAGTCAATGAGGTGATCACTTAGGTATTGTTTTACGTAGGACATGTTTAAGTGTCGTGATTAAACTCTTATTCATAATTTTACCCGTAATGCGTTTTAATAGCACGAGTTTGCATGTTACATCGAAGCGCACTCCTTTGTCAGTGAACGTGATATTTTGTAAATGTTTCAATTTCAACTCAACAAATTATGTAGTATGTACCTTAAGTGATTAATATTAGTTCTTATTTAACAGTCTTGCTTTTTTTTTTTCGTTCTCATTTTGCATTCTTTTTCTAAGAGTGCTTATATTACTTGGTAGTTTTAATGATTGTATAATCGTAACTACAACCTATGGTAGAATCCGTAAAACGATTTTATAATTTATTTTTCCTAGTACACAGTATTGTAGCAGTTTATTGAAAAATACCGTTTCCTTCAAAGACACGTGTAGTTATAGACGAATTGTAAAAATAAAACGCTTATCCAAGGCTCGGGGCAAAATAATGCAAGATGTAAGTGGAAATAGATTCATAAGTCTTAGAAATTAAGTTCAATGTCGAAGACTTTTGTTCAAACGAAGAACAAACCAACAAAAAACCTTGTTCCTCGATTATATCGGTTAGTATTTAATTCAATGATTATTTATTATATATCCGAGACAAATACTTTCAGTACGACCTTTCTTTTAAAATTTACTATAATGTAGATTGTATATTAAAAATATCTATTAACAAGTATGTGTCATTGGTGTCGAAAGAAAAATCAGAAGTAAGAGATACTGATTGAGATGTGGGGAGCTAAAACTGTTGCAAAGACATGTAACGACGATAAAAAGAAATTTTGAAAATAATAATGACAGTTTTTGGGTCAAAAGGGAGGAGTTGGTCAGAAACACAGTCTTATTCATTGAGGAGCAACGAGAAAGCAACCCAACTCCAAAAGACATCTAGAGGTCCACAAAAAAGTAAAATAACAAAAATACCGAGCTCCAAGGAAAATTGGAAAGTCTACATAATTATCAAATGGCAAAATCAAATGCTCAAAAACATTAAACGAATGGATTCCAAGAAGCGAACACATTTTGATTTCCAAATCATGTAAAATTGAGAATGGAAATGGGGAATATGTCAAAGAGATATGTGTCCTTTTTTTTCCCTTATGTAGGTGGATCACGCAGGCTTTTTACAGTGTGTTTTACTTTTACGACATAACAACTATTTAATAAACTAAATATTGTTGTAATTCCGAGTATATCTAAATATCAATAGATACCTTGAATGGTCGTTCCTGCAGTCAGGAACGGCCGGATTGCTCTTCAGTATGATAAAGTCGTCTGTTAGCCATTAGTTCATTACCGGAAGAGGATGATTTCTGGGTAGTTCTTCGGACATCTCTAGATGGTCTATCTGAGGACCTAAAACTAACCCTACGAATACTACACTCCCCCCAGTTTTATTAATAAGGCCCCCTCTACTGAGGTGGGCCCTAAGAATTTCGCTCAAAATTAACAAAAAACGGAAATCATACCAAATTTATAGAAAATATGCATCAATTTAAAAAGTATACAACCTATCCCCCCTGACAGACCCTTTGTATCCATGGGTCTACTGATACAGTAACAATTAATACAATGTGTTCCCAACAAATTGGGAACCCAATAACCTGGGAATTGTTCTTCTCTGGATCATACACCAACTTCCCCTCTCCTTTATACAAACTAAGCCCTGGACGCTGAAGGGCTGCAAGTCCTGGTTGGACCTAGGAGATTGTGCGGAGCCACCTTCATTCTCCATCTTTACTTGTATTGACTTTATACCTTTGTAAAGGGCGGGAATTCCAGGGTCCCACTGTCTTCTGCTGGGACCCCATCTGATTGTGGCAATGGTCACACGTAAGAATGTTATCCCACTGTCTACTGTAGGTGTTGGCAGATTACAATACCTACCGCCAATATTTTTTGCTTTGAAAAGTGACCCCCATCTTGAATTGGGACTTTCTGTATGAACGGATGCAGATTTCTGGCTGACGGGAGATTTGTCAATGATAACTGTTCCTTTGTAGAGTGGAATGTTTCTTTCAGTTGTGGCCTTTCTGTCAAATTCTCCCGTTGTGAACCCTGTGGCCTTTCGGTTAATTTCTCCCGTTGAGGAAGGGTCCACAAAAATGAGGGATGTAGGACCTTTTTCAATATTGTCCGTCATTCCTCCATCTACAACAGGAGTAGGCCCCCGATATCGCTGACAAACTGTCTCCTCATCACTGGCCTTTTCTACCAATGTGGTATCTGCCTCACCTTCTGAGGTGGAGTCCCAACTTTCTTGGGCCTCCTCATCACTTGCCAAAGTTGTCTCTGTTGGGGCAGCAACCTGGTGAAGGCTATTGCTTTCCTCCATTGCAAAGATAGCTCCTATGCGTTCCCTCTCAATATTGGCTACTGAACTCTCCTGGTCCCCTGTGAGCAATACTGGAGCAACTAAGTTGCCCAGGTCCAGTTCCTCACCCGAATCTAGATGTAAAGCTTGGATAACATAAGTGGGCAGTATGAGCCCTTCCTGCATGATTCCCTGGGCACAAGACCGCCCCCTTAGGCGACCAAAAGAATTTGTAGCCCTCGGCCTGCGCCCTCTGTACATCTATTTGTACCTCTACCTCCCAATGGGGCTTGAAGCTGTTTGGCACTTTATTAACTAAGGGTATATATTGCCTCCCTATTTTCCGAAACCCCTCCTCTTTTATATGGCCCCATGAGGCCATGGTGGTGTAATGGTAGCCTTGGAGCACCTCATTTTTCTCCACTAATGGTATGTCAGGGGTATCCACCACCAAGGAATGCCCCTGGTTAGCCCTTATTTTCCAACAACCACTGTCTATGTCCCTCATCAAAGTAAACCTCTTATCCACGTCGACCTTGGCCAGTTTGTGTATATCTGGTAAAGAGTACCCGGCAAAGCCAGGGTGCCCTTTAAGGATTTCCTCCACAAATAAATACCCACCAGGGAGAAGTTTGTGGCCCAACTCCAGGTCTCCATGCCTCAATATGTTAGCAAGAGTGTTTAATAAATTGCGGTCCAGTCTGCCTGAAGGAGTTGCCTCTTCTTCAGAAATTGAGGACTGCCCTGACTCATTCTCTGCTCTAACTTCCACCGACACCCTAGATTCTCCATTCCCCTCCCTATCCCTCGGGAGATTGGCATCTACCCTGGGCTCATTATAGCTACCTCCGCTACTCTGGCTTGGGGTACAGACTCAACTACTAAGAGGCCCAACTTCATTTGCGGGGACTCACTCCGGCCTCCTGAGTAGTCCCGTTGAGGTTTAATGGACCCGTTGCAGTTCTGCTTGACTGATCCCTAACGGTTTTATCTCTCCCCTGGAAATCCAGACAGTCCTTCCTTACATGTCCAGGCTTAAAACAGTGGTAGCACACTCCTTCCCATAGAGGCCCTCTATGAGGGGAGAGACTCCCTGAGACGGACTTGCCTCCAAACTTTGGACATTCCGTTTTAAAATGGCCCCTCTCCCCACAGTGGTGTTAACCTTCCGCCCTGCTAGTCTGCCCGGTGAGGGGCTTCCTGCAACGGGGCAGGGGAGGAGTTTCTTGAATTGGTCCATTATGTCGTCAAGTTTTTCATGGACTAGATCAAGCTTCCTATCTGTCTTTTCCAGCTCTGCTTTCCATGCACTAGCTGGGGCTCTCTCAGGGGCCATAGTAGCCCTTTCGTGGGGCACCTGATACCCATGGTAGGCCTCAGGGTGGTCCTCATACCGCCCACTCATTACCTGCCTGACCTCACGCCTAATAGGCTTGCCATATATTGCCTGGGTGGTATGTTGAAATAACCTTATTTTGTCTACTGCCTCCTCAATACTTTGGGGTTGGAGGTTAGAGACTTGCACTCCCAACTCTTTGTTTTCAATGCCCTGGCACAGCCGTGTTACGGCTTGCTCATACATATACTCATCAGGGAGGTTTCTAAATGCCCTGGTAGCCAAGGAGAACACACGGTCAGCCCAGTCCTCAAGAGACTCCTCAGGGGCTTGCCGGGCATTGTTGAACTGGACCCGGACAGTCTCAGGGAGCGCCTTGAAACCAAAACGCTTGTGCAGTTTTTCAACTAGCTCCCTATAACTCACCTCTCTGTCTCTTTCCGTAATGAGGGCATAATATTCACTTGCCAGCAAAGTTGATCTTTGCACTCTTGTGGGCCCCACTCACAGACCTCTGCATACCTTGCAAATTTTGTGAAGAAAGCCTGCCAGTTGCCCTTCCATGCATACTTTATATTATTCGGGGCGTTGCTGACTTTTGAGGCGCTACTTGAAACTCCTCGTGACCCACCTCTGCTGTCGGGTCCCCTTGTATTTTCCCTAGGCCTATCCTAATTATATGCTACTGGGTAGGCCTGCTGCCCATAGCTCCCCCTTGAGGTGACCCCTTGTGGGGGCACCGATGTGTTCCCTTGATTATACTTACCCTGGGGTTGCCTATCTCCATAGGTACGGGCTGGGGTCTGCCTTGTGTCCTGGCCCCTATTGTCTTGCCGATTTCCATAGGTGCGGGCTGGGGTCTGCCTTGTGTCCTCGTCCCTATTGTCTTGCCTATCTCCATAGGTGTGGGATGGGGTCTGCCTTGTTTCCTCGCCCCTATTGTCTTGCCACTTGCCATACCTACTATGGGGTGTCTCATACTGCCCCCCCCCGGTGTTCACCGGTTGGGTGCCAGGTGATGACCCCTGACTTGTATAATTGCTTGCGTGAACCATGGGGTGACCCCTGGAATAAGAAGGTGTGCTCCCTTTAGGTGGGGCACTCTTTTCCCAAGCACTGTCTTCGCCTGGCCAATACGGCTTGTACCCAATACTACTACTACCCCCGGGGTGAGGGTTGTTACCTTGGTCTGGGTCACCAACGTTGTGGTGGCCCCACTCTTTTTGCGGCAACTGTTCCCCGTAGACCCCTCTCCAATTAGCTGGGGTCTCAGGCCTAGATCTGGCCTCCTCATGATATGAACTATACTCAAGGAAGGCAGAGTCCAACTGGCTGAGCCCTCCCAAAGCCCCAGGACTTTGCCCCTGGTGCCATCCTTCGTGCTTAAATACAGACTGGCCATGTGTTTGGCATGGCATGCCTGGTGAGGCAACCATTCCCCCATCTATAATAGTGTTTATCATTGATTGATGTTTGCCTCGGGCCTCAGGTGGTGGACCAATATTTTGGCCATCCTCATTGGTGCTGAAGTCCAGCCTAGCTATGAGGGCCACAGTGACTCTTAGGTGGGATATAGTGGCTAAATCAGCCTCAGTCACAAAGCCCTTGCCATCCCTTATGTCCATTATTTGCTCCCCAGTTTTGAAGCCTATACCTGGGAGCTGGAGCAACTCTTGAAAACTGCACGTGTTATGTTTACCAGTGACATGTGCAACTGTAAATCACTGACAACAATTGATAACAAAGTTTATTTATTTAAAGAATAAACAACAACAAACAACACACTAAATATCATAAATTATTTATTTAATAGCACAAATGCTTCGGGTAACCCGTCCTTCTGGTCTGCGGTTAAAGGAAGAAAACAAAACAATAACAATACGACTGGTAACCCGTCCTTCTGGTCTGTGGTTACCTGAAGAACAAAATAATAACAAGACGACTGGTAACCCGTCCTTCTGGTCTGCGGTTAACAGAAGTAAACAAAACAATAACAAGTCGACTGGCAACCCGTCCTTCTGGTCTGCGGTTACCTGAAGAACAAAATAATAACAAGACGACTGGTAACCCGTCCTTCTCGTCTGCGGTTAAAAGAAGTAAACAAAACAATAACAAGTCGACTGGTAACCCGTCCTTCTGGTCTGTGGTTACCGGTGACTGGTACCCGGGTGTCCTTTCAGGGTCAAGCAAGGTAACCTGTCGTCTACTGCCACAATCTTTTCCCTTAAACTATCGTGAAGTATTCCGCCAAAATACTACACGAGTGCTGAAATGATTTATTCCCTCGCTGGAATAAACCAAAACACCCTTTTCCCTCCTGTCTTACTATTTTTGCCGTCCACCACCGGCACGGCAAAAACATAAAAATATCCCTTAAAGTTCTTACACTGCCCGCTGATTGCTCGCAGTGCCAATGTTGTAATTACCGATATTATCTTAATACCGACAAATACCTTTGATTGTCGTTCCTGCAGTCAGGAACGGCCGGATTGCTCTTCAGTATGATAAAGTCGTCTGTTAGCTATTAGTTCATTACCGGAAGAGGCTGATTTCTGGGTAGTTCTTCGGACATCTCTAAATGGTCTATCCGATGACCTAAAACTAACCCTACGAATACTACAATATTAATTCACAAGATCTGTGCCCTGAAAAAGTTATGAAAACCATTATTAGTTTACTTAACCCACAAAATATTGATGATACAAAAAATATATGCCATTACATTCAATTATGCTTTGAATCTTTGTAATTTTATTCATTTAACCTGGATTTGATATTTTGTCATACATAATATATATTTATTTATCTGATGTAATAGCATGTTAATGTGGGGAAAGACATCATTATACTTTATATTGATTTTCCTGATTTACTAAAAACTTGAAAACTTGACATATTTTCAAGATCATCTACAATTTATCGAGAGAATATCACAAGTGTCCGTTTTCTACAAATGCATTTGTGAGTCAATGATCAATGGAATTCATTACAATTAGAAACACTAAATAAAGAATTTTACTATTTTTTTAAATTAAAATTACTGTGATCTTGCGCATTGTTTATGAAACTGTTTGTGGTGTGCACTTCCTAATAAAATCTGAAATGTTGTCTTTCAATAAATTAAGTACTTTGAGATCGCTTTTAGTGAATTTGTTTCTTGTGATTTTTTTCATTATGGAATTCGATTTCTTCTTTATGTCTTTCTGTTTTTCGCGGGAAAAGCGGTGAGCGGGGTTTTGATGTCGTTGGCCCCAATCTTCTTTTATTCACATTAAATAGCTTTATTTCTATATTGAAAAATCAGGTATCCTTTCAGATTTTCCTCTACACTTCTATAAATAGATTTCACACGACAACTCTATTAAATACAGCAGAAAACATGTCCTTATACAATTGTCATAAAAAAAATGTGTGTACAAAATCACGATACATATAAGAAAACAATTAAACATGTTATTGTGTTACAAGGAAGTGTAGCTCACAATAGGAAGTACAAATTTAGGGATGATATTAGATCTCTATTTTCAAACGCTAAATAAGCCCGGAAAGGATAAAAACAAAACAATTACAAACTTCTCAGCTTTTATAAAACTAGATCATAGACTGGTGGGTGTTAAATGCAATATATATCGATACATATATTTCCATGATTAAAATTATTTACAGAATTTGCTTAAAGTGTTGTTGAAATGGTTGATGAACACGTTTCCAGTACAACCCTTGTTTTTTCTTAATTTTTGGCATCACCAAAATCCCACACTTATCAGTGAGTTTTGACCTGAAATGACCGACACGACAGGTGCAATCGGGCAAAAAAGTATAACAAAAATACCGAACTCCTAGGAAAATTCAAAAGGGGGAAGTCTTTAAAAACTGAAAATTAAACGTCATCAACCAACGGAACGAGTGGAAAACAATTGTCATATTCCTGACTTGATATAGGTATTTTCCGAAAAGAATGGGTGGTTAAACCTTGTTTTATAGCTGGAAAACAAGAATTGCTACCCTATCTGGAGCACCTAAATTCCTGAACCTCTCAAACTTCTGTAGAAAACTATTCAATATTTTATTTTCTCTTCAGAAGTTTGTGAGGTGTTGTTTGTCTGTTTGTCTGTTCGTCTTATTTCTCTTTTTCCATCGTATCGTCCGTCTTTCTTCGACTTATAGATTTTGAATTCCACTTTAGTATCTTCTCCCCCTTTTCTATTAATGAAAATATTTCGTTTGTTAATATCTGAGAGTGTAAAACAAACAAGCACAAATCACTCAAACTGAAAACAGAAACCTCACAATAGGAAGCACACATTACATCATTGAACAATTGGAAAATAAATATAACGATAGGAAAAGTTGTGTCAATTATACTAATTTTTGAATTAAGATTAATAAGAATGCCACCTATGCTCTTAATAAAATCAAGTTAAATATCAAATACTCGGATATGTTAAACACATATTTCAAAACAAAAGTGTTGGGAATACCACAGTTGGTTTCATTTACTGAACTTAACATTGGCAAGCATACAATATCTCCTTATTCTTATATTATGGTCAAGGTTATTTGTATCGCTTGTCTACAACTTATAAGGCATTTACATGAAGCAACCAAAATCAAAATGAAACCATTAGATTTCTGTCAAAATGTAGTCAATAAAATTGATCCGTATTGCCTTACCTAAATTGCAGTAAAACTGTACCGAATAGTACCACTGGTTGTGTAGATAATTTTCTATTTTAAAAAATGTTAAAATATATATGTAATCCTATATGTCCGATGAATCAGACATGACTAGTTGTTTTAATGGATGTCTAATTTAAATGTATTATCGGTTAAAGCTTCAGGAAACTGTACTTCATGAAGCAATAGAAATATTAATAAAACTATATTTTGAACAAGGAAAATCAAGTGTGACCATATAAGTAAAATATTTTTCATTTTTAAAATTTTGAATAAACAATTTTGATTTCAAATGTACAAGTCTAATATTGTTAACATCAATACATTGACGTTTGCAGTTATCTAAAATAATTTGCAACTGCTTCTTAAATCAGTTATATTTTACCTGATACAAAAAAGAAATTTATTCTAATTTAGAGAAAAGGGTTGGTTAATAAATTGCCGTCTTCGCTAGCCAAGGGTTACGATCCACTTCCCTCCTCTCCTACCTTGGAAGATTAAGCCAACATTTGTGATAACAATGTTGCGCCATCTATCGGTAGATTAAAGTCACGCCCATTCCGAATTCCGAATGCATTATTCTTGACCAATGGAAGTACTTGAACTCTTCAATTTGGAGGTAAAAACACGGTAGTGCCTAGATTCTACACACTTGGTAAAGCAGGAAACGAAAATATACGTTGACATTCATGCATTTGTGGAAGAAACATACACAGGAACTTCTATTAGTTGATTAAAAACATTCAAATTGTCACTAAATATAGTCGTATGTTTAGGAATGTAAAGACTTGTTGCACAATAAGCACGTGGCAATTGTTTACATACACTTTCTACATTTACACGTGATCATGTTATAGGCGCTTTTTGATTGGATGCAGCGAGTTTCGACTGCAACCAATGAAAATCATTACTTTGTGTCTCCGAAATTTTATCTCAATCCGCCAAGGGTAAAGAGGAGGGAAGTTGACCGTAACCCTTGTCTAGCGAAGATGATAAATTGCAAACTAAACAAATGAATACATTGAGAGTAGTCGACTAATCATTGTACAATTGACACGTTTTAGTTCTCAAAAACTTGTTATTGGAAAATAAAGATAAATTCGTGAGTAAAACCAAAAACGAATAAAATTATTTAGAGATTACAAATAAAAGACAGGAAAAATGAAGAGAAGAACTATGTAAAGTTAAAAAAAATTATTAAATTAAAATTAAGTGTACGATACTTTTCATTTCAGTTATTTTCGTTCGTATTTTCCTGTGTTATACTTACATAACTATACTAGAACCAACTTTTGTTTACTATTTACTATCAATTGCTAGTTTACTTTTTGGGAAAAAAAGGGGGAGGGTAAAAAAAAATTGAGGTAAAAGAAAATCCTGTAACCAAGTACCTCTACTCATAATTACCGAAAGCGACCTCAATGTACTCAACCTGCCATCATGAAATTGTGTCGTCCTACACTAATATACCGATGGTTGTACTTCAGAATATAATTTATACAGCAAAGGTAAAGGACGGCACAATCTTTTTGCAATGCTCAGAACATTGAATTTCAATGTAAAAAAACACTTTATATATATATATATATTTCTTAATCATAAGAAATCCGATGGACAAGGTATAATTTGCAGTTGTCACTACACATAGGCAGACATATACATATATTAATTTACAGTGATTGCATGCTTCTAAAAATAGATTAGCATCCTGTAATTATACTGAAGAGATGAAAAGATAATCATTTCTGTACACAAAAAAGAATACTTCGTGTATTGTATCAGATATCCTTGTTTAATTCCTACGAGAAGGTAACACCTCCCGAAACGAAAGCTGATTTTTATCAGCTATAGTTAGAGGAGGGGATAAGGTATCTGCTCAATGCTAGGCGGTGTTGTCGTAGAAGTTAGCAATAAAAAGTACAGGTTCCAGCCCCGCTCGGGGAAGAAGTAAAGAAACAGATCTACTCAAACATCGTTAGGTTGATTTTCTAGGCACTTTATATATATATTTATATCATAGGTTTGAACGTTGTTTACAATTTAGACTTGTTTATACTTTTTCGTTTGGGCTTGTATTATATTTGCCTTCGGATTTATATGATCCGTTCATCCTATTTCGACTCTTCAAAATTGAAGAGTCTATCCTAAATTGAGGTAAATTATATGGCCTTTCAAATACCGTTTCGATTCCTAACATCACTGAAGAGACATTAATTGTCGAAATCCGGATATGGTGTACTAATTTTTGCACCTTTTGTTTGCGGTATACCATCTTTTCCGCAAGTTTATTGTTTTCTGTTTGATATTAAATTAATATTTATCGAAATACAGCACAAACAACACTTTCCAAAAGACCAAAAAAGTGACAAAGTATATTTATATTTTTGGTGATGTTGCACCCTTTTAGACTTGTTATATATTATATTTTGAAGTGTACTGTATCATAATTATATGTTCCATCGCCCAGTAAGATTTGTCGTTGGCTATTATTCAGTCATTATATATATAAGTACGTCTGAACCAGTGACAACTCTACAACAGATTGATCCATCGGATCACCAGCAGTGATGGTGATACATGGCTGTGTACATTCTGTATATACAACTCGTCTAAACATCAGCCCAACAATGTTAGATCTGTAAATTGCTTTCGCAAATTTTTTGTTCTTCCCTCGCCGGGATTCGAACTCATGCTACTGAGATATCGCACCAAATCGCACTGTATCCGACGCGCTAGACACGACCACCTAGGCTTCACAATAATAAAGCTTTCGGTGGCCGGGTGTTACTCGGCCACCGAAGGCTTTATTATTGTGAAGCCTAGGTGGTCGTGTGGTCTAGCGCGTGAGTTTGAATCCCGGCGAGGGAAGAACAAAAAATTTGCGAAAGCAAATTTACAGATCTAACATTGTTGGGCTGATGTTTAGACGAGTTGTATATATATATATACAAGTCTAAATTGAAAACAACGTTCAAACCCATGATTGCGTTGGATAAAAACCGCAATTTCAATACGTGTGCATGTAAAACAAATTTCTTTGTAGAGGGATCAAAATACAGCACAAATATATATATATATATACAAGTCTAAAAGGGTACAACATCACCAAAAAATAACTATAAAATGAACAAATGTTAAATATTTCGGATAACAGATATCCTTCATATATATAATTATTATTATATAGATAGTGTAAAGTTTTTCAATTCATCTTGACTGAAAAATTCAGTCATTTTAGAAATTATCAAAAATTATATAAAAAGACCAGCAAAGTTAATGTTATCCAATGTGTTTTAATGTAAAACCATCAGCAAGTTTACACACAATTACATGCTGCTGACACCCATGGTCTAAAAGAGGATACTCTAGTATAGACGCTTGGATATGTTCCGTCACAGCCACTAGCACCCCATGATGTTACACCCGCCAGCTTATTGGTCCTTGTGTCATCTAAGCACGACATTGGGCCTCCACTATCACCCTAGAATAGACAATAATATGTGAACTCCAATGAGTCAGCAAGCCAACAACTTCTAAACTCAACAGAATGTCAAATCATTTACAGAACTACATTTATCTTACCTCCTATACATTTCTAGGAATATGATTGGTTAAGAGCGTCCGCGTGGAGACCGTGTATATTCCATATTAGGTTAGTAGGGAGGCGGGGCTTATTTCAATACACGGTTAGTAGTGGAGTTACGACTTTGGCACTATTTGATTATTTAAATGTATTGAAAGTTCTGTTTAATATTGCTATATCAAGGTTGTTGATATTAAATTGTTATTGTTGACATTAGTTTTTTTTGTGCAGATCAATATATAAAACATTGAGTGATTGATCGATTGATTGATATTTGGTGTTTAATGCCACTTTCAGCACTAATAGCTAAATCAAGAAGGATGCCTGGAGTGCCAGACGAGAACCACAGACCTTCTGGCAATCCCAGTCAATTAAGATTGGAGTCGAAAGCACTGCCATGTGCTGGGTGTGAACACACAACTTCGGTGTTGATAGGCTTGTTGTACAATAGATGAACTACTTAGACCTCTCAGCAACCGATGCATCTATATAACATTGAAAGCATAAGAGCACCATATGCAAGATTACATCAAGATGATTGCAAGAAAATTTAACATAGAAATAAAGTCTTAATCGAATACTGTGAAGCATAAATAATTTAATCTCTCTCTCTCTCTCTCTCTCTCTCTCTCTCTCTCTCTCTCTCTCTCTCTCTCTGAAGTAGAATTATACCATACAAATTCCTTCGTGGAAAAAAAAAAAAAAAAAACTCGCCTTCACTCTAGTTAAACCATTGTCGTGACGTCAGCCTTTTCATTTACAGTGGATTCTTTTTCTAGAATCAACGCTTCCTAAATCTGTCGCTTAAATGGACTCACCACATTATATTCAATTGTTTCCTTTGTGTGGTTAATTTCATTAAGATTGAATTGGCCAATTTACTGATTTCTGTTCACTTATGGAATTAATTTAAAAACTTACCTTTAATTTTTGTAATTTTTATATACCTTCACTGGGAATCGAACCCCTCCTTGAAATCTGCTATGTGTGACTGACATCAACACATCGACGAAACCTCTCGGCTACCAATGGGTTGCAATTTAAATGTCTAGTTTATATATATAAATGAACATATGATACACATCGGTACAATGGACATACAGGGCTTGTACCTTTATGTATACATAATAGACAATCGTACAGTATAAGCTGGTAGCCGCGAGGTTAACATGGTTAATACCAATGAGTTAAACAGTCAAGTTAAAGGTAGAGACTTGTCGGTATAGGTTCGAATCCCCTGTATTCTCTTTGTTTTCCCTATTCTTTAGTTGTTTCCGTTTTTCTTATTTTGTATGTTACTGTGGATATTTTTGTAATAATTGCGTGTTTTCCTCTTTTTTTTTTTTTTTTTTTTTTTTGATTATTATTGGCTATTTTACATAATTGAAAAGAAAATGATTACATTCAATTTGTCCATTTTTGTTTTATAAATATAGTTTACTTTCATCTGTTTTACTACATATCTTTACAAATGTTATTCGCAAATCCCTTTGCGTGTAAATCGTGATGTGTCTAGAATAAGGTTTTTTGATAGAATTTTCGGTAGCATACTTATTATATGTACTTAGAAATAATATCGAATATGTCTTATTTTGTAAATTACGGATGATATTCAGATGCCTGATTTTTTAAAGACAGACGTGTTATGTTAATTTGTATTTCACTAACCAATTAATTGTAAACTTAGATTTATTAATGCATCGTTGAACATGATAACATGGTTATTCAAACTCACTTACAATACCTTCTAATTAAGAAAAGGCTTTAATTTTGAAAAGATATCAACACAATAGTTTAAGTTAGAGATACAATGAATAAGCTTTGATTCATGAAAAACAAACCATTCGCCCTCCGGGCTCATGGTTTCTTTTTCAAGAATCAACGCTTATTCATTGTATCTATATAACATAATTAGACGGATGTATCTCAGGCACATTGAATATTATATTTTGTATTGCTTACGTTGCATGCTGATTTTGTTTCTTCAAAAATACAAATGTGATCGTCACGAATGGTTGAAGTTACTGATTGCCATCTTGTCCTACACTCACTGTTTGTTATAACTTGCATCGTTACGTAGAGCAGATTTGTTGGTGAACTGCCACCTGTAAAATAGTTTATCTTACCTCCTATACATTTCTAGGAATATGATTGGTTCAAAGCGTCCGCGTGGAGACCGTGTATATTCCATATTAGGTTAGTAGGGAGGCGGGGCTTATTTCAATACACGGTTAGTAGTGGTGTTACGTCCCTTTATAAAAACAAAACAGTACTGACAAAAAAATCTTAAAGGTTTCAACAGACAGAGAAATTGATGATGAAGATTGAAATAAATTCATAAAACACATTTAAAGCTATATATAACAAGTTGTTATTGTTGGTATCTGTTTTTGTATGATCAATGGAAGTAGTTTCTTATTGCTAACGGTATTGAAGACTTGCTCATTTTGATAGGTCACTAGATTATGTCTAAATATCACACGTTAAGATAGTCGGTAAGATAAATTCGTTACATAGTGTGCTAGTGACGTAATACGGTATATATGGGGTCAGTAAATTCCATATGGGGATTCGAGCTTCGCTCTCACCCCATATGGAATTTACTGACCCCACGCATATATACCGTATTAGGTCACTAGCACACTATGTAACTAATATTAGCCATACACAAGTCATATGTTGTTATTGTTATTGTACACAGTTAAGGTAAATCATATAAACTGTATGAGTTATATTATTCAAGAACGTTGATTATCTAACAGTTTTGAATATTACGATATTTTATTAAAAATGCATGCCATACTACGTCATTCGGTCTCTGGTGGGTAGTTACTTCATTGGCAATCATACCACGTCTTCTTATTTTCATGTGCATGTTTTGGAATACAGAGTGAGGAAATTATATAAAATAATGGCAACATGAATAAAGTCACAACAGATCTTGCATTATATGTAATACAAAATGTAGTAATAAGATAAATTGTAACGAATTGTATTTAAGAAATTATTCAGATGGTACAATAGCAATAAAATATTAGACAAATGTCACATGTGATACGGTAATCATGTGACCGGGTAATAAGGAGTCTACTTGAGATAAATGTGTAAATTTAAAGATAGGTTTTACCTCACTCAGGCAAAATTGACTTTATGTGGATTTGATAACTAGTATTCTTTTTATGTCCATCGTGGTAGTATCAGAAGTATTATGTATTTTTCTTTCAAACTTTTGGGTTTGATTTTTTTCTGATGATGATAAATAGATAAAATATAGATATATTTTACCTCCGCTTGTGAGACCCCAGCCAGAAATGTTACAGTTTTTTAAGTCAAAATTATCTTCAGCATCTGCCATCGCAATTTTATTAACTGAACCGTCATTGGTCAAAGTCAGTGCTGAAGAAAGCTCTAATAGGGCAATGTCATTTGGATAACCATCTGCCCCAACCGCAGAATACTGAGGATGCTAAAATTAAAAGACTTTTTTTAATTTTTCAGATTTCCGTTTAAAGTTTAGTATAATAATATCAGTTTAAATAAAAAATAATTAATACAGAAATGAATTTTTTTCGTCCTGAACATGCAAGAAATATTTGCACTGGACGTTAAGCAACCAACAATCATCAATTTTGTATCGTTACAGAAAACACAATTTTCGAAAATCAAATGGTTTAAAGTAGATAACGCCACAGTAAAACTTCTGAAAAAGTTACAGAAAAATTAAAACAATCATACCAACATTCCATGTTAAAAGTAATTTCGTGATTTGCCAAATAGTACGATGACTATGAGTGGCAAATAGTTTATTTATACTAAGGACCAGAACAAATTAATCAATAAATCTCTTAGGTAGATTCTGCAAAATTAGGGGAATGACAAGGAGAAATTTGAATTGCCAATGAAAAAAGGGTGTTTGCACCTGTCCTAAGTCAGGAATCTGATGTAAGCAGTTGTCGTCTGTTTATGTAGTTCATACGTGTTTCTCGTTTCTCGTTTTTATATAGATTAGACCGTTGGTTTTCCCGTTTGAATGGTTTTACACTAGTAATTTTTGGGGCCTTTTATAGCTTGCTGTTCGGTGTGAGCCAATGCTCCGTGTTGAAGGCCGTACCTTTACCTATAATGGTTTACTTTTATTAATTGTTACTTGGATGGAGAGTTGTCTCATTGGCACTCTACCACATCTTCCTATATCTATATTATGTTAGGTAGGGTCAGATATATTACCTTACAGTTGATCATTTTCTGGTTCTAAATGTTATCGTTATATTAAGTTTGCAATATTAATCTTACCATAATTATTCTGCTGACAGAGACAGTCTGTGTAGCTTGCGCATGAGCATTGGCACCAGCTCTGATTCTAAGATTTCCTGCACTGTAAATACATACCAATTGTTTGTTGGCATATGTTTAGGCATATTGTCCTATGTAACATGAAACCTTTTCACTAACTCTCACTAATTCTAAATGTGATTAGATTGATGCCTTTTGGTTTTGAGTTTGAGTTAAAAAAAAAATATGCATTGTAGAATTGATTTCAATATAACCTAGTGTTTGCTTCAACATAGATGGTCATCCTAAATAGACGAAAAATTATAGTTTTAAACAAACCCTTAAAAGTTGCAGCAAAATATTTCAATCTACTAAAATTTTATACAACTTTAAAACATCTGAGGAGGTCAAATAGAAGTCGCAGTTTATGAATTTATTTACAATTTGTATAATTACTTGTGTGTCTCCGGCTATAATTTTTGAATCATACACATAAAAATTCTGTGTCAGTACAAAATATTACAGATGACAATGATAGTGTTTGAGAATTAAAAGAAATAAAAATACTGCTGAAAGGAATTTATGAAAAAATGCATTTTTCTGAGTGTTTTGCCATGGAGGGGTATTATCTCGTAGAAAACAATCAACATTTTTAGTAGTAAGTATTTTGAAATAAAAGCAGGACTATAAAATCAAAGATTAAAGATATATCACATTGCTTACGTCTGACCATCCACACAGTGTGCGGCAGTAAGGATCCATTTTCCATGTATTATGTTTCCACCACAAATATGACTCCAAATAATTCCAAGGAATCCTTGTTGTAAAGAAATTTGCCACGGAAATTCCGTTATTTGAGCATCCTGGCCATTAACGATCTTCCCCGACAGTATTTGATCCTATTGAAATGAAGCTTTTACAATATTACAGTTGATTGTAATAAAAGAAAAAGTGTAACAAAATGTAATATAAACATTTTTTTTACAAAAATGTAAAATATATTGATATCAAATAATATCTCATAGCATATTGAAGATTGACTTAATTAACGAACTCTAAACGATGGCTAGTTTTCAAATTTATGTGTCAGTTCTACCATTTTGAAGACTAAACTGTGTGATAAAATTGTAATTTAATATGTAGTGAGTAGATGAAGATATGACATGAATTAAAAGTACATCATTCATGGCTTGGTCTACTTGTTTCAATCCAATCTTATCAATGTTGCGTCAAACAAGCGGAAAACGTTTTACAAATCAAATAAATAGAAGAATTGTGTTGACAGTTGTTTTAAATGTTAACACTAACCTGTTCATCGGCTAGTTCACGAAGAATCCTACCAGGCTGTACAATCGTTGGGGTACTCCCTAAAAGGTGACATATTTTAGACGTTATCATATGATTACATGTTAGTTTCAATAACCTATGTTTACAATTAAGTGTTATATCCCAAATTGTCAGTTACGTCCCTTCAGTCTGTGAACAAAAATAAACGCCTTTTTCGATAAGAACCAAACTTGTTATGACGTCTACGTCTAACAGCCAGAATTTTTTTCTCTTTTTTCAATTCATACAATGCATCGAAGTAAATCATACCGATGCTCATGCCTTTCTGAATGACTCTCAGAGCCAATAGTTGGAGAGCAAAAAAAATGTATATAATATATATGATTTCATGTGATCTTATTGTTTTAAGTACATAAGTGCAAAATTTGTGAACGTGATATGAAGCTGAGGACTTAAAAGATACATCTATATTACGTGACCTTAACGGATTCCATAAATAAAATATAATGTAATCTAGTAACACAAATTTGGGGTTTTCATTGATTGATTGTTTTCTTATTGTCCAGTAGCAAATATTTCATGCGTATTTATGACAAACCTCTGCTTTGGTCTATTCGACCTAACGACACTAAGATTTATGTCTCTAAGTTAACTTTAATTTTACAATAAAATGCTCCGCAGGGCGCAGCTTGATACGACCGCAGAGGTCAAACCCTGAACAGTTGGGGCAAGTATGGACACAACATTTCAGCTTGATACAGCTCTGAATTTGGATTGTGATTAAATATTTGACACAGCATAGGTTTCTGACACAGAATGAATGTGGTCTAAGAACTTAAAAATTTTAAATTGGACATTCACCTATTATGGTCCAATATCCAAAATCTAAATACATGGTTAGATTCAGCATATCAAAGAACCCCAAGAGTTCAATTTTTGATGAAATCAAACAAAGTTTAATTTTGGACCCTTTTGACCTCAATGTGGACAAAGTTGATAACGGGGCCCAAAAATCAAAAATCTAAATACATGGTTAGATTCAGCATATCAAAGAACCCCATATTTTCAATTTTTGTTGAAATCAAACAAAGTTTAATTTTGGACCCCGATTTGGACCAACTTGAAAACTGGGCCCATAATCAAAAATCTAAATACATGTTTAGATTCAGCATATCAAAGAACCCTAAGAATTCAATTTTTGTTAAAATCAAACTAAGTTTAATATGGACCCTTTTGACCTTAATGTAGACCAATTTGAAAACGGGACCAAAAATTAAGAATCTAAATACACGGTTAGATTCGGCATATCAATGAACCCCAATAATTCAATTTTTGATGAAATCAAACAAAGTTTAATTTTGGACCCTTTGGACCTCAATGTGGACCAATTTAAAAACAGGGCCCAAAATTCAAAAACTTAATACACGGTTAGATTCAGCATATTAAAGAACCCCAAGAGTTCAAGAATAAAACCCCATTGAAATTGGTCAAGAAATAAGCAATTTATTCAAAGTATCTTCTTTTGCACAATACTGTGCAATTGAATATTTCTTGCAATTGCACAATACTGTGTAATTGAATATTTCTTGCTATTGCGCAATACTGTACAATTGACAATTTCTTGCTATTGCGCAATATTGTGCTATTGGATATTTCTTGCTATTGCGCAATACTGTGCAATTGAAGATTTCTTGCTATTGTGCAATACTGTGCAATTGAAAATTTCTTGCTATTGCACAATACTTATTATATAATAATTTACACATCCTGTTTGGTGTGTATCTCCTGTCATATCATTAGTATTTGCTTTTAAACATAAATCAGAAATAACCAACTTAAAATGGAAAATTTTAAAGGAAAAAAAAGGAAAAAAAGGAAAAAAAAAAAATCCCCCGCCAAATTTTTTGAACCCCCTTATGATTCATCATCCCCAAACTCAATCCCAGCCTTCCCTTTGTGGTATGGTAACTTGCAGTACAATTTCAGAGAGATCCATACACTTGAACACAAGTTATTGTCTGGAAACTAGAAAAATGCTTGTTTTTTGCCCCTTTTTTGGCCCCTAATTCCTAAAATTTTGAGGCAATTACCCCCAAAAATCAATCCCAGCATTCCCTTTGTGATATGGAACCTTGTGGTACAAAGTCAGAGAGATCCATACACTAACACACAAGTTATGTCTGGAAGTTACAAAAATGCTTATTTTTGGCCCCTTTTTGGCCCCCAATTCCTTAACTGTTGGTACCATAACCCCCAAAATCAATCCCAACCTTCCTTTTGTGATATTGAACCTTATGGTAAAATTTCATAGAGATCTATTCACTTAAACTAAAGTTAGAGTGCGAAAACCAATGCGTCTTCGGACGACGACGACGACGACGACGACGACGACGACGACGACGACGACGCCAACGTCATACCAATATACGACCACAAAATTTTTTTGCGGTCGTATAAAAATGATCGGCATACATCAAAAGTTACGATTAAAATATGTTCTCCGAGCTTACCAAGCTAATTCATCATAATCATTCCTAGAATATCGTATTTACTGTTATCAATCAGTCTTTGTTGTTTTTTGTTGTTGGTTGGTTTGATTAATTGGCATGACGCTACATGTACTTTCAAATAAAATATAACAAAGAGACTTTGACCCCATTTTTGGTAGACGTTCAGAATTGTCAACCCAATGATAGTTAACAACCATGGACGACCACCAAAAAATTTGGACCATAACTGTATATTGTCAAAACGTTGTCAACGATGCTGCATCAAAACAAAGTGAGAATGAGTAGGAAGATGAAGGTCCTCGCATTCTATATGTTCTACTTAATTTACATTTAAAAAATGCAATAAAAAGAAAACTAGTCCAACAATTCAAATATCGAAAAAAAATATTCCGTCAATTCTTGACTATGCAAAACTGATAATCCACAAACACGCTATGCGCATTCGTGAATTAATGAGTTCTCCGTTCACTCGTTGATTTTTTTTATCTATTATTGAGTTCTTGAACTACCGGTTGTTATATAATTAGTCAAAAACAAAATCCCGACAGATCATGTGCTCTCGTCACCTTTGCAAATGACCGTAGTGTTACAAAAGTTGATGCAATCTAGACAGTTAGATGTCAAACGGATACTGCAATACATGAATGACCATCACGGTACGATATTAGTCTAAAAAGACAACTCTTTACTTACCTGCATAGGCAACAATAGTGATGAGAAGTAACACCTTCATATGGAACATATTGAAGAATTGAATATTTTAAGATTTTAGCTCATATTTATATACATCATTACAGCTTCCAGGTGTTACTTTCTCAATCTTACAAGAATAACACGTTTAAGAGTCACTTAACTAATAAATTAAATTTTAATAAATTATAAAACATAAATCTTACAATAGTTGAAACCAACGTGATGGGAAAAACGCCATCTGTGTTTTTGACCTATTATGACCTTTAA
The DNA here is from genome assembly GCA_017311375.1 of Mytilus coruscus. Taxonomy (NCBI): domain Eukaryota; kingdom Metazoa; phylum Mollusca; class Bivalvia; order Mytilida; family Mytilidae; genus Mytilus; species Mytilus coruscus. The sequence continues at coordinate 91,124,331 of CM029604.1, forward strand.
CGTCAAGTACCTTTATTGTTGAAGTTACTAAAGAGAAGCACGCAAGAACGAAAGATTTATAATTGTCCTCATTGTCATCACATGACCACATGACCTTTGTCGATTAATAGGTTATTGTTTTTTTAGGTTCACGTTCACTCAAAGACCTACCATCCATAATGCGGCATCAGTGGTTTCAAATGTCAAATTTTCTGTATAGCGCATGTTTATTTTTTTCAAGTTTAAATTTTCTCTACTGCGTATCCAAATTGTAAGCACAGCATTATCTCATATGTAAAATAACAGAAAAGGATATAGCACTATTTTCAGTCTAGTAGTTAGGTATCATATTTCTTTATTTCGAGTTGTTCATAAATTTCACAGCTTCGGAAAAATCCAATGTTAACAAAGATTATCCTGATTTATTGTAGAAATGGTACAAAACTTGCCTTTGGGAAATCTCTCAGGAAGTATATATTTAACGTTACATTTTTGTAATTGAAAAATGCAACATAAATCTGGTGATGAATGTGGATATCTAATTTATAAGAAATAAAAAACTAGTTTGGATATTTTTCCTTTGTTTCAGAAGGTCCTCAATGATTTCTGGATATCCTTAATTTGAATTACGAAGTTTCTGAAATATTTTAGGAATCCTTAAATACAATAATGTTGACTTAATCCGCGCCTCATAACATCGGTGCACAAGATATGAAGTGAGCAGGTCTTCTGCCTTCTAATAGGGAATGACTGTTCCATTGACTTCTAAATGAAAGTGTTGAGTTGAACCAAATTTAACAGTGCACCAAACTGACTTGTTGTCTATTTTAACATGCACAGCCAAACGGACGCTCCTCGACAAGCGTAGATGTAAAAGCTTTGTTAGTCTAAAAAATATGTCATACTCATTATATGTGTATTTATATTAACGCATTTTAACAGTTTAAATGTACTTGCGTATTATCCCGACAAGAAAATGGGGGAAGTCTCATATTAAAACGCCATCCTTGTTTTAGTTTTTTGTTATCATGTTTTAGTTTTTTGTTATCACGTTTTAGTTTTTTTGTTATCATGTTTTAGTTTTTTTTGTTATCATCGCAGATGTTTGTCTTAATTGTATTGTATCAGTTCATTTACATTTGTACTAAATACAATTACCAAACTAGGAAGCAAATTGACACAAGAGTGCACACTATGAAATGTCTCGCCTGCTTTACATCCCATTGATTTTATATTGAAAGTCTTAAAGATAAAGGTTTAACTGCAAGTATCACATAAAGTAACATTTAAAAAATCCATGACAATAAGGTCAAGGTCAGATAAAACCTGTCAGACAGACAGGTACACCAAATATAATTGACCTTTTGCTTATGGTACTAGTAATTGAAAAACAGACCAAAACACAAAAACTTAACTTTGACCGATGAACCATGAAAATGAGGTCAAGGTCAGATTATACCTGCCAGACAGACATGTGCACCTTACAATCGTTCAATCATTCCATACACAAAATAAAACTGACCTTCTGTTTATAGTATTGAAAAACAGACCAAAACACAAAAACTTAGCATTGATCAATGAACCAAGAAAATGAGGCCAAGGTCAGATGATATCTGCCAGACAGACATGTACACCTTACAATTATTCCATACACCAAATATAGTTGACCTAGTGCTTATCGTACTTAAAAACAGACCAAAACACAAAAACTTAACATTGACCAATGAACCAGGAAAATGAGGTCTAGGTAAATAGACATATGACAGACGGAAAATTCTTTACATAGGTTATCTGCATCCTGGTCTTCTACCTTCTGAAATATAAACTTTTATACAAATATTTTACGCCGCCGCCGGATTGAAATCCATATGTCTCGTATACAGTGACTTTCGTCGCAGGCGAGACAAAAACTAGTGGCATGTGTATAATAACTCTAACGATAAACACATTTTTTGTCCGAGTTCATTTGTGCATACTGACTAACACATGGAAAGTATTTGGAATTTTATTTCAGTGAATGTAGATGAAGTGGCCAACGTAGATAGAAGTATATTGTCTTAGGGACTGATAAATGTACACTTTGATACAAACAAAAAATCTCTGAAACTGACATTATCAAGATGCTTGATTTCTTAATTGACAACATATTTGTTATGTTTTGAGGAGCGTTTTTCAACAAACAATCGACGTTCGTATTGGAATCAACTGTGCTCCTTGTCTTGCCGACTTGTTCTTTTATTCATATGAGGCTAACTTCATACAGGAGCTTCTTAAGAAAAATAAAAAGAAGCTAGCATTATCCTTTAATTTCATTTTCCGCTATATTGGTGATGTCCTCTCATTACAGATGACAACGGATATGTTCCACGTAACCACGATCATGTCCTCTTTTCCTCGATTGTGACATACCGAATTAGACTTATCAACAGATTTGTACTTACATCAGCAAAACGACTCGTTCCACATGTGGAGCATGATTTGCTTACTCTTCTGGAGCGCCTGAGATCATCCCCTGTTTTTGACGGGGTTCGTGCTGCTCAGACTTGAGTTGTATACATTGAGTTTTGTATACTGTTGTTTTTCTTTTGACTATTTTTCTTTTTAAGCTATATGTCATTTGCTTTCGACTTTTGAGCTTGAATCTCCCTTTGGTATATTTCCTCTCTCTTATGTGAGAATTTAGGTTCCAATCTTTCTAAAAGTTTGCAATGACAGTTCAGGTTGATATGAACCATAAACCCTGAAATCATTACAAAAATAAATCTGCTCATGTCATCATGATCAACAATGCATAACTTAAGAGATAAAAAGATGAAACACAGGAAATGATTTTAGCTTTTGAATTAGTATCGATAGGAAAGGCACATGGTAAATCAATACACTCATTTGAGATTAAAATACTTTTGAAACTCACTGAACAATATAATTTTAACGCAGTTAATATTATTGCAAGAAGGATATGCGTAAAAACACTTGAATAATACAAAATTAATATGCTCTGGCAAATAGCGCCACTAATACATCGATATTGGGAATATCATAATTCTGTCTTGTTGAGGCAAGCATTTTTGCTGTAATCAGCATTGTGAAAACGTATTTTCAGGTGCATCTTTCCAGAGACATCTAATAATATTATATGTCACTGATGTTCCCCATATACATCTTTTATTAATAGAAAAACAAAGATGCTGAAGGTGTTGTTACCCACTCATAATTTGAAGTACAAACAGGAGGAAGTAGGTGTCTGACAGAGCAGCAAGTGCTTACCCATAAAAAGTCATCACTGTCAAGCTTCAGACTAGATATGAAGTCATTCTGTTCAGTAGTACTAGAACTTTTTTTACTGTTGTTTGAAAAATGTCCAGTGGTAAATATTGCATGCACATTCAAGACAAGAAAAATTGACTATTTATACAATAAGAAGTTCTGAAAATTGGTTGACTGTTGTTTGCTTAATGTCCAGTGGCAAATATTGCAAGCATATTCCAGACAAAAAATTGACTATTAATACAATAGGAAGGTTCCGTTAATTGGGTGAACCATGATGAAGGGTCTAGAATTTTGACTGCCACTGGAAAATGATGGTATGTTGGATATGAGCAGAATTGTTGCCTTGCAATGGGTCACCTATGGGTCACTCAAAGAGCTGTTTTAAGGGTTTCCAAATGTACAGAGAGTCTAGCACACTCTCCGACTGAAGCATCAGAGTTCTACTGGAGAAAAATATGATGAGGATATAAAGTTAATTCAACATATTAAAACTTCCAAGTATGAGCAAACAGGAATTAGGTGTCTTGACAAATCTGAAAGCCCTCACATGTCACAACTCATCACTGTCAAGCTGCTGACAAAAAAAGAAGTCATTCTGTCCAGTAGTACTAGCACATTAAAAATGTGTGGTGAAAATATTATGTAATATTAAGCAATTTTAATATTTCAAAATTTTGAAAATTCAAGTATGAGCAAACAGGAAGTTGGTCTATGAGAGATCTGAAAAGTCCTATTATGTTACAACTCATTGATAGTCCTAAATATGAAGCTTTATTACAATAACATAAACGGTACCAATTTTTCTGCACCAGATGCGCATTTCGACAATCAATGTCTCTTCAGTGATGCTCCAGGCCAAAATATTTGAAAATCCAAAGCTTATTAAAAATATGAAGAGCTATAAACCAGAAAAGACCAAAAAGTATAGCCAACAATCACATGAACTTAACATGATCCAAGAAAATGAGGTCAAGGTCAGATAAACTTAACTGGAAATACATTTACACCCAGGTATTCGACTAAGAATAGTGTGATTTTTTTCTGATTCAGTTTACTTAATTTTGAGAAAAAATCTCGAAATTCTAAGTAAATTCAGAACATGTAACCAACCATACTTTGTTTAGAGAAAAATGGAGATGGCAAACCATGGCACAGTGGAAGGAAATGTACTTTATAAACTCCAGCGATATACTTAATGAATTTTATAATTAACTGTTTTGCTATTGTCGGTTGAAAAACGAACGTAAATTGTATATTGTAAATATTTTTAAAAATAGTTGCATAGAAAACAATCAGTTTTTAAAAGCGTGTTTATTCATTAAATGTATTGATAAAAAAGTCATCACTGTCAAGCTTCAGACTAGATATGAAGTCATTCTGTTCAGTAGTACTAGAACTTTTTTTACTGTTGTTTGAAAAATGTCCAGTGGTTAATATTGCATGCACATTCAAGACAAGAAAAATTGACTATTTATACAATAAGAAGTTCTGAAAATTGGTTGACTGTTGTTTGCTTAATGTCCAGTGGCAAATATTGCAAGCATATTCCAGACAAAAAATTGACTATTAATACAATAGGAAGGTTCCGTTAATTGGGTGAACCATGATGAAGGGTCTAGAATTTTGACTGCCACTGGAAAATGATGGTATGTTGGATATGAGCAGAAATGTTGCCTTGCAATGGGTCACCTATGGGTCACTCAAAGAGCTGTTTTAAGGGTTTCCAAATGTACAGAGAGTCTAGCACACTCTCCGAATGAAGCATCAGAGTTCTACTGGAGAAAAATATGATGAGGATATAAAGTTAATTCAACATATTAAAACTTCCAAGTATGAGCAAACAGGAATTAGGTGTCTTGACAAATCTGAAAGCCCTCACATGTCACAACTCATCACTGTCAAGCTGCTGACAAAAAAAGAAGTCATTCTGTCCAGTAGTACTAGCACATTAAAAATGTGTGGTGAAAATATTATGTAATATTAAGCAATTTTAATATTTCAAAATTTTGAAAATTCAAGTATGAGCAAACAGGAAGTTGGTCTATGAGAGATCTGAAAAGTCCTATTATGTTACAACTCATTGATAGTCCTAAATATGAAGCTTTATTACAATAACATAAACGGTACCAATTTTTCTGCACCAGATGCGCATTTCGACAATCAATGTCTCTCAGGCCAAAATATTTGAAAATCCAAAGCTTATTAAAATATGAAGAGCTATAAACCAGAAAAGACCAAAAAGTATAGCCAACAATCACATGAACTTAACATGATCCAAGAAAATGAGGTCAAGGTCAGATAAACTTAACTGGAAATACATTTACACCTTGCAGTCATTCCATACACCAAATATGCTTTAAATATAGTTGATCTATTGCAGATCTAAGAAACAAACTTAACCAGGAAAACTTAACATTGATCAATGAACCATGAAAATGAGGCCAAGGTCAGATGAACCCTGCCAGACAGATATGTACACCTTTCAATCATTACATGCTTTAAATATAGTTGACCTATTGCATATAGTATCTAAGAAACAAACTTAACCAGGAAAACTTAAGATTGACCAATGAACCATGAAAATGAGGTCATGGTCAGATGATAATTGCCAGACAGACATATACACCTTACAATCATTCCATACACCAAATATGGTTGACCTATTGCTTACACTTAAATGCGGCCAAGCTTAGCGAAAGGTAGTGCGACGTAATCAGTCAAACAAACTTTATTAGATTAACTCGTAAAGGAACGATCGTTTTCATTGGTCAATTCAAACCTTCGACCTCACACCTGCGAAAATAGAACACGCGTACTATAAGTTGAATGGACTGATCAGTATTCACGTAACCGGTCAAGGTTGTTATAACCTTCCATCGTCGTATTCACGTACATGATTGTGTTCTTGATTATCCCATAGCAATTCTAGCTTTTATATACATGTGCATGTAAAATTCATTGAATTCATAATTTTGTGCAAAAGTAAAATTTTAAACTTTAAAATCTTAATAGGTTTCACATCGAAATATTTAATTCAACTGTCGCCTCTCAGTTGGTTCTGGATTAAGAAATATACCATTTTATTTTGATGGGAGTGGGGCCTTGGATGAAACATTTTGTTCTTTTTTTTTAGTTGTAATCTCTGTCCTGTCTTTTTATTTTTAAGTCTATTTGGTCCTTCCATTTTTTTATTAGTTTGTCCGGATTTTTTTTTACATAAATCGTCATTCAGCCTTTTTTGCCAAGTTGTTCATCCTGCCTTTTCATATCTTTCGCAAGTTTTAGGTATTCGACTAAGAATAGTGTGATTTTTTTCTGATTCAGTTTACTTAATTTTGAGAAAAAATCTCGAAATTCTAAGTAAATTCAGAACATGTAACCAACCATACTTTGTTTAGAGAAAAATGGAGATGGCAAACCATGGCACAGTGGAAGGAAATGTACTTTATAAACTCCAGCGATATACTTAATGAATTTTATAATTAACTGTTTTGCTATTGTCGGTTGAAAAACGAACGTAAATTGTATATTGTAAATATTTTTAAAAATAGTTGCATAGAAAACAATCAGTTTTTAAAAGCGTGTTTATTCATTAAATGTATTGATAAAAAAGTGGGTCCCTTCTTGTACATGCATTCAGTCATTCTTATTAATAATTTCTTAATATTTCGTTTATCAGTTTATCTTACAGGTATGATTTTGTATTTCATTTAAATACGCATGCATACTACACGTCACTTTGGCGGATAGTTCAACAATGTTATGCAAATCACTATTCTTACGGTATGAAATTAAAAGATAAGTTTTCAGCCAATTAAAATCGAAAGCAGTACATTTATATTGTTCCTTATAAACTACGATATTTTTCACAAGTATTTATTTATTTTTTTTAGTTCCACACATACAAAAGAAAAAATCTTCGCCGATGTAACATTTCAATCCTTTTTACACCAACATGCCTTCACTGAATTCATTTGATTTCGTGGTGACCATGATAGTACATTGCATACTACGTCTTCATTCACGTGTACAAATGATACGATTATTGTTGTTTTGTTGCTTTATTTCGATTTCGGGGACAATTTGCTCCGTTTATGATACGTAATTTCTGAATGACCAAACGTTTAGCTACTGTGTAACGTTCTGTATGTTCGTTTTATAGCATGAAAACACTAAAAGAGGAATGTGCAACCCATCATAAATTATTGTAATGGATCAGTATTATGAGATCCTTATTATAAGTAACTACGACATTGAAAGAAATTAAAAGTGATTCCTTAATCATCCGTATAAAAGCGGCACATGCATTTTATTTTATCCTTATATTTTTCATAATGCGGTACAAGATAATTATGTTGCTGCAGTATAATATTTCGACACAACTATTTGAAATTCACAAAACATTTATTTAATTCTTTTGACCAAAGATTTGTAAACTATACATGGTCAAATCCTTGTTTTTACGTTCGTAGTAACATAGTACATTCCATAGTCAGTCACCTGTGTCAATTCACGTGCACACTACGATCAGTGGCGGATCCAGAGGGGGGCGTAGAGGGCGTACGCCCCCGCCTTTGCTTGCACTTTTTTTTTTTTTTTTTTTTTTTGTAAAATGATTAATCAGACTAGACTTCGCGAACTTTGCCATTTCCCGTGTATTTAATTTTTATGCGACAATTCTTTACTTATAAAGATATTTTTCGCTCGTATTTACTGAAATATATAATTGATTATGTCAAAGTCATGTGATTCGCTACGGTGGAGTTGACCAGTACGTCGAAAAAAACGTCACTCAGTCAATTTGAAATTCAGATTACTGTAACACATTGCTTAAGCTGAGGATGACATGCATGACGCCTTCAAAGCGACAAAGTATTGAGCAAGAACGTGTTGACTTCTATTTCATAATTCCACCCAACAGAAAGTAATACTCTATTACACTCTCATGAAAAAAAAAGTTCCACAGCAATATTATTTACCTACGAAAACATGTTTAACCCCACACGCCCCAGCCCATTAATAACATTGCTGAATAGTGATCCCCAGTCAGTAAGCTCTAGATATAGATTTCAAGTCTAAGGTACGGACCATTTGATTTGAGGGGGCAGTCTCAGATATTTTAGAGAAAAAATTCTGACACTGATTTCTGCCTTAAACAATAATTCTGGTCGTATCTGGATTGAAAACAATAATCTTGTCCACTTTTTTGCTATTAGAAAAAAAAATTTTCAACAAAATTATTTAGCATTAAATGAACATGATGAATAAAAAACGGGTGTAATTTTTTTGGGGGGGTTGCATGTAAATCCCATATCTGACCGGAATGTCTGTTTCGCCGAACTGATATACTGAGTACTTTTTTCAAGGCCCGACTGCAACCTGCCTGCTGGGTGTGGCCTATATGTCTCCATGTGTCGACCGTCATTCACAACTTCATTGTCATTTCCGACTCATTCGTAGCCTTTGGTTGATTTGGAACCCCTCACTTCCCTTGTTGGTTGAAACATTTCAACCAAACATTTGGATAAAAATTGCTTGTTTGTCTTTCTTCGTGTCGGTCGTATTGTAAATTTCATTGAATAGCCGTATATCTTGTTTACAACATGAAATCTGTGAGGTTATGCTAACTAACCATACAACAAACGAGAATTTTCCATGTCCATTTTTTACTGACAAATCCCACATCAAATATATTAATTAGTACATAGCTTTGGATCCATCCAATCATTTTATAATAGTCAATTAATGGAGAGAATACAGCACCAAAAATGTCCAACCCCTACACTTAGACTATAAAATGCATTTTACACTTATTTTATGTTTTTTAGCCAAAAAAAGGTCCAAAAAAATTTTCGCCTCGCTACGCTCGGCGAACTTTAATACTACGCCCCCCCTTTCCAAAATCCTGGATCCGCCCCTGACGATTGTTGTTGTATTTGAATCTTTCGGCCAATGAAATGAGACGTTACAAGTTGTTTGTTTGTGATACGCCAGAATGTTATCAATGAACTATCAAACGCTAAAGTTGACTGTATAGTATTAGAAAAACAGACCAAAAATCAAAAACTTAACATTGAGCAATAAACCGTAAAAATGAGGTCTAGGTCAAATTAAACATGCCAGACTGACATGTACATTGTAAAATATTTTCATACACCAAATATATATATATATATATATATATATATATATGTTGAATTTCGTTTCTGTTTCACCAACATACTGCAGCTTGCAAGTTCCACAAGTAAGAATATAAATACTATTTTCCGTTTTGCAATTAGATGTAACATAGATGTTGTATCGCTGCTTTGTTACTGTGCTGCTGAAAGAGTGGTCAGTGTTGGCGACTTTACAGCACTTACAATTGGTTCTTCCGCATTTTTGTAACCAAAAGAACCAATTGTAAGTGCTGTAAAGTCGCCAACACTGACCACTCTTTCAGCAGCACAGTAACAAAGCAGCGATACAACATCTATGTTACATCTAATTGCAAAACGGAAAATAGTATTTATATTCTTACTTGTGGAACTTGCAAGCTGCAGTATGTTGGTGAAACAGAAACGAAATTCAACATCAGACTTAACAATCACCGGTCTTTTATACAAAAGGAAGAAACTGTCCAATTACGAGACACCTCTTAAGAACAGGGCATACTTTTGAAAATATCACCTTCAATTAATTGAGGTAAACCTATATATATATATATATATATAGTTGACCTATTGCATACAGTATTAGAATCAAAGTGATCATAAATCACTAATGGAAAGATTGGAAGAATTGTGTGTATAATTTCAATTATTTTTTACTCCTTCATTGCAGTGATGGTAAACAAGAACTTGTTATTATGAGCACTATTGCATATTTGTTAGTTCCATTACTGCAGATTTTTAGACGGATAAGCAATTTTTCAGTGGATAAAATAGACTGCTGAATAGAGTTTTGTCAGTGGGTCACTCAATTTGCATAATAATTTCTTTTAAATTGCAATTTTCTATTTCTATTTTTGGAAACAGAAGAAATCACCTAATAAAAAAAAATATTATTATTGTAGTTTTTTCAGTAAACCTGGGACCAATGATTTAAGAGACTTGAAACTTAGTCCTTTTTTTTATCTCCCTATATTAACCTGTGAACGGTTGTTTTGGGGCAATGTCTGTGTTCAAACATGTATACTTAAGTATAGCTTATTGATTTGAATTAAGACAATAAAATACGACACTGCAGATGCTTGGTTGATTCGGGTAATTTTCACATCAATAAGCTTAATATGATGTTTTTATTCTATTGTCCAAAGATGGAGAATTTTAATTTGTGGGGCAAATTCTTTTAATATTTTTTAATTCAAGATGGTTCACTGATTTTTAAATCTTAATTATGACATAATGGAACGAAAGAGGAATCTTTAAAGGATATTTATTGAATTTAATTTCATGTTTACCAGAAACAGGTGTATCAAGATACCTATCCTTTTTTTTTAAAAATGAGGGTAAAATTGCATTGTAAAAACATATTCCCTGTATTAGAATATACAAATACCTTCACTGATAAATGTAACCTAAATTATGGATCAATTGCAGATAATTGTTGCAGAGATTTTAGACCCAACTTGGATTTTTTACTCATACAGATTTTCTTTTTCGTATTTTCTTTTAAAAAAATTGTATTTATCCTTAAACAACCATCTTTCAGACAAAATTTACAGATATTTTATTTAATGCAGTGTATATCATTAAAGGTTACATATAGATAAAGGATTAAATCTATCATCTGTCTATAATTTTATTAAAGAAATGCACATTTAATATTAATGTTAACCATATGTACAAATGTATCAATCATACATGAAGACAGAGGTCACCTTATAACATTGACCTTTATAGATCAAATTATATCAGTACTAATGAGGTCAAAGTTTGTGTTTTAAGTGGTCTGCCATGTTATGTATAAATTCAATAGTTATGTAATTTGGTCAATTATGACATTAAGGAGAAGGGGTCTATTTAGAATTTCAATTATTGTCCCACCCTTTGTGTTTATTTGTTCCTTGATAATGACTTGTTGTCAATCATACTGATAATGTATCAATACTCTTACTTGAGTAAAAAGACAAAACTAACCATCAAATTGAAAAAAGAAATGACTATTATTTTTGACAAAATACTTTAAATTAAGTTGTATTTCCAATTTTTTTACAGTTCATTTGTGCATATGAACACACATATGGAACAATGGGGAACTATATGTCAGTGTGTACAGATTTAGTAGCTAATCTGTCCACTTTCTGTTTGGGAGGCTGGTGCCTTAAGAAAGAATTGGAACAAGTTCTAATCTTTCCAAAAACAGACCAATACACAAAAACTTAACTTTAACCACTGAATCTTGAAAATGAGGTCAAGGTCAGATGACACCTGCCAGTTGGACATGTACACATTACAATCATTCCATACACCAAATATAGACCTATTGCTTACAGTATTCGAAAAACAGACCAAAACACAAAACCTTAACTTTAACCAGTGAACCATGAAAATTAGGTCAAGGTCAGATGACACCTGCCAGTTGGACATGTACACCTTACAATCATTCCATACACCATATATAGTAGACCTATTGCTTATAGTACCGGAGATATGAACTTGACCACGAAAACTTACTCATAATAAGAGAGAAATTAAGAATACTAAAAATCTTAACTTTTTGGAAAATGACGCTATCAGCGGCATGTTTCCGATACCATTGACCAGAACTAACGGAAGTTGATTATGCCTCCGCCTACCGCACTCGGTTTCATATTTACTATTTTACATACTAACTGGAATCTGCTTGTATTACGCTACACGGACGGGAACCAGTTTACATACTTTTATTTTATTTACCAAAAAGACATCTTGACCTGTCCATATGTTTTTTGTTATTAAATGGTATCTGGAGCTATCCCTTTGTTATATTTTTCATATTTATTCGAGCTTTCACTTTTATGCATATGTCTTACAATCGTAAACAATCGGTACGTATACATGATCCGTTTTGGTATGGTGTTGGACTTTTTATCCTCCAATGATCAGCAATCGCTAAACAAAATAGTTCTAAATAATGTCAGCCTTTCATGCCATTTAAACTTCACAATCATTAAAAAAGTAATAATCGGAATCATTTTGATATCCATTGGATAGAAACTGGTCTTTATCCAGATTTACGAAGATTTTAATAATCGGAAATTAGTAATACGGTTGTACCCACGCGGTGCGTATGAATCTTTGTTTACAAAGTTATAGGAGCAGAGTCTGTAACTGTATCATTATTAATTAACTACACTGTTATTGTACTTAATATGATGAAAACTGCATATGCAATATAAGATGTCAACTCGGCCAATACAGATTTTTTTCCGTATTGGCCGAGTTCTGATCCGGCCAAAACAACGTCTCTAGTTTTTAGATCGTAAGTCACGATAAACTCAAACTGAAAGTAAACAGTTGTTTGTACGACGCAGTTTTTATTTACTCACCATAAAGAAGCTGAAACGTTCAGTATGGCATATATTTTAGGTTAAAGACGGTCCCATTCATTTGAAAAGCATTTTGAAAGTAGACGATGGAATTATTTCAGGTTTGGGGAACGAGTAAATTATCACAAAGTTCATTTCTTGACGACCTCATAATTTCATCATGTCGATGGTACAAATCGATTTTTACTGTTTACTTTCGCTTCTCATGTTTTGTTAACGGTCTTTTATTTTTAAACCCGAACCAGGCATATGCATTCTGTAATTGCGCAAATCTCCGTTCTTTGGTCAATTGGCTTATGGATAGTTGTATCAATTTCAACTCTTACATTATTTTTTTTTTTTTTAAATATATTTGCATTACACATGCAATGGCAGTACCTTTCCATTTACTATTTATGTGTTGTGTCTAAATTAAAGTTGTAACACTTTATAGTGACTGGAAAGGGTAGAAAAATTCATCAGATGAGAAAAGGCTGAAGATACATGGAAACGGCACCAAATCATTAGATATTGCATCTTATAAAAAGAAACTGAGATTTGGATAGTTCCACTTCAAGGTAAAAATGTTTATCTCTTGTGAAATGAAATAAAAAAATATTGTAACACTGTAGTTAATTAATAAAGATACTATTACATGTATTTCTGTATTGGCCTTATTGTTGGTCCTCGGCCAGCAGTATTGGCCTTATTGTTGGTCCTTGGCCAGCAGTATTGGCCTTCGGCTTCGCCTCAGACCAATGGACCAATAACAAGGACAATACAGAAATACTTACGCAATAATATTATAGAATGACAGTATGGTTCAATAGCGGGAATCAGCCCCTCAACTACTTTTTACATAAATATTAACTTCTGGCTTCAACTCCTTGTTCGTCTTGTCTGGAGATCTTGTTGTAGTTCCAGTTAGGCAAGCATTTTAGAGACGTATCCCATCCATCCTCTCTTGACTTGTAATTTCTGGTGGTAGATTTTACCGGTTGACGTTGTATCCTTTCAAGCTTGTTTTTTTTTGTTACCGTGTAGGGGTCCCATACTATGGCTCCATATTAAATTGTAAGATCCATTCCTAAAGGTCTAGATCATTGTTCTAATCTGACACAAATTTCAATAACTGGAATGCTACCCAAGTTGAATATATGGTGACCTACTAGAACAGCATTATCACTATTGAAATTGTGTTTAATACCATGATTGTTCAATGTCATTAACTTAAATGGAGACAGACATTTGACCTGAAAGGTGGTGTGGGAGTGCAAAATCAAAAACTAACTGACTATGATATATGGTTAAAGAATGAATATCAATTACATGGGTCAACATGGTCAAGGGCAGAGTTGTTATGAAATAACAATATGGCAGAGAAGTGGTTTCAAGTTTCATATAAAGCGACCTGACTGACATAAAATAAAAAATCAAAGGAGTATCCCTATTTGTCTAATCTTCAAGGTGAAATAAAACTAGTAAAACAATATTATACTATTGTCTAAATCTACAGAAATATAATTTATTTCAAGTAACAGAAATAACTAGGTCACTAGTAACTTATTTAATGAGTATGTGGGGCATAAGAGCTTGATAACAACATGCTCTTCATAATCATTTTGTTTGAAAAGGATACTAGTAGTCTATATTCTTGATTTAGAAAAATGTAATTGCAAGACAAAAATCACATTACTTAGAATACTTTAGATCATTCAGGTAGTCTTTATTTATATGTACAAAAGAACAGCCAGTAGTCATTGGATATTGTAGATCATTCAAATAGTCTTGACCTATTTATTAGTACAGCCAGTAGTCATTGGATATTGTAGATCATTCTGGTAGTCTTGACCTATTTATTTATAGAAAAAAAACAGCCAGTAGTCATTGGATACTGTAGATCATTCAGGTAGTCTTGACCTATACATTTGTACTAAAAAAAACAGCCAGTTGTCATCTTCACATAACACACACATATACAAATATCAATTATATGCTTACGACATGTTGGAATGTTAAACTAATTACGGTATGTGAAAATCAAGACTTGCATAAAAAATATCACAATATTAGAGACAGTGGCGTCATTTTTCCTCAGAGCTTTCAGCTCTTTGATTTTCAAGTAGTCACTGAACCATAAAAATGAGGTCAAGGACAATGGACATATGACAGACGAAAACTTCATAACATGAGGCATCTATATACAAAGTATGAAGGATCCAGGTCTTCTACCTTCTGAAATATTAAGCTTTTGAGAAGTTTGTTAACGCAATCGAAGCCGCCACATCACTATCCCTATGTCAAGCTTTCTGTGATCAACAAAAAAAGTCCAAATACCTGGCATTTTGAGAATATTTTAAAAAGATCAAAATCCTGTGGACATGCATACGTCTATTATGTGTAGAAACATCCTACACAATATCAAAGCTGTAGCTTAAAACTGTAGGAGGAGATAGCCGGACGTATCATGTATCTATATCCAGATGGACAAGGGTAAATTAATATGGCACCCTTGACATTTGGCCACAGAGTCATAAAAACAGACATAATTTATTTCCATATTTAATAATCTATTTATCACATATTTTCAAGCTGGAGAAAAAAGAAAGCATATATTAAATTATGTTTATTATTTTCAACAATAATTCAAAAAAACATTTGAAGAAAAAAAATTTAAA
Organism: Mytilus coruscus; assembly: GCA_017311375.1. NCBI lineage: Eukaryota > Metazoa > Mollusca > Bivalvia > Mytilida > Mytilidae > Mytilus > Mytilus coruscus. The sequence goes on from CM029604.1 coordinate 91,139,748, forward strand.
AAAATGATCACAGTGAGTTAACGGCAAAATTCGTTTCACAGTGAGTAAACAATGTTTTGTGAAAAGTTTAACAAATAATTAATAATAAACATTATTTCTCAGAGTTATAATTATTAAGTATTTCATTTCCAATTAATGCTGAGGAAGAATACACTTATCGCTATTTGGAAATCTGTTCCACTTGAACTGTCGATGTCATACAACAATCACTTTTCCATTGTGACGTCATATATTTTCTATTATGACGTGAAAATTTTACGGGAACTTTTGTGATGTCCAGTAATGGAGGACAAATAACTATTTCCACTGGTGATCAGTTTTACATTTTTTCCTGCTACATCAGATTCATAACTTCCTATTGTAATACAGACTTCATTGGGTTTTTTTTTTTTTTCATTGTGTTCTCATTTTTCATTTCTTGTATTAATTTATTTGAATCATCATTTGATACTGGGAGAAACCTCTCCTGATGCTTCAGATGACATCTTGTTTACAAATAGTTTTTGATTGACAGGTTACCAGAAGTCAATTCGGGGGCTCGAAATGGATTTCGAGGACTAATATCGATATTGACCCCGAGGGCAAATAACCAACCTTGACTTCCGGCTATTATTGGCCATGCAAAAACATACATATTAGTACAAAATGTGTGATAAGAACTGGTATCAAAATAAAACAATGATGGATGAAAATCATATCACATATGAAATATTATTATAACTTCATTCAATCCTATGTACATCATTACAATAAAGGCAACATGTTTCTTGAGATTCATATAAGTATATGGATAAAGAGATATGTACATGTATATATAGGATATAATGTCTTGAAGCTAATTTTACTTGGCATCAGACAATTCTATAAAGGGGTCTGCTTTACTGCTTTAAAAGGAATGACTACAAAGATAATAAAATGCTCCGCAGGGCGCAGCTTGATACGACCGCAGAGGTCGAACCCTGAATAGTTGGGGCAAGTATGGACACAACATTCAAGCTTGATACAGCTCTGAATTTGGATTGTGATTAAATATTTGACACAGCATAGGTTTCTGACACAGAATGAATGTGGTCTAAGAACTTAAAAATTTTAAATTGGACATTCACCTATTATGGTCCAATTTCCAAAATCTAAATACATGGTTAGATTCAGCATATCAAAGAACCCCAAGAGTTCAATTTTTGATGAAATTAAACAAAGTTTAATTTTGGACCTTTTGACCTCAATGTGGACAAAGTTGATAACGGGGCCCAAAAATCAAAAATCTAAATACATGGTTAGATTCAGCATATCAAAGAACCCCATATATTCAATTTTGTTGAAATCAAACAAAGTTTAATTTTGGACCCCGATTTGGACCAACTTGAAAACTGGGCCCATAATCAAAATCTAAATACATGTTTAGATTCAGCATATCAAAGAACCCTATGAATTCAATTTTGTTAAAATCAAACTAAGTTTAATTTTGGACCCTTTGACCTTAATGTAGACCAATTTGAAAACGGGACCAAAAATTAAGAATCTAAATACATGGTTAGATTCGCATATCAAAGAACCCCAATAATTCAATTTTGATGAAATCAAACAAAGTTTAATTTTGGACCCTTTGGACCTCAATGTGGAAAAATTGATAATCCGCCCAAAAATAAAAATTTAAATACATGGTTAGATTCAGCATATCAAAGAACCCCATATATTCAATTTTTGTTGAAATCAAACAAAGTTTAATTTTGGACCCGATTTGGACCAACTTGAAAACTGGGCCCATAATCAAAAATCTAAATACATGTTTAGATTCAGCATATCAAAGAACCCTAAGAATTCAATTTTGTTAAAATCAAACTAAGTTTAATTTTGGACCCTTTGGACCTTAATGTAGACCAATTTGAAAACGGGACCAAAAATTAAGAATCTAAATACACGGTTAGATTCGGCATATCAAAGAACCCCAATAATTCAATTTTGATGAAATCAAACAAAGTTTAATTTTGGACCCTTTGGACCTCAATGTGGACCAATTTAAAACGGGCCCAAAATCCAAAAACTTAATACACGATTAGATTCAGCATATTAAAGAACCTCAAGAGTTCAAGAATAAAACCCCATTGAAATTGGTCAAGAAATAAGCAATTTATACAAAGTATCTTCTTTGCACAATACTGTGCAATTGAATATTTCTTGCAATTGCGCAATACTGTGCAATTGAATATTTCTTGCTATTGTGCAATACTGTACAATTGACAATTTCTTGCTATTGCGCAATATTGTGCTATTGGATATTTCTTGCTATTGCGCAATACTGTGCAATTGAAGATTTCTTGCTATTGCGCAATACTGTGCAATTGAAAATTTCTTGCTATTGCACAATACTTATTATATAATAATTTACACATCCTGTTAGGTGTGTATCTCCTGCCATATCATTATTATTTGCTTTTAAATATAAATCAGAAATAACCAACTTAAAATGGAAAATTTTAAAGAAAAAAAAGGAAAAAAGAACCCCCCAAATTTTTGAACCCCCTTATGATTCATCACCCTCAAACTCAATCCCAGCCTTCCCTTTGAGGTATGGTACCTTGCAGTACAATTTCAGAGAGATCCATACACTTGAACACAAGTTATTGTCTGAAACTAGAAAATGCTTATTTTGGCCCCTTTTGGCCCCTTATTCCTAAACGTTTCAGGCAATTACCCCAAACTCAATTCCAGCTTTCCTTTGTGATATGGAACCTTGTAGTACAATTTCAGAAAGATCCATACACTTACACACAAGTTATTGTCCTGAAACTAGAAAATGCTTGTTTTTGCCCCTTTTGGCCCCTAATTCCTAAATGTTTCAGGCAATTACCCCAAACTCAATTCCAGCTTTCCTTTGTGATATGGAACCTTGTAGTACAATTTCAGAAAGATCCATACACTTACACACAAGTTATTGTCATGAAACTAGAAAATGCTTGTTTTTGCCCTTTTTGGCCCCTAATTCCTAAAATTTTGAGGCAATTACCCCAAAATCAATCCCAGCATTCCCTTTGTGATATGGAACCTTGTGGTACAATGTCAGAGAGATCCATACACTAACACACAAGTTATGTCTGGAAGTTACAAAAATGCTTATTTTTGGCCCCTTTTTGGCCCCTAATTCCTTAACTGTTGGTACCATAACCCCCAAAATCAATCCCAACCTTCCTTTTGTGATATTGAACCTTATGTTAAAATTTCATAGAGATCCATTCACTTAAACTAAAGTTAGAGTGCGAAAACCAATGCGTCTTCGGACGACGACGACGACGCCAACGTCATACCAATATACGACCACAAAAATTTTTTTGCGGTCGTATAAAAATGGTTAAATGTGTGTAACAATCAATGTGTCATAGTTTTCCTATTCAGGACTGATTTTATAATTATTTTCACATGATCTTTAAGAAAACTAATCAGCATTGGTCATTGTTTTAAATGTTTTATAAGATTGACTGGAAAGGAAATCCTGAAATTATTTAAACAAAAAAGTTTTAAACACCTTTACGTTTTGTTTCATTTAAATCTATGTCTATATGCATTCACACCATTATCATTAAATAAACCAACATGTCGTAAATAAATGTGGATTGTGGACACAGATGATGCCCTCGCTTGCATATCATATAGTTATAAAGGGACATAACTGAAGAACAGTTAAAGTGACGCTACCCAAATTTGAAGTTGATCTGAGTTTTGTGGTAATAAGCATTGTGTGTAAGTCTTATAACATTTGGTTGAGGCTAACTTAAGTCAACATTTGTCATAACTCTAGAACGGTTGTGTATAAGTTTTATAACATTTGGTTGAGACAAACTAAAGTTAAAGAACGGAAACGAAAAATTCAGCAATTTTTATGTGTATAAAGGGACATAACTCAAGGATGGTAAAAGCGACACCACCAAATTTCCTACTTAATCTATATCATGTAGTAATAAGCATTGTGTATAAGTTTAATAACATTTGGTTGAGGCAAACTAAAGTTAGAGAACGGAAACAATATTTGTACTTGATCTTAGTTATGTGGTAATGAGTATTGTGAATATGTTTCATAATGTTGGTTGGGGCAAACTTAAGTTACAGAATGGAAACTAAAAATTTTGCAATTTTTCGATTTATAAAGGGGCATAACTCAATAATGGTTAAAGTGACACTACCCAATTATAAATTGATCTGTGTTTTATCAGTGGAAGGCAAAATTAAACATTGCATTGTATAAAGCATTGATTGTAGTTGATTTAACTATAATCATGGACAAAGGAAGATAACTCCAATTTTAAAAATTACTTGAATAATGACATTGATATTTTTGGAAAAAAAAGAAAAATACTAAATTTTTCCATTTATAAAGGGGCATAACTCTATAACGGTTAAAGTGACGCCACCAAAATTCAAACTTGATCTGTGTTTTGTGGTAATAAGCATTGTGTATAAGTTTGATAACATTTGGTTGAGGCAAACTTAAGTCAGAGAACCGAAACCAATTTTGGGACGTACAGACAGACAAGCATAAAACTTAATGCCCCCTCTGCTTCGGCGGGGGCATAAAAACTAGCTATGCTGTTTCCAAATTTACTTCCTATCTACATATGTCATATTCAGAGTAAATAGTGGCATGCATAGACCATTTTCAAATTATCAATTAGAGTTTTCTGTAAAGGGAGACAACTTTAAAGTAGGACATATTTTTCCATGTTACAGATTATTCCATTAAAATGGATGTTGGAGAGTCTCCCCAGTCAGCATTCCTTTTTTGAGTAATTTTGCTAAACATCAAATAGACATACATGCTTAAATTATCCACGACCCATGTCAAAAAATAAAACTTCCCTTCCTCCAATATTCGTTTAATTGGAATAGCCCTAATCAAAAGTTTATGGAAGGAGCATGTTTGATGTACCTAAACTGTTGAAAATATTTCTTTTCTTATACTGCCAATTTTGCAAACCCCTTTTTAACATAAATGTTTGATGCACTTACACTGTCAAAATCATATTCATGCCGGTGACACTTGCTTTGTATAGAGAGGGCTACTTAGAAGTTGTTTCCATTGGCCAATAAAATGCTCTGCAGGAAGCAGCTTGATACGACTGCAGAGATTGAACCATGAACAGTTGGGGCAAGTATGGACACAACATTCAAGCTTGATACAGCTCTGAATTTGGATTGTGATTAAATATTTGACACAGCAAAGGTTTCTGATACAGAATGAATTTGGTCTAAGAACTTAATATTTTGAAATTGGACATTTACCTATTATGGTCCAATATCCAAAATCTAAATACATGGTTAGATTCACCATACCAAGGAACTCCACAAATTTTAATTTATTAACTTATTAATGGACAATATTAGCTAAGTTTTTAAAGGGGTTTGCTTCATCAAAAAAAAATAAATGGGGAATGTGTCCCATGGATACAGATGATGCCCCTGCTTGCTTATAACGTTATAAAGGGACATAACTCAAGAAAGATAAAATGACGCTACCCAAATTTGTACTTGATCTGAGTTTTGTGGTAATAAGCACTGTGTATAAGTTTCATAACATTTGGTTGAGGCAAACTTAAGTTAGAGAACGGAAACAAAAAATTCAGCAATTTTTCCATTTGTAAAGCGGCATAACTCTAAATAGGTAAAATGACGCCACCCATATTCAAACTTGATCTGTGTTTTGTGGTAATAAGCATTGTGCATAAGTTTCATAACATTTGGTTGAGGCAAACTTAAGTTAGAGAACGGAAACAAAAAAATCAGCAATTTTTCCATTTGTAAAGGGGCATAACTCTAAAAAGGTAAAATGACGCCACCCATATTCAAACTTGATCTGTGTTTTGTGGTAATAAGCATTGTGCATAAGTTTCATAACATTTGGTTGAGGCAAACTTAAGTTAAAGAAAGAAAACAAAAAATTCAGCAATTTTTCCATTTGTAAAGGGGCATAACTCTAGATCAGTAAACGTGACGCCACCCAAATTCAAACTTGATCTGTGTTTGTGGTAATAAGCATTGTGTATTAGTTTCATAACATTTGGTTGAGGCAAATTTAAGTTAGAGAACGGAAACAAAAAATTCAGCAATTTTTCCATTTGTAAAGGGGCATAACTCTAGAAAGGTAAAATGACGCCACCCAAATTCAAACTTGATCTGTGTTTTGTGGTAATAAGCATTGTGTATAAGTTTCATAACATTTAGTTGAGGTAAACTGAGAGCAGAACTGTTCCTGGTTTTTTCCAATTTTATGCAAAATATGCAAACAATTCATCTTCAATACAATGCATAGGTGCTTAATAAAAAAAAAATCAAAGCATCGTCAATGTTGTGATCCAGCCATATTCATAGCTAGTCTGATATTCTTCCTGACCATACTTTTTTCAATATTTTTTTCTCTTTTCATTTCCAATCTTACTGTAAAATTTCTATGTTATTGTCCAAAGTAGGGAATTTCGCAATATTGATGCAACTATTGATATAAATATTGATATTTTTTAAATATTTGCAATTTGATGGTATTGACAAGAATGGAAAGGGAAATCGTCAAACAAGTAATATATCTTTTTATATGCCATTAATAATAACTGGCTTAATAATTTCCAGAAAGAGGCATTAAAAATCCAATTTCTCAACAACAAAAATAAAAAAAAATAATAACTATTTTTTATCTAAATTGGTGTTCATTCTTCATTAAGAAAAAATACATTTCCTGTATACAAATTAAATGAACAAATACCTAATGCTGAGATATTTCCAATTACTGTTAAATAGCAATATAATGGGATATAAATGTAGAACAAACAAATAAATTTTATGTCAGAAAATGCTCAGGTAAGAGTTTTGCAATTTTGTTTATTGTTTCAACCAAATTTCTGATAATTGTAACTAATTAATAGACTATTTTCATATTACTGACTTCTGACTACGGATTATATAATTTGTCCACTGGTAACCTTGGACATCATGGTACCAAGTCAGGTAAGAGCAAGCTAAACAAGTAAAACCAAGCTTTCAATCGGTACAATTTTTGGGGGAAAATTACCTGGTTAATATTTTTTTTTCACTCCAAAATCATCGGAAAACCGTAAACTTTCCCCTCAAATTACACCGATTATATGTTTGATTTTACTTATTTTGGTTGCTCTTACTTGACCGAGTACCATGATGTCCAAGGTAACCAGTAGAAAAATTATATAATCCGGAGTCAAAAGTCGGTAATATAAAAATAGTCTATTAGAACTTGATTATTGACTTATGTGACAGATGATAATGACACTGTTTTTACAAGTGAAATAAAATTTGCTTGCATTTTGAATACATATTTTTTTCATTTTTTATCTTTTCATTGAAAATAACCCACATCTGATTAATCATTCAGCTAGCTAGCAAATTTTTAACAGAATATTTCAATGTTGTGTAGATCAAAATAAATAATACATTTGTAGGTATACTATTGAGGTCAAGAATGTGTGTATTCAGTTAGGTGTGTAATAAATTGTGTTATTTAATTATGTTACAGGTCATGAGATATTAACTTTGGTGAATTAAGACTGGGGTTGTTTCCAATTAACACTTACACCTTTGAGTGTAATTATTTGAAAATCATGACAGTTGATAATCATAATGACTCTTACTTGCCAATGGAAAGAATTGGAGTAATACCATTTCAAAAAAGTGTGGGAATCAACTTAGATATATTAATATGCATGTTGACCCAAATTTCATTGAACAATCACTTACACAAGTATAAGATACTAATCTTATACTTTCAAATTCTTATCAACTGATTCAACTGATGTACAAATGCTTTTCAAATTAATTCATAAATAGTAAATCATTATAAATTTTGATTTACAAAGGAACTATATGCAAGTGTATCTCTAAAATAAAAGGGTTATTCGACCAATCTTTTCTTAATTTGAGGGCAAATAACATGTCAAAAGTTGGCAGTTGATGATTAAAATGGTGTAGAAAGTTTCTGCAAGTCATAAAAACACATAATTAGTTTCATGATATGTCATCAACTTAGTATTCTGCACCATCTCCAAAACCAGAGTGATCGCATAGATCCAGCATGGTTGAATCAACAATAAAATTATTAAAAATTATAAACTGTTGACACAGAGATATGTCTCGCCTGTAGGCATAAAATTCAGAAAAAGACAATCTGATGGACAGCAACATTGCTATAAATTAATTCACAGTCGCTGAACCAACTAGTGGGTAGGGCCTGGAAATGGTTGACAAACTGAGATGTACAAACAGCAATGTAACTTTATAGAAAATATTGTCTATTGTAAGTAGTTCCTATCAAACTGACTTAATCATAAAACTTAGCTTGAAAATTGTTAATTGATTGAAAGTCACTGGACCATGACCTTTGGGGCAGAGCCTCAAAACAGTCGTCAAAATGATATGTACTGATAGTAATGCAACTTTATAGAAAATATCATTGATCTACTGCAAGTAGTTCCTATCAAACTAACTTAAGCAGAAAACTTATCATTGAAAATTGCTAAATTATTGAAAGTTACTGAACCATGGCCTAGGGGCAGGGCCTCAAAATAATCGTCAAACTGATATGTACTGATAGCAATGCAACTTCACACAAAATATCATTGATCTATCACTAGCAGTTCCTATCAATCTAACTTAAGCAGAAAACTTAACATATGAAATGGCTAATTAATTCAAAGTCACTGGACCATGGCCTAGGGGGCAAGGCCTCAAAATAGTCATCAAACTGTTATGTACTGATAGTAATGCAACTTTATACAAAATATCATTGATATATCACAAGTACTTCCTATCAAACTAACTTAAGCAGAAAACTTAACATTGAAAATGGCTAATTAAATCAAAGTCACTGGACCATGGCTTAGGGGGCAGGGCCTCAAAATAGTCGGCAAACTGATATGTACTGATAGTAATGCAACTTTATACAAAATATCATTGATCTATCACAAGTACTTCCTATCAAACTAACTTAAGCAGAAAACTTAACATTGAAAATGGCTAATTAAATCAAAGTCACTGGACCATGGCTTAGGGGGCAGGGCCTCAAAATAGTCGGCAAACTGATATGTACTGATAGTAATGCAACTTTATACAAAATATCTTTGATCTATCACAAGTACTTCCTATCGAATTAACTGAAGCAGAAAACTTAACATTGAAAATGGCTAATTAAATCAAAGTCACTGGACCATGGCTTAGGGGGCAGGGCCTCAAAATAGTCGTCAAACTGATATGTACTGATAGTAATGCAACTTTATACAAAATATCATTGATCTATCACAAGTACTTCCTATCAAACTAACTTAAGCAGAAAACTTAACATTGAAAATGGCTAATTAAATCAAAGTCACTGGACCATGGCCTAGGGGGCAGGGCCTCAAAATAGTCGTCAAACTGATATGTACTGATAGTAATGCAACTTTATACAAAATATCATTGATCTATCACAAGTACTTCCTATCAAACTAACTTAAGCAGAAAACTTAACATTGAAAATGGCTAATTAAATCAAAGTCACTGGACCATGGCCTAGGGGGCAGGGCCTCAAAATAGTCGGCAAACTGATATGTACTGATAGTAATGCAACTTTATACAAAATATCTTTGATCTATCACAAGTACTTCCTATCAAACTAACTTAAGCAGAAAACTTAACATTGAAAATGGCTAATTAAATCAAAGTCACTGGACCATGGCTTAGGGGGCAGGGCCTCAAAATAGTCGGCAAACTGATATGTACTGATAGTAATGCAACTTTATACAAAATATCTTTGATCTATCACAAGTACTTCCTATCGAATTAACTGAAGCAGAAAACTTAACATTGAAAATGGCTAATTAAATCAAAGTCACTGGACCATGACTTAGGGGCAGGGCCTCAAAATAGTCGGCAAACTGATATGTACTGATAGTAATGCAACTTTATACAAAATATCTTTGATCTATCACAAGTACTTCCTATCGAATTAACTGAAGCAGAAAACTTAATAATTGTTGATGCTGTCATCGCTGTTGTCGGAAAAGCAATCCCTATGTCTCGCTTTCCGCGACTTTCAACGCGCGTGAGACGATAAACCATTTGACTAGATATCACAAAACAAAGCAATTTACAAAAGTAATTTACATTCACTACATGCTTCGTTTTCACATTTTCTTTTTCATTTACAGTTACTTGACTGTAAGTGTTGCTCTCCACCTATTGCAGTTTATTCAAAATTGTATGAAAGCTTAATTTGGACATTTTTTTAGCAACTCAAAAATTACTACCTTTGTCACCTTTCGAATGACAATTACAACAAAGGTATGTATAGAAATTCTTGTAAACATTTTCATAATATCAATGAAGTGGAATTTAAGTCTAATAGGATTGTAAGTATGCATTACTTTATCACCTTCCACTTTCACCACTTGACTATTGTTTTCTATAGCAGTTTGTTAAAATTTTTGACCAGTTGAACAGTATGGTTTGATAAAACAAATTGCAATTTGGTCAGAATTTTGAATAAACTGCAATAGGTGGAGAGCAACACTTACCATGCTTACAGTCAAGTCACAGTAATAGTAAACAAAAACCATTAAAAAAGTTGATAATTTCTAAGCCCTAAAGAAATCCTCTCAAGCAAACAATGCTTTGGTATGAAAAAGAACAAAATAAAAAGAATGCTCAATAATTGCATATATAGTTCAGAATTTGTTGGTGTTTTGCAAGAATAAATAAATAAACTATTTATTCCAAACATATTACTGCTTTCATTTGATATCATAAAATCACAAATTATAAAATAAACCAGTATGTGCAGTATATATATATGTATAAATTGACAAAACACAATAAAAGGGATATTCTGTATTATTGCAGCATATCTATTAGGATTTTTACTGTGTTCTTTTTTTCACTAATTATATCCCTGCCAACATTGAAGAAACTGACAACATGAAAATACATAAATATGACATTAAGGCATAACCAGATGCTGAAATATATCAAGATGAATGGACAGGCAGAGTTATAGTAATATACCCACTCCTTTCAACATATATATGTTAAAGTGGGGGTACAAAAATTTCAAACTCATCAAGTATAAACTGATTGACTTATAAATAGCTTTATTCATGATTTTATTCACTTGATAAATTTCCTGAACTGCTTAAACCTTAAACAAGGAAATATAAGGGTTCAAATAATGATTTTTATAACAGTTTATGTGCAATCATATGAAATAATAGTTACAATATAACTCAATTATAACATCTTTTAGGAAATAAGTACGATAATTTCCTGTAAACTCAATTTCCCTGAGTAACAAAATAGAAAGAAAAAGTCAACCTCCCTTTCCAAAAATATGGCACTGCCTGTCTGATGTTAACATGTAACAACAGGATGATAATTTGTTTAACTATCCTATGATATATTTGTATGATCACAAAAACTTTTTTTATATATATTTTCTGTCAATATGTTTATTTGACCAATTTTAGTCACAGAGACACTATTAATCTTTCAAAAAAATCAATGAATACATTTTTCTGTAAATTTATAAACAGGTGAATTCCTACATCTTTTGTTTCTTTTACATCAACTGAGTATTTGTTAACTAAAATGATTAATTACTAAATCTTCAAAATTCAATTAAATATTCAGGATAGCATTGAGCACTATCAAATACTACAAATATGGAAGGTCTGGATGGATTGTCGCTAGCTGAATTGTACAGCCTGTTCTGTTCATCACGTGGAGGTTTACGCATACCATGTTTTCCTTGACATGGCCTTCCAACTAAAACACGTGCTAGAAACATATATCTGCTCTTGTTCTGAATAAATTGTTCCTCGATTGGAATATCTTCTGGTTGACGAGTAGTACTATCTTCTTGGCCTGTATTATTTACAGCGGCATTTGCAAAATGTACAGGATGTGCTCCAAAATGGAAGACAGGGTGAGTATAGTTGTTTGCTGCACCAAAAGAAGCAGCAGGGGTGGAGCAAATCCAAACCCAGGCGACTGAGTAGTTGGGTTGTTTTGAGTCTGTGACTGTGCAAATCCAATATTCTGAGAAAGATTAAAAGGTCCTTGTGCAAAGTTTGAACCACTAGTTTGAATATTTGGGGTTCCACCAAAGAATCCTGAGACATTACTATTTGTAGCTGTTGTTCCAAATCCGAATCCTTGATTTTGATTGCTGTTAAGTCTAATTGTCATAGGTGAGTATAATCCAGAAGGAAACCCTTGTGTATTGGGTAATGTAAATGAAGGACGTTGGTTAGCACTTCCCAAAGTGAAACCTCTATGCACTGCTGTCTTTATATTTCTGACTTTTCCGATATTACAATACCTTTCTGAATAACTTGACTCTGCTGCAAAGTAAGTCCCTAAAATATACCAATACAACAATTGCTATGATACTGATTTTATCCAATACTGTGAGCTCAGTAAGAAGTTGAAAATCGTATTCCTTTTAGTTACATAATTTTGCAAAGATATACAAACGAAATAGCATACGGTACCTATTTCTCACCTTCCATTATATTCCTTGTAACCAAGACAGAAGTCAGTGTGACAATTTCTGTCCTCATACATTTCTTACAATGGAGAAATTAGATGTTTGGTCTAATCATTCTAATTATTTATATACTTCATACAATTAACTCTTCTTTACCTTTTCTAATGCTCACCAAAATATTTGTTTAACAACGGATGGATGAACAGGCCCATAGACAATGTGAATGAAATATAGCCCCACTTCTGTTGATTCACTTTCATTCTTTGGTACCAATTATCGTGGATTTAGGGAAAATTGTATTTTCCTGGAAATTTGTTATGTTGTTCTGCAAAAGTTTGTATACAAGACTATAGAAAATTTATGCTTTGTTGAATTTTTAAATACATGGTTTCCATATCCAGGAAATCAACGAAAATTTGTACTCCAGAAAATATAACGAATCCACAGTAATCTTACCTTACAAACACAGATATTTGCCAAAGCATAAAAATTAACATTCCCCTTAAAACATGACTTCAAAATACTGCAGAGACAAGTAGATTATGATATTTATCCTTCAGAGAACAACACAATTGAGGTAGAAATAGTAAAGGATAAAGGGTCATATAGGTATAGGGTGTGGACTCTCCTGTTCACCTGTTAAAACCTTCCAGTAACTGTGGTGATGAAGAACAGCAATAAAAGTGCTATTCCTTTGCTATTTGCCTACAATCCACAGATCCATTATTTAATGAACAAACAGCTACTTCACTTTTTCTCTTCTTAATTATGAGTACAGTAAATAAAATTGAAAATGGAAATGGGGAATATGTCAAAGAGACAACAACCCGACCAAAGAGCAGACAACAGCCGAAGGTCATTTCATAATACTACCGTAACACTTGATAGTACTGATCAACATTGCAATAACCCATACACTAAACTGACTTTTTAGTTCAATAAAAAGGTTTGACTTTTCATTTGATAAAACATAGGTGACAGAATGGGAATGAGGTAGGACTTTCTGGTTGCATGCATTGGTGATCATTCAATTTCTACTAGATTTACAGGTGCCACATGTGGAGCAAAGACTTGCTTACCCTTTGGAGCACCTTATTCAGAAAATTGATAGTCTAGTCTAACTATAATATGTACAGGACTCTTTTTAGTGAAAATTGTAACTTTTTTGTTCTGAGCTACACATAAAATTAATAGTATCACTGAGAGCAATAGAAAACTGAAACATTCTGAAAAGTATGCCCACTTAGTGTATATCTTCAAAAGATTCACTAATCCTTATATTTTAAATAAGCAATAAGTGTCTAATGACATTGCATGTTACATTTTGAATATCTTTCCGAAAATATCAGTGAAAAACAGAATTTACAACAAAAATTCCCTGAAAAATGTTACCTTTCAAAACTTCTTGACAGAATTAACTTCAGTTGAGTATTCAGAGTTTTTTTTTTATATATCATTCCAACTTGTATATTTCTTTTCAGTGTTTCTTTATGCAGTGAACATAGAACTTTTCCTTGTCAACAAAATATCCATTTTAAAGTAAATATTCAAACACTGATGCATAACTGAAAAGTTGGCCAATAAAAACTGATTTTAATCATCATACCTTGGCCAAAAGCAGTGCCGTTCAAACCACACATTCTCCAGTCTAGGCCATCACGACATATACCCCCAACAGCTGATGTGTCTGTCCCATGGAAAAGATGCTGCTCATTTATATTATCTTTTCCAATGTCTTCTATCATGTGCTCTTTTTGTCTTGAAAATAACAATGAAGTCCAGCAATATTTCACTTACAATACCACCTTCAACTTTGTTAAGGAACGAACAATCAATATCGGTTTGTAAGTTTAGAGGAATAAATAATTTTAAAAACATAAAAATATTAAAATTTTCAGTGTAACTTCATCGATTAATGTCAAGAGATTGTTCAATTACTTTTAAAATGAAACAAACAAATACAAAATTACCTAAAAATTGCTAACTTAATATATCCATGTCATTTGAACTCTGGTGGATAATTGTCTCATACCATATCTCCTTATCTTTATATCAATAATAAATGCATGCAAACATTTTTGAATTTACAGTACATAAATATCTAAAAGTTATCATTTAATCATGTTAATAATAGGACTTACAAAATAGATGTGCTTTTAGACTTGGATAAAATTAACATGATAAAAATCCAGAATTTACAATTAAATTTGTCACATTGGATATCTTAATAACTTCCTTATGCTAATATTTGAAATGATCAAATTACTTTTATAATGATGACGATAGATTAGTCTTAAACCTCTAGTGTAAAATATTACATGCATATCAGAATAAGAACATGTTAATCAGAGCTTACACTACTTCAGAATCATCGGGAGAAATGTAAAATATTACATGCATATCAGAATAAGAACATGTTAATCAGGGCTTACACTACTTCAGAATCATCAGGAGAAATGTAAAATATTACATGCATATCAGAATAAGGACATGTTAATCAGGGCTTACACTACTTCAGAATCATCGGGAGAAATGTAAAATATTACATGCATATCAGAATAAGAACATGTTAATCAGGGCTTACACTACTTCAGAATCATGGGGAGAAATGTAAAATATTACATGCATATCAGAATAAGAACATGTTTATCAGGGCTTACACTACTTCAGAATCATGGGGAGAAATGTAAAATATTACATGCATATCAGAATAAGAACATGTTAATCAGGGCTTACACTACTTCAGAATCATAGGAAGAAATGACTTCTTTATTTAAAATTGATAGAAAGAAGTGGTGAGACTTAAAAGAGAAGTGCATGATCGATCGAGGCACTATAATGTTTGGTTTTCACAATGATATATGTTGCCATGTGTGTCCTATTTACTTAATTCTTTTTTGCATTGTTCAAATCATTTCTGAGAATACCATTACAGTAACAGTTGTCACAGTTTATGTCTTTAATTGTCAATTATACTTTTCCACTTGCCACTGTCAAGAACTACCAACAAAATATATACAACTATTGCATTGTTAAAGAAAAAAACAGAAAAAAATTCAATGAGAAAGACTTGCTGTGTATGATATACTGTTACTACATTGTTTCTCATTAAAAATAAAAAATTATAAACTTTTTCACTTTTGGGATCATGATTCTTATGTCAGCTGTCACTAGGAAAACCAAACATCGAATTCGCCGCTTACTACCGATAATGCCGAGCAAAACGCTAATATTATTGACTAGAGCTATTATTATTGACTAGATCGATTTTCTAGACATTCTGCACCTGTATTGGATTTCGTATTTTAAATTAGCTGTCCGCGCCATTTTTCGCTTTCCGCTCGGCAGATTTGACTTTTCCTTTAATCCTCTGATACCATCAGATAACGACGACCCTTTAGCAGTACGATTAATTTTAAAGAAGACCTCGAGCTCTCGAGTTATTTACGTTGTTCTAAAGTTATATAACGTAATAAATAATATACACATCTAAATAATGCAATTAAAATTTTCAAATAGGAAATACAATAATTATTGCATCTGTCGCTTATTAGATGGTAAATACCTTTTTGAATTTCCTTTAATCAATCTATGAAATTGACATTCCACATCAATTGAACTCGTTTGGGTTCATCTGCACACATGAACGATTTTTCACTTATTGCCACTTGTCAATCAACTGTAACTTTATTACCATCAAAGGATACCTTTATCAGTAGGCGAGACGTAATATTGATCTAAATGTCAATCAATAACGGAGTAATACATTGATTGACATATTAAGGATTGACAATACGGTAAAGCAGATTTAAAGGGTACTTATTAAATTGAAATGTTCATGATTGCAGGTGCGTACTTTTGGTATGTACACACGACAGACTCGTGATATCTAATTTATGTTTTAGATTGCTAGAATAAAGGAGGAAAGGGGGGCTAAGTGAAGCTTATGGTTCACATACATGTACCAGTCTATTTGTTATATCATGTATATTCCAGTGTTTTTGTCAGACATTTAATTAACATTGTTATTACAACCAGTTCATATTTTCCAAAGATAATAACCAATCTCCCACATATATTAGTGATATACTATCATGCAATAACAGTCTAAATTTCGATGATCCTATTTATCTAAGGGGACCATTAATTTGATATTCAGGGGTGAAGGGTAGGATTTTTCAGGATTACATTTATGTTTTAAACTGTTGTTACACATGATGATAAGTAATTTTAGTATACAGCTAAATTAGTTCGATTTATTACAGAATTGGTGTAAGAAAATTTTTTTAATTAAGATTTAAAATCATGTATATCATTTCAAATGTGGAAATCGTTAACGCTGCAAAATAAATGTGTTATGGACATCGGCAGTGGCGGATCCAGAATTTTTCATAAGGGGTGGGGGCGCTGACTGACATAAGGGAGGGGCTCCAGTCATGCTTCAGTAATTCCTAGTCAACCAAACTTTCCCCACCCACTGGTTCCGCCTATGATCAGTTTACAACGAGCCTTTGAATGGCGGAAGAGATTACAATTAAGTGAACTAGTTCAAAGGTTAAAATGAGATTAGCGTGTATTGATCGGCATGTATTATTAAACTCTAAGCCTGTGGGGAAAGATTGAGAATAAATATTTAGGACCAGGAAAAATAATCATTAAAATGAAACGTATTTTTGAAAGCTACGGAATGTTTGTCTGCCAATCATTCAACATTACGATTTTTAATAAACATTTTAAAATGTAACGACTTGACCTGTGGCGTCAAATGAGTATGTGCACTGAGGAAATATGCAGTGATACCGATCAATGGAGATGTATTAATACCTGATATGAATTCTGATTTCTTTTCCGACTCTTTAACGACCCACTAATCCCGACTGAACGACCCCATTTATCTTTGGTTGTTTGTCTTTATAACGAAGTTTAAAAGTGCATTGAAATATGAATTGGTGGTAAATAAAGTGTTTTTTTTTGTTTGTATGTGTCGAAAGCCAAATGCAGAGATTTTATTACACGGAATTTATACTTTAAATATAATTATATTGTTGTTTGCTTAAAATATCCAGTGGCAAATATTTCTTTCATAGTCGGGCGAGTTTGATATTTGCCCAAGTGCATCTACTATTGTCATTGGTTATCACATGGAAAAGAAAATCCATAACCATTGTTCTCTTATATAACTTATCTTAAGTTCAATTTTTTTCTAGCCCAAAATCACATACAGTCTTGTTTGCCATTGTAATGTTTTCTTTGTGACCGAGAGCTTTACCCTAGTATAGAGATTATAACTTATATCTTGCCCTCATATAATTAATCGCTTAATATCTTCAAAATTTGTTTTTGATTAAATGATATTTGTTTTATATGTTCAGTGGCAAATGTGCCATGCATACATGTCAATTATGTCGGCTATCGTACATATTATTGAACCTGTAGAAAATAACTTAAACTTCTTTTATTAAATGCAGTGAAAATATTTCCGCTTTCAAATTAGATTGAATTAACAGAATGATTAGAATGTTACAACAAAAGTAATATCTGCCAATACCCTGGTATGATGAAAGGTTTAAATGTAACGCATGATCGATTGTCCTTATTGACGGGCAATGCACACCTATTTTGTGTACAATTCTACGGTTGTGTTCACAAGTTCTTTCACGCGCAAGGATGAAAATTGGAAAAATGCAGGACAGGAGTTATGAGTAAAAATATTTGCTGGACAGACAACTTTGCAAAATTTTTTTTAAAATACATTCCCCCTTAAAGAATCAAATGGTAGCTTCTTATGAAGGGGTCTCATTGGGGGTTCTGATCCCGGATCCCGCTTACTGTTTTGTCACATTCCGTATCCCGCTTACACTATGTACTTAAGCAATTCTCATTTCTTTGTAAATTCCGTGTCCCGCTGGACGTTTTCACGGCACAATAATTTGACTTTCAATCGTCACGCTTACAAAAATCGGCAATCCCGTCACGCGTAGACCCCAATGAGACCCACTATGAACGCTGGTTTCTCCTAAAGATGCTACAATAACGTATACACGTAAACAGCGTAAGGTCGACATCAAAAGTTCAATGTAGGATAAAAAAAATTTAATTCATATAGTTTTTTCACTAACCCCCTACCCCCTCTTAACTTAATTTGGGAAAAATTGATTGACCAATAAGGATATTTTAATTAAGTTTTTTATCCTTCATTGATTTTTATGTCGTCCCTAATAATAGACGGAAAACATTAAAATGTTGGATTGATTGATTGATTGTTGGTTGCGTCCCTAGTGGAAAATATTTCATGCATGTCAAGACGAGAGCAAACAATAGTTAGGTCCAGTAATAGAGGCCGTCCGAAAATGAAGATGCCTTGCAACAGACTAGGCCACCTACGGACAACCCAAAAGGTTGTTGCGAAGGTTCAAACGATATTAGCGCTATCTCAACACAATGCATTGGATTTAATGTCCCCATTTCAACTGGACGTTGCTGAGTACTTGTACATCCCCACAGCCAAAAGACGTTGGCAAAGGTGTAACGGCTTTAAACATAGGAGGAGGCCAATGTGATTTTTTGGAAATTTTAAGTCCGGACAGTTACTAACTATAAAAGATGGAAATCAATATTTTGTTCTATACATATATTTATTTTTTGTCAATCAAAAACGTCCATCACAGGCAGAATAATGAAGTAAAATTTGGTACAAATGATTACAATGATAATGATTTGAATACAATTAAATCTATGAAGAATTGAAAATGAAGAAAAAATTAAAAGAAATGGACACAATAAAACAAATTTATAAATATTATAGGTTTTCACACTGACATACAGTGATCCTAAAAATATAGAAACAAGATTTTAATAATGCAAGACGTTACAACAATTACTTTTTACCAAGTCCTTCTTACTATACAAATCCTTGTTTTTACATATACAAGAAGAATGTGTCCATAGTACATGGATGCCCCATCTGCACTATCATTTTCTATGTTCAGTGCCAGTGGATCGTGAAGTTGGGGTAAAAACCTTTAACTTGGCATTGAAATTAAAAAGATCATATCACAGGGAACATGTGTACTCAGTTTCAAGTTGATTGGACTTCAATTTCATCAAAAACAACCTCGACCAAAAATTTTAACCTGAAGCGGGACAGACGGACGAAAAAACGAACGAATGAACGGACGAACGGAACCACAGACCAGAAAACACAATGCCCATAAATTGGGCATAAAAATGGGCTTCAAAATGAGGCATAAAAAGTGAAAATGATTGCAGCGCTAAATAAAAAGTCATACATTATCCATGGTTGAAATAAATATTTTATCAGCAAAGGCCCAACCCCATTTTTTATCCTGAAATTCGGCTTTTAAATTTTATTAAGTTGTTTTTGTCATATACATCTGGGAACAGTAATTCTTTGTCAATATATATGTTCCTGTATTAATAGGTAAATAAGTTAATTCATAATTATATCATACCTAAAAAAATATGTAAATTATATAGTTTCAAAATTTTTAAAGGATACAACTTTAGATAATATTTATTAGCACAAATAAATTTCACAAGTCTCTTGTGGTACACATCAAAATTTAGTGGTTAATTTCATGGTTCATAGTAACACCTCAAAATCAGTCTTCCTTGACATTTCCGGTATTTGAATATAGTGCGAGTTTTCCTTGACATTTCGAATTTCAGACAGCTACATGTATATTACCTGTAATTGGTAAGGTGACGTAACAAGTCTTCTTTGTGCGCAGGTTTGTGTTGTGTATAATGCCACATTGGTAGTATCTCAAGATTTTGCGACTTTAATTTTTCAATAAATTTAACTTCAGATCAACGTTTAAATGATAAAGTTATTGTTTGTATAGCATACTACTGCAGTGTATAATTTATGCACGTGGAAAAGTTTGTCCATAAGTGAGACTGACTAATCAGTATGTAGATAAGGTAATCTATGAATAGAACCATGGAAGTAATTTATTAAGTCAATATAATACTTCCATGATAGACTAACGGATAATCTGATCCTATGCTGTTTCTTACTTAATACCCTTTAATGTAAAAGGTCATATGGCAATACTTTGTTTTTTTTCTCAAATGATTTGATACCGGAGATTGGTGGTCTCACTTTAATTTAACCCATGTCAGCTATCTAGTTTTATCTACAAAATGAGAGCCAGTTTGATATTTTTAAGTTCAATTCTTCACGAAGAAACGACCAATTTTTCTGTATCCAGTAGCATCGTATCTTCTTAAAATATTCTCCCGCACAATGTCTGGACAAACTCACATGCAACATTGCCTAACCGCAAAACCGTTAACCCGCCATCGTAGATCTTTCCCAAGTCTTCAGTCTACGCAATGCTGAGAATGACCGTTCACAACATACAGATGTTACCAACAAAAAAAAAAAAAAAAAAAAAACAACAGCTCAAAGATTTTGTGAATATTCGGATACAAGTCAAAATCGAGACTCAGAGACTCACTGTGAAGAGAACATGCTTATTGCAAGAGACTCGCCGTGAAAACAATTTGATATGAAGGCAAGCTTTTGTTTCAATTTTTGTTTGGTTTTGAAATTTCCAACACGAGGCATTTGCCTCATTTCCCTCCATGTAGTTACGGTCCTGATTTTGTTTTATAGAAGAAACACAATCCTTATATCTTTGATGGGTTTCTTCCTTTGATATTCAATCCTATTAGGGTATAATATTGTCACGGGTTTGGGTAGCGTGTACGTGACACGCTTATCTCTACTTATAAAATGAGGTTTGTTAATGGGATTGGGAAAATATACATTAATCAAAACGAGGAATAATGTAATACATGTATATAATAGATGATTTATTGAACTTCTAATGTTACTTTTTATATGACAGGAATTTTAAGCGGTTTCAATAAAGTTAATTTGTTCTTTAGTTGTCTTTTCTTCACTTTAACCATGAATCAATCTTTTCAAATGGGTAACTCTGCCTTGTATCGTCAAGTTTCAACCAAATATGCAAGTCTTGAAATAAATCAGAATACCAGGATTGACCCCGTAAATGTACATAGGCGGATCCCCCCCCCTTTTCGTGGGAAAAATTTGGTTGATTATATAGGGAATCACTAAAGCATGAATGGAGCGGGGCTCCCTTAGGTCAGTCCCCCCTCTTTTATGAAAAGTTGTGGATCCGCCACTGATGCATACGTAAATGTTCACTTTTCCGAATTATGTCCGACTAGAACTTATTTAAAATGTTTTGTCGACGTCCTTTCCTCGTTGCCTGTCAAATCCCAGAACCCGAACATGTCTCCGCTCTTGTTTTTATACCTCAGCTATGTAGTTGTACCAATTGCTAAAGTTTAGCTATCCCATAGCTACAGCTAAGAGTGGCGCGAATTCACCATCTCTTAGATCGGTACGTCTAAAACCGCTCAGGACCTCCTGAGTGCACTCAGCACATAAAAAATGCACCCAGGACATGTAATAGATGTTTTAGTGTGCGTTAAGGGTATGCATTCGATAGATAATTTAATTTTTGATCTTATAATTTTGTTTTCATAAAATCAATACAATATTTGAGAATTTACTTAAGTTTTATCGGCACGCCCGTATTTTGGGATATGCATGACCGATGGTCACATTCAATACCAATTATCATGTTGATAAGGTCGTTTGATCTTTAATAATTAGGAGTGTCACTGTGATTAGTGATGGTAATAAACACATACAAGTAAACTTGGCAAACAAAAATATTTTCTTTTGAAAGATGATAAACATACTGAATTGCAAAATGTTAAATAAACTTTTCGTTTTGTTTGTAATTATTGAAGCCAATTGAGAAATCTTCACAAAGTCGGAAATTTTCCATTCAATTTATTTCATTTGAAAACGTTAAAAATATCGATAAAGTTTATTGCCAAATGTGGCGTCCTTGGGGATCAAAACCCGCTTTAACAGCGTTTGTCTACTTTTGTCTATTGCGAATATTCTAAAACATAATGAAACTTGACGCCAATACCTCCGGAATTACATAAGTACAAATAAAAAACTCATTCTTGTGCAGTAATACATTTCTTGAACTTGCTGTACTTATCAAAATACGATTTTCATATGATCAAATCTCATATAGTAAGAGCCCCAAGGGTGACTGGGGAGTAGTATGGTCACCATTGGTCTTCCTCCGACCGCAGCAAAATCCTTGCTAAAGTGGGCGTCCGTTTGGCTGTGGATGTACAAATTTGCAGCCACGTCCGGTCAGAATGGGGACGTTAAATCCGATGCCTCGTGTAAAGAGAGTGCCACGCTTTTGCAGGTTAAGAACCCTTGCAACAACTCTTTGGGGTCCGTAGGTGACCTGTTGCAAGGCTAAATTTCTGTCCCTCTCAGTATACCCTCATTTCCGTGGCAGTCTAAATTTCTCCAACCTTAATCCCGGACGCCCTATTACAGAACCTACCCTTTTGTATTTATTGTTAATTTGTTCTCGTCCTGAATATGCATGAAATATTTGCCACTGGACGTTTAGCAACCAACAATCAATCAATCATATAGTAAGATTTTATTTCTTATTGAAATTGTACTTGTCCAGTATTGCAAGCCTTGGATGAATTTAAATAAATTCTGAAATATTAATTTATCTCCGTTTTCCTCTCAGTTTCTGTCATTTATCATATTTAGGTATTTTCTAATACTCAAAATTGAGTTTTTTGTATCACACTCCGAGCAGTGTGATACGAGAAATATGTCTTCATGCAAGAAATATATAACAGGTCACGGTCATAAGAGAAACTGTATTAAAATGCATTGAAAGGGAGTTTTTATTTTCTCCATAATCGTAAAATGCACTACGCATAAAGTAAATTTAATACATGTAACATGAAACAATTCGAAACAAGTTAAATGTTTAATTCAATTTTATTCAAAACACTATACTAATAACATGATATTCATAAGCAATTAGGATAAGCCAATCAATTTTGTTGATTGGATAATCAAGGCTGAGTAGTTGTGTAATCAATGACACTTGCCATTATCTTATAAAATAATAAATATCTCTCAAGTTTGTTTTCAAAATCTACCAAAGTTTACCACTAAAATAAACAGAATGCAACGAATACTTATATCCGTCATGTGTGCACATACGATAACTATAAAGAGTCCTGGGTGCACGTTTAAGTCCTGAGTGCACTCAGGAGGTCCTGGGCAGTGTTTAGACGCACCCTCTTGGATAACAATTAGAATCTCGTATTTTCATCCCTAGACACAATTACTTTTTAAACTATCAAAATGATTTAACTTCCGTTAAATAAATCACAAATAAACTTTATTTAATTGAAAACTCACAAAATACAATATCAGGATAAATTTTCCCATTCCGAGCCTCTTAAAATTTTCTTCAATTGTAACACATGCAAAAAGTCAACTTTCGAATACACATCCTCAATGGAATTTAGTACATCAGGAGTTTGTAAACATTGACCGATAAGACAACAATTTGAAATAAAATGAAATATTATCATGCTGAAAAGGTTAGAACAGAACAAGTCCAACCGACGTATAACCTCTGAAACAACTGTCATGTGCTTAAACGAAAGAAATACACTCAAACCACCACGTATGCACAATATGCATGTTGACTCGTCCGCAATGACATGTGCGTACAATTTACCAAGCTCATAGATCAAACATTACTATGTAACTGACCAATACCATTTACTGCAACATATGATACGTTGATATAAGTAATGTGCAAATTATCTCATACAAACTCTTGAAATATAAAAAAGGGGTAATTGTAGATCATTACAATATTTATAACGGCATTATTCAATAAACTAAACTTGTAATACGTTTTTCTTTGTATCGAAAATTTGAAGTAATAGGAGATTGACAAGGCGTGTTTATTTCTGCTAATATTAATTCGATATTATGTTTAGATTTATTATAATACTGAAATATAAGAGGAGGTAAGATTAACTGATTATTGCTTTCTGAACGTGCAGTGGCAAATATTGCATGCTGATTTGTGACCGAGAGAAGAATTTTCAGTAAAAAAATAAGAAAATACATGCGTTTTGTTGAAATAGATTTTAAAAGTTCAATGAAAATAAACCAAACCTTGACCAGAGAAAGACGACCAAAATATGTAACTAGGCTCCGTGTTGAAGACCGTACTTTGACCTATAATGGTTTACATTTATAAATTTTGACTAGGATGGAGAGTTGTCTCATTGGCACTCATACCACATCTTCTTATATCTATATAAAATTCATAATGAAAAATACTGATGACAATCGATTAGTAGATCATTTTACCGTCAAAGTCGAGTATTTGACTGTTGTCGCAAAGGCGAGACATAGCGATCCTATACATTCATTCGTCGGAGTCCACAAATATTCACTCTGTCAGTGTGGTTTAAGTTTTGAAATTTTAATAACTTTCTTAAACTATTCTGGATTTCTAAAACTTGGACAGAAGCTTGTTTATAATCATAAGATAGTATCTAGAAATAATTTTTTAAAAGAATCCTGTTTATCCGTATTTAACTCATAAATGGAATTAGTTTTCTGCAACGTAACATTACATTCATGCTGTGGTTAAAGTATTTAAAATTTTAATAACTTTCTTAAAATATAGATTTGTATCAAACTTGGACAGAAGTAGCTTGTTTATGGTCAAAAGCTAGTATAGACAAGTATCAAACAACTCTTTCAAATCCTGCAATCAAAATACCGGTACCCATCCTCATGCTATGCATAAAGTTTAGGTACATGCATGCTTTGTTTATCAAATGCTGAGTAAAACTGAAAATTCTGACGACTGTTTAAATATTAGAAATTAAGAAATTAGAGAACGTTATGTTTTGTAACTCGCAACTCGACTTCGGAAGGGCGCTACCACTTGATATGTTTTCTTTTAGGGGGCTATAATAAAATAAATGTCCTGCATTTTTTTTAGTTGTAACCTCTGTTCTGCCTTTTGCCAATTAGCTCCTGCCTTTTTTTCAAATTGCATCCTAGTCCCGATAGCTCACTAACTTGCAACTCTTCCTTCGCAACTCGCACACTCGACTTTTGTAACTTTTAGACATTGATACGTTAAAATAATAAGTGGACATAATTTTACGATCTACACATATTCACTGAGGATCTGTACCAACGCCCTACTACACGACATGCACCGTATTTCCATTAACCTCTAATGAATATTGTTGACCATGGACGATATATCTAACATACGTCATTGAGTTGACTAATAAAATAGAAATAGTTAAAGAAGACGATTTCATGTATTTGGAAAAGGATTATAATTTAAACTCTCGTAAATAAATTGCAAATGGACCTTCAAGAGCCTCGATTATTACACAGCGAATTTAACACTGAATGGATTTTCCACGGTCATTCAGTAAGGTCACCTATGTTTACTGTTACATGATTTTTGCCGCGAATGAAATTCTCGTGCACAGAGGATAAAATTGATATCAGCTAATTTTAGCGTTCAATAAAGTGAGCAAAAGTCAAGTTCAAGGTCAAGCTACATCTGTTGATCACTTAGATGTAAATTACGTCCATGACAGTTTCATTAAATGTCTTTTAAAAATCAATTTGTATTTCGTTAAATAAA
This sequence comes from Mytilus coruscus, assembly GCA_017311375.1. NCBI lineage: Eukaryota > Metazoa > Mollusca > Bivalvia > Mytilida > Mytilidae > Mytilus > Mytilus coruscus. The sequence continues at coordinate 91,165,884 of CM029604.1, forward strand.
TTTTATGTGATGTAACATCCCGAGTTACTCTCTTTGCATACAAGATAAATTTAATCACAGAATGTTTAGTTATACAATTGACCACTGATCGCTGCTGTATTTTTATGTGCTAGTGCAATCTAAAATATTAATACACATTGGGGAACAAATAAAAAATCTAAAATTAACTTCGTATATCGTGGAATTGTCGTTCCACATTAAAAGAGAATAAAGCTGAGGCAAATTAATTTCTTTTAAGACCGCTGTCCAAAATAAAACACAAGTTTACATGCATTGTGCGTAAATTAATACTATGTAACGACAAGTCAATGCAGCACCATTAAAGCACGACTGCTGCCATACCTATGACCATGGTGTTATACATATGTTATATCTTTCCCCTAGTCAAGAAAGAGCAAATTTTAATTTAAAATTAATTAGTTCAGAAAAGATCGCACGGAGTTAACACACATTTATTCATTCAATAAATATACAGAATATCACATGACATTGACAAATATGTCACGCGTGTTCGTGTACCAAGGTTGATTTAGCTATGGAAGTATTTTCACGAAATGGTTTAAATATTATAGAGTAATGCCAACCAATCGTAGTAAAAATTGCTGTTGACTTAAACAAATGCATGGTATAATTTGCATTTGCAAAAGTTTGAGTCATAATTTTCTTTAAAATCGCCACATTTTTTCAGTGTCCGATATACGCAGGTATGACCTTTTCGTAAATAAAATATCATTTTACCGGTGAGAAAAAAAAACGAGGTTAATATCAAGAATAAATTTTTTGTAATAAATATTTATCGCATTGAAGAAATCAAAGACCGCATTCTGTTTACAACATACAACCGGATTATAAATAGACAGGAAATACAATTGTTAAATTACGCAAGAACTTTCAAATACCCTGACAGTCGCGTGCATCATAGATAGAAAGTATTAGGGCAATTAACTGGTGTGACACTGATGAGAGAGATATGCAATAAACAAAAGGTAGCGGATTTACGCGAAAGTCGGAGGAATACTCCCAAAATTCTCCAAGAATTAACTCAAAATTTGAAGCACTTTAACAAGAAAATATAGGTTGTTAATTAATTCATGTCATAACTATAAAAGTATGAATCATAGAATAAAATCGCGTGCCTGTTAAGAGTGCACATACCTACAAGTGTAGGCCCTACCTATATAGTAATGGAAAAACATGATATAGTTATAATAAATAATGATAATAAGTACTTGTATTGAATTTCATAAATTTAAAATATATGGTTGAAGTTATGATTTCAGAAATACGAATCTTTTGATTATTTGTTAAATCAATCAACTATTTAGACATAATATGCTTATATAAAATATTACTTTGTCATTGAAATTGACAAATAGCCACTCCTACTAATATGCGGTTTCCTGTGATGTGAATTATACGCATGTAGGTCGGCTTGTGAATACAACTAAGCTCTGAATGAGGTTGAAATGAGGTGATTTCGAATATTAAGAAAAATAAATTTATGTGACTCTCGATAATTTTCCGCGATAAATTTTCACTGAAATTGCATTGATGGTACTTGTATTTAGTTGAACATACCACACATATTAAATATATATATAACTGTAATAACTTTAAAACAACGTTACGATATCGATCATGAGCGCTACTTCTTAATTAAATCGGACTGTTAAAGGGCTGTCGTTATCTGATTGTATCAGAGGATTAAAGGAAAAGTCAAATCTGCCGAACGGAAAGCGAAAAATAGCGCCGGACAGCTAATTTAAAATACGAATCCAATACAGGTGCAGAATGTCTAGAAAATCGATCTAGTCAATAATAATAGCTCTAGTCAATAATATTAGCGTTTTGCTTGGCATTATCGGTAGTAAGCGGCTAATTCGATGTTTGGTTTTCCTAGTGTGCCATTCATGAGACTGTATTTATTATCGTAAAAATACAGATTTCCTTCATAGTTGGTCTACTTCCAATCCATGGTTCTATAAATTTTTCAATGGTAAACAAAGAAAAATTTACAAAAATTAACAATCTATGACAAGCGATTTGGAGTGGAATATGACATTTTCAATGCAATAAATCGATCAAATATGATCTAAAGGCATTTCAATCAAGCTCTAACGAAGTTACAAAATTATTTTAGCAAAAATCAGAATCTTTTGACATACGCTTGACTAGTGCCAGAAGTGAAAGAAAATACTTCGATTAGCTTGCATAAAAAGTTGTTTCTTTGAAATAATATACAATCAATCTACAAATTGGATGGTTTCAACAGCTTTTGGCAGTCGGAAAAAGCAAAGTAATGGATGGAAAGCGACATCTTCACCCCAGTGGCCGAGTAGCATGAACCCTGTGTTAATGTGATATGAAAAATAAACCCTGCTTTGTAATGTGTGCTTAGCATAGAAGCAGAAATGCAAATTTTCAAGTCTTTGGTTTGACCCAGCACTGGATAAAACTCATGACTGCCCCAACTGGACGTGAGCGATTATAACTGGAACAGGAAGGAGAACAATTATTTGTTAACACAGTAATTTGTAAATTATGTGATTAAATGACAAATGTTACAAACTTTTCATGCTTCATTTAACATTTTGCGTAACTGGGTACTTACAAAGAAAACTTCTGCCATAATCGTGGATTCTGTACACTATAAACAGCTTTAACTTGACCTGCCGAAGCTTTTCTTAATCCTTTCTTATGGAATAATGAAAGAACAAAGTTGTATTCTGACTGACCTGTGTCAAGAGGTACTGCTCTAAAATCCTGTTATAATATAAAATAAAATTATGTGTCTCAACATGTAGGAGAAAGCAGGAATTAAGGTAGTTCAGGGGTATACCGCCATCTTGAATTGTACAATCACAGTACATAATCGGTCTAGTTCTTTGCCCAAATCTGCAAATTTGGAGACAGATTTGCAATTTATTGGTAACACTGTTTATTTATATAAAGAAAACTTAGTGATTCATTGCATTATCGAAAATGTTTTAACAAATACCAAATATTTGTGTTTTTAGAATCAATTTTTCAAATAAGCCATTTAAGGGGAGATAACTCTTTTAGTACAAAATTTATACTGGACATATAGGAAATTTTCATTTTTACTTGTAGCAAGAAAAGAGTCCGAGACACCATTTTTCTTTCCATTTTCTTAAAATATATTATAAAACCTATCTTCTCATATTTTATTTCAAAATTCTGTCTTATAGATTTCTTTTATGCACAAAATGTGCTTTTTCATGAACAATCTAAGCAAATTTTGGCAATTTTGAATGACTCGCACCTTGAAAAATAGCGGTGACCTATACTTTTATTATTTTTTTGAAAAAAGCATAGTAAAATCTTCATTTTGGCAAAGTATAAGAAAATTCTGTCATTTTTTTTCTATACCCCTGAACTACCTTAAATAATATACCTTGACATTGCATAAAATATATGTATTTTAACTGCATGAATGTGTTCCAATTCATAGTGGGAAATCATTGCATAACCAACTTTAAAAAAATAAACTCTATTCGAAGTACCAGTGATTTTGATCTGTTTAACCCTAAAACAAGAGGCTTCTTCTACTCCCCTATATCTTTCATCTGTATAAGTTTTATTCCAATCATGCAAGGAAAACTCATGTTACCATTAGTAAACTATTTTTCTAAACTTTTTTCTGTTTTTAGTAACAGTAACCTTGACCTTTCACCTATTGAATCCAGAATTAATAAGCTTCTTCTCCTTCCCTATACCTTCCCCTGTATCAGTTTCATTCCTATCAAGCAAGGGATACTCAAGTTATGATCCATCATTGTTTTAAACACATGAACGAATGGATGGAAGGATAGACAAAGAAATTCCTATATGCTCCAACAAATTTTTGGGGAGCATAATTACCTTACCACATAGGAAATATTGATACCTGTACTGTTCAAAATATCACAAGATATTTACAAACAAAAAAGGAATTAAAATATGACTTTTTCTGCCAGATGTTTGGGAATTTTTAAAAACACAAGTTTGAAATAAAGATCTGATCTGTACAGACTGTATAAACCATACCTTGTATCCCTCTGGTAAAGTACACCATGTAGAAGTAATATCCATGTCAGAGTTAGCCATAAATGTATTGAGGGTACAACCTCCATGATCTGAAGATTCCCATTTCTTACCACAGTATCTACATGTCGACTAAAAATATACAAAATGTATTTATCTAAACATCATATATATCTCACTGAGTGATACAGCTGCCAAAGGACATTTATAATATAATGCTGTTTCATTTCAGCTTTTTGCTTTGATGCTAAAAATAACTTGTGACTGTTTGTTTCATTAGCTTTTCATGTTGTTTTGTTTTAATTTGTTGTTCCACTAATTATCATATTTTGATTGCATTTTGTTTACCTATACTTTGTTCTTTTAGGTTGTATCTATTATTAAATTTAATAACTTTTCCTCATATTTAAGTTACTCTTAACTACTTGATAACTAAAAACACATTAATGGTGGAATTTATGTCAAGATTTTTATCTCTTCACTGGAAAAAGTATATGTGTATTGCATAATTTAACTGATGAATTGTGACATATAATTATAATTATCTTACTGATTTACACTGTGGACAATCAAATTTCTTCAAATCTCCTTCAATCACAACTTTATACTGGCAAAATGGACAGCTGCAAAGGAAAAAACAGAATTATGAGATATTTTCTAATATTACTATATTGTTCTGGTATATGGGATGTTCATTCTTTTTAATTATAAAGATATGTAAAATTGCATACTTCTTTTCACTAAAAGTATTTTAATTTTAGAGATACAGAATATGCAATGAACTTTTTTTCCCAATTTTTTTCAGTTTAACTTTGATTTCAAAGTTTTCATATTCAAAATGATTTATGCAGAAGGAGTTTAAAATCAAGCTTATGGTAAAAACTAGGATAGCTCCAGAAAAAGCAAAATAGGGACTCTTTAAGGACAGTGTTTCATCTACCTGATTCATAATAACTCTACCTTAATTCAAATAATTCATATAAATTATTTCAAAAAGGTGCTGTGTATATTTGTTGGTTGATGACCATGAATGTAAAGATCAATACCAAAATCACATATTTCATCTTATTCTTAAGACAACCTGATAAATTCCACACCATCTTCACATAAATGGTTCCACTGAATAAACAACATGTAGAAAAATAAATTCTCAATCTGGATTTATTTCACCTCTATCTAATATGCCTAGTTCATGTCCAAGATGGCCAACTACCATTGAATGTTACTTTGAATTGGACAGTAAGAGCTTTTAGAAACAATGCCACAAATTAATTTAATATAATTTTTCTGTGCCCATTTTCACCTTGAAAAAAACAACTTATGAGGAAATTCAATCACAGTATGACTTGAGCTGCGTCAGATAGAAATCGACCTTTTGCAAATGAATATCAATACATCTGTTAACAGTACACGGATGCCCCATCCGCACTATCATTTTCTGTGTTCAGTGGACCATGAAAATGGGGGAAAATCTCTAATTTGGCATTAAAATTAGAAAGATCATATCATAGGGAACATGTATTCTAAAAGTTTCAAGTTGATTGGACTTCAACTTCATCTAAAACTACCTCGACCAAAAACTTTAACCTGAAGCGGGACGAACAGACGGACGGACGAACAGACGGACGGACGCACAGACCAGAAAACATAATGCCCATAAATGGAGGCATAAAAATGGGGCATAAAAAAATCTCTTTGTAAAATCGGTAACTGTTTGAAATTTGAGTTGATATGTGGTCTACAAAACAGACCAAAATTCATCTTTGATATCGTATTTGCATGTTCCAAAATCAATAAAAGTCTTATGCATGTACATGTATACGTGCACTTGCATAAGGTCGATTTCTATCTGACGCAGCTCTCTTTAAATGAACTTCAATCAATATTTTTTTGTGAAAAGAGCTACAGCTGTTTATATGATGTGAACATTAGGTCCAAGTATATGTATTTCTGAGCATTGGTCACTATTCATTACATGAAAAGAATTCCGTAATTTATTTTACATATTACCTGTATAAGTCTGTCATTTTCTCTATAGTTTCACTTGCTTTTATGTTGATTTTATCTTCCAAAAGTTCAAATATGAGTGATGGCAGTACTTTCTTTGCTTGGCCTGAAAATAATAATGAAATTCTCAAGACATTTTGTTTGTTATCATTTATAATAAGCTATAACTGAAAATAGCTTAAGCAACAAAAAAGTTGTAATCCTGTAATTGTACGAGTTAAAACTCTCTATAGACTTTATGTAAGACAACATTCTATCTTATTTTCCTTACTCCTCAAATGGATCATGTTAAAATCATTGAATTTAATGGATCATTTTCCACTTCTCAGCTAAGCACACAGTCTTCAGAAGTAAAAGAAGACAAGTTAGCTCCGGGTCAGAAAAATGTGTCATGCTGTGTGATGACCTGTATTCCTGAAGACCGGTTTTCTGTGAGATAGCATATGAAAATTACTCATCATAATTGATCTTGTACAAAATAGGGTATTTTCTTAGGGCTTCTCCATTAAATAAATGTGGGAAAGGAACTTCCATTTTGGACATTTTGGACATGGGTGTTGGGTCATTAAACAATAACCCTTCCAACGTTAAAATGTTATCATCCTTTTAATATGCATGTTATATTCGTTGCTGGACATTCAGTAGTCATAATCCATCTATTAAGAAATCATATTTTAAAAAATTTATTTTTACTTCTTAATGTTTAATGTCTACAAATTAAGAAGTTTTCTTCATTTTGATAAAATAAATATGTCTTCTTAGCATTCTTTCACTATAGAAATTCTATCTTTCAAACACATTTTACTACAGTCGAACCTCGTTGTGTCGAAGTCAAAAGGACCGGACCAAAGTATTCGACATATCCGAGGTTCGACTCATCCGAGGTCGAGTGTGTCGTCATAAATTTGGAATGCATGAAATACGGTATGATTTGTGTAAACTAGATACAATGAACAGTGTGCCTTTTTTCGATATGACACTTTATGATTGTGTATTCAATCTCCATTTTTGGTTCTTCATAATAATTAAACACACAAGTACAGATATAAATCATGCACAACCAAAATCAATAGTCTACACAAATATTTACAAAGGTCAGTCACTATAAATTATGAAATCACTCGTGGAACGAATAAGTTATGAACGGTCTCTGATGAGCCAGAGGTCGTCTGCTTTACATAAAATTATCATGAATTTATCATAATTGCCTTAATTCTTTTATTTATTGTAATTAATGAGTTTAAAATCTAACAATTCATTAAATCTCGGCTTGGGTCATTTAAATTCGTTTTGTTTTTATCTGATGTGAAAAATGTTCAACACACTAACATTCCGCTTGAACGATCAACCAAAGATGTTAATTACCGGTCACCATAAATATGTCATTTTAACAGTTATACAAACAAGTATGTTTACTCAGCTTTTATCTCTTTTGAAAATGATTAGGTTACATAAGAAATACATCCGATTTGAATTTTTATCATTAGGTCTGCATCTTTTGAAAATTCTTACTTTCGAACTTCGAGTCATCGGGGTCAATTTACATGAACTTTACATCGACGGGACTATAAAATTTACTCGACTTAACCGAGTATTCGAATCAACCGAGTTCGACTCATCAGAGGTAATTATGCATTGATCAAACGGGAATTTTACCGGGACCGAGAAATTACTTCGACTCATCCGAGTTTTCGACATAACCGAGTTTGACACAACAAGGTTCGACTGTATTATCGTTATCATAAAAATTCAAACATTAAAATTCTGTTATTCTCCAGTGTAATACCTTTGGACCATTTGATCAAAATTTTCTAAAAAAGCTGCACACATTGAAAAGATAGAAAACAGAAAAACTTCACTTACACACTCCTTTCCAGATACAAGTTTTATGGTATTTCATGGAACCACAGTAATTCAATTTCATTAAATAGAGATACACAGTAAAGAATGAGATTGAACATGTTTAACTGGCAAAAAATATTAAGTATATACAAATAGGAATACTGGCAGTATATCATTTGGACCTCTGAGGTTTGAACAATCCAAGTACACTTGTCTAATTTGTGTTTCCTCTGAGTATACATAAAATAACAATACATATACATATACAATGTGAGAGAATAACTTACTTTCAGGAATATAACTGTTACATTCAAAACACTCGTTATAGCAGCATGTGATGTTGGTCTGGAAAAAAATATTTAATATTCATTAACTTAACCTTGAAAAATAAATTTAAAAATGTACTTCTAATTTCTCTATTAAAAAAAAATAATGAATATACAAATACAATTTTTACCAAGAATAATATAACATTTTTGTCATTTTGTTTTTCTGATGTTACACTTTTCTCTATTTCTAATTAAGCTTGCTAATTTAAATACCATTGGCAAAAATTATCACAAGTAGAAGAATAACCTGCCACTATGGTAAATATATAATTGCAGAAAATGTAACTTCAGGTGGAAACTAAAGTTTCAGCAAACAGGAAGAAGAAAATTGTAGAAACTTGGCATTACCAGATGAAACTTGGTGCTGTATATCAAGGATTAAGACTTGAAATTGGTGAGAAAAATGTGATGACAATTTTAAGATGTAAGTGTGATTGCATTTTTAGTTAAGTTTTAGTACCATGTGAGATTGACAAATCAGAAACAGAATAGTTTTACCCTACAATAATTCTAAAAATTAATCTTAAAACTAACCTCTTCACTGCCGTGTGACAGAACCTTCTTAACTACTTTCTCTACACAGTTGTTACAATTAAGATGACCATCACAGCACTGTACAATCTTATCACATGTCGTTAGTGACTGACAAGCTTCACACATCATTGTTGACGAGGATACCTCTTCTTTTGTACTATCAACTGGTTTGGAAATTGTTTCATTCTTTGTTGCAATACTCTGAGGTTCTACATGAAATTAAAAGAAAAGGAGTTAAATAGTAAGATAATAAATGGTGATTGTTTGTTAATGGGAGTTTTCAGAATCATTTGGACCAAAACTTAGGTTATCATTTATGTTTGACATTAAATGACCATTTGTTGCAATAAAATTCCATTTTCCATTAACACATTTGTATAATATCTTGACAGTAACTTTTAAGCTTGCAGGAAATCAAGTTCTACAGGGAAATCTAAAAGGCATTTCTATCTTTCTTGCTCTTTTTCAGTTTGATAGAACGCACTACGATTTTTTTTCTTTTTTAGTGCCAAAGTACCCTTAGGAATTCAAACTTATTGAAGAAAATGTGATTTTATCCATCAGGTAGAAATATTCAGAATATTTTGGGAATGCTGTACCCATATGTACATTTACACCATATTTTTTTTCACTCAAGGTAACTCAGAACTCTACATCCAAAATAAATCTATGATTGCATAAACAGCCATCTTTCAAAAGCATTGTAATATTTGTTATCACATGTATATATAGCATCTGAAAAATATCTTTAATCACTTTTTCTCATCATCTATTAGAGGGTTATTTTGTTCCAAAATAAAAAAATAAATTACCAATAATTGTTTAATACTGGAAATGAAATGAACTGGATGAAAATTCTGATACTTATTTTTTTCAAGTTCTCATCACCATTAAAAGATCGGTAGTACTCTTTTCACATTATATTATATAAAATTTTACCTTTTGGTTGAGTAAAATTTTCTTGAACTTTAGGAACACAGTGTTGTAATGATGTCACTAACTCTTCATTACAAATGGAATAATGATTAATCAAGTCTGGCAAAGTACTGAATTTCTTGTCCCTAGATATAAACAACTGAAATACAAATAATTCAAACAATTGATGAAAAATAGGAAATATGTAGCTCAATGATGAAAATACACCATAGATTAAATAATGTATAATATAATAAAAAGTTGAGCATCTACAGCGAAAGATTGAATGTCTTTTCATAGTGACATTATGTGGGGTTGCTGTCTCATCGATGAAAATAATGACTATCAGCGAAAGAAAGTACATTGTGATATTTAATGAAATATGCATAGAATACAAGATTGTAAAATTTGTATTTTAAGAAAGCAGCGTTCTTTAATAAAATCTAATCAAAGAGCTGAAAATGACGCCACTGTCTCTAATATTGTGATATTTTTTATGCAAGTCTTGATTTTCACATGTCGTAATTATTTTTAACATTGCAACATGTGTCGTAAGCATATAATTGATATTCGTATATGTGTGTGTGTGAAGTGAAGATGACAACTGGCTGTTTTTTTAGTACAAATGAATAGGTCAAGACTACCTGAATGATCTACAGTATTCAATGACTACTGGTTGTTTTTTTTGTTGTATAAATAAATAGGTCAAGACTCCCGGAATGATCTACAATATCCAATGACTACTGGCTGTTCTTGTGTACTAACAAATAGGTCAAGACTATTTGAATGATCTACAATATCCAATGACTACTGGCTGTTCTTTTGTACATATAAATAAAGACTACCTGAATGATCTAAAGTATTCTAAGTAATGTGATTTTTTCTTGCAATTACATTTTTCTAAATCAAGAATGCAGACTACTAGTATCCTTTTCAAACCAATGATTATGAAGAGCCTGTTGTAAGCAAGCTCTTATACCCAACATACTCATTAAATAAGTTACTAGTGACCTAGTTATTTCTGTTACTTGAAGCAAATTATATTTCTGTAGATTTAGACAATAGTATAATATTGTTTTACTAGTTTTTATTTCACCTTGAAGATTAGACAAATAGGGATACTCCTTTGATTTTTTATTTCATGTCAGTCAGGTCGCTTTATATGAAACTTGAAACCACTTCTCTGCCATATTGTTATTTTATAACAACTCTGCCCTTGGCCATGTTGACCCATGTAATTGATATTCATTCTTTAACCATATCTGTCTCCATTTTAGTTAATGACATTGAACCATCATGGTATTAAACACAATTTCAATAGTGATAATGCTGTTCTCGTGGGTCACCATATATTCAACTTGGGTAGCATTCCAGTTATTGAAATTTGTGTCAGATTAGAACAATGATATACACATGTAGACCTTCAGGATTGGATCTTATAATTTAATATGGAGCCATAGTATGGGACCCCTACACCGTAACAAAAATAAACAAGCTTGAAAGGATACGTCAAGCGGCAAAATGTATCACCAGAGATTACAAGTCAAGAGAGGACGGACAGGATACGTCTCCAAAATGCTTACCAAACTGGAACTACAACAAGATCTCCAGACAAGACGAACAAGGAGTTGAAGCCAGAAGTTAATATTTATGTAAAAGTAGTTGAGGGCTGATTCCGCTATTGAACCATACTGTCATTCTATAATATTATTACGTAGTATTTCTGTATTGGCCTTGTTATTGGTCCGAGGCTTGGTGTATTGGCCTGAGGCGGCCGAATGCCAATACAGCTGGTCAAGACCAGTAACAAGGCCAATACAGAAATACACGTAATAGTATCTTTATTAATTAACTACAGTGTTACAATATTTTTTTTATTTCATTTCACAAGAGATAAACATTTTTACCTTGAAGTGGAACTATCCAAATCTCAATTTTTTTTATAAGATGCAATATCTAATGATCTGGTGCCGTTTCCATGTATCTTCAGCCTTTTCTCATCTGATGAATTTTTCTACCCTTTCCAGTCACTATAAAGTGTTACAACTTTAACTTAGACACAACACATAAATAGTAATTGAAAGGTACTGCCATTGCATGTGTAATGCAAATATAGTTTTAAAAAATAATGTAAGAGTTGAAATTGATACAACTATCCATAAGCCAAATGACCAAAGAACGAAGATTTGCACAATTACAGAATGCATATGCCTGGTTTGGGTTTAAAAATAAAAGACCGTTTACAAAACATGAGAAGCGAAAGTAAACAGTAAAATTGATTTGTACCATCGACATCGTGAAATTATGAGGTCGTCAAGAAATAAACTTTGTGATAATTTACTGTTCCCCAAACCTGAAATAATTCCATCGTCTACTTTCAAAATGCTTTTAAATGAATGGGACCGTCTTTAAGCCTAAAATATATGCCATACTGAACGTTTCAGCTTGTTTATGGTGAGTAAATAAAACTGTCTTACAAACAAATGTTTACTTGCAGTTTGAGTTTATCGTGACTTACGATCTAAAAACTAGAGACGTTCTGAAATCCTGTTTTGGCGGATCAGAACTCGCCAATACAGAAAAATCTATATTGGCCGAGTTGACACCTTATATTGCATAGGCAGTTTTCATCATATTAAGTACAATAACAGTGTAGTTAATTAATAATGATACAGTTACAGACTCTGCTGCTGTAACTTTGTAAACAAAGATTCATACGCACCGTGGGTACAACCAGATTACTAATTTCCGATTATTAAAATCTTCGTAAATCTGGATAAAGACCAGTATCCATCCAATGGATATCAAAATGATTCAAATTATTTCTTTTTTAATGATTGTAAAGTTGAAATGGCATGAAAGTCTGACATTATTTAGGAGAACTATTTTGTAGAGCGATTGCTGATCATTGGAGTGTAAAAAGTCACACCATAACAGATCATAAAAAAACGGATCTATTTATACATACCGATTATTTACGATTGTAAGACATGTGCATTAAAGTGAAAGCTCGAATAAATATGAAAAATATAACAAAGGGATAGCTCCAAATACCATTTAATAACAAAAACATATGGACAGGTCAAGATGTTTTTTTGGTAAATAAAATAAAGTATGTAAACTGGTCCTGTCCGACTACAACACTTTGTTCGAGTCAGTGTAGCGTTATACAAGCAGATTCCAGTTAGTATGTAAAATAGTAAATATGAAACCGAGTGCGGAAGGCGGAGAAATATAATCAACTTCCGTAAGTTCTGGTCAATGGTATCGGAAACATGCCGCTGATAGCGTCATTTTCCAATAACATCAAAATTTATGATCAAGTTAATAAAATTACAACTTAACATATTTCATTCCTTTTATTTCCTATCTAAAAGGTGAATTTTATTCAATAAATGAATGTATACTAAAAATCAAGGTTAAGGATATGAACAGAGACCTGCAATTTCATAAAGGACCTGTTAAATCTGTGAAAAGTATAATAGAATAGGCCAAGATTTCTACAAAATAGCTCTGTGCACATCCAGGATTTCCCAGAACATTTTGGATATTGTACAGAATGCAAATTTTCAAAACATTTTGTATAAACTATATAAAGTATTTTATACCCTAACAAACTTTATTACCTTTCCATTAGTATCCTGTGATATTTTGTAGTGTTGAACACTTCCCTCATACAAAACACCTATAATCTTTACACCTATATCTGTTTTACGTACAAGAAAGCTTCCATTTCTTCCACTACTATATCTGAGGAGATTTTCTGCTTCACAACGAGTTAAATAGCCATGAAACCATGGAAACTGATCATAACTGTTGATAATTGAAAAGCTGGAATTATCATCTACAGCCTTACACCATTCTGGTTTATCATCAGTGACAGAAGAAGGTTTTCCTTCAACAAAAGTATGATTTTCATTATACATGTTATATGGACAAATCAAATAAAACAAAAACATAATGATGTTTACAAATCATTATTTGAACTCTGTAAATTTTTAAGTATATGTTTTGTGATAAAATGATAGACAGAGATTTCTATATACATATCTGGCCCCTTTTCCCAAAATAAACTTTCAAAAAGATGCATACTTTATGTGCCTGTCCCAAGCCTGGTACCTGAAGTCCAGCGGCTGTCTTAGTCTTCATGTTCCATCAGTCTTTTTGTTTGTTTCATTGAAAAAACAATGCATTTGTTTATCATGTTTATGAATATAAGTAAGGATGGACACTGGTAGAGTATGCCTCAATTTGAAATCAAAATAAAACATAAACACATTAAGTGGTCTACATACAGTCTTTGTTTTAAATCAGGTCTGTGTTTTTGTTAGTTGTTTTTCTGCTTTGTATAGATCGGATGAGTTAAGCCCTTTTCAACTGGTTTATATAGTTTGTTCCTATGTAATACTGTTACACCACTGTCCCAGTTTGGGGCCAGCAAGCTAGTTCAACCCTGCCACATTCTGTATGTGCCTGTCCCAAGTCAGGAGCCTGTAATTCAGTGGTTGATGTTTGTTGCTGTATATCATATTTGTTTTTTGTTCATTGTTTTGTACTTAAATCAGGCCGTTAGTTTTCTCGTTTGAATAGTTTTACATTTGTCATTTCAGGGCCTTTTATAGCTGACTATGCGGTATGGCTTTTGCTTATTGTTGAAGGCCATATGGTGACCTATAGTTGTTAACTTATATGTCATTTGGTCTCTGGTGGAGAGTTCTCTCATTGGCAATCATACCACATCTTCTTATTTTTATATTTAACAAAAGACATCTAGAAGTCAATATACAGTTTTAACAAAAGATATCTAGAAGTCAACATACAGTTTTTAACAAAAGATATCTAGAAGTCAATATACAGTCTTTAACAAAAGATATCTAGAAGTCAATATACAGTCTTTAACAAAAGACATCTAGAAGTCAATATACAGTCTTTAACAAAAGACATCTAGAGGTCAATATACAGTCTTTAACAAAAGACATCTAGATGTCAACATACAGTTTTTAACAAAAGACATCTAAAAGGCAATATACAGTCTTTAACAAAAGACATCTAGAGGTCAACATACAGTTTTTATCAAAAGACATCTAGAGGTCAACATACAGTTTTTAACAAAAGACATCAAGAGGTCAATATACAGTCTTTAACAAAAGACATCTAGATGTCAATATACAGTCTTTAACAAAAGACATCTAGAAGTCAATATACAGTCTTTAACAAAAGACATCTAGAGGTCAACATACAGTTTTTATCAAAAGACATCTAGAGGTCAACATACAGTTTTTAACAAAAGACACATAGAGGTCAACATACAGTTTTTAACAAAAGACACATAGAGGTCAACATAGTTTTTACAAAAGACATATAGAGGTCTACATAGTTTTTAACAAAAGACACATAGAGGTCAACATACAGTTTTTAACAAAAGACACATAGAGGTCAACAGATAGTCCTTAACAAATGACAAGAGTCTAAATAAACTGCTTCACCGAGCGCAGCTGGATACGACCGCAGAGGTCCAACCCTGAACAGTTGGGGCAAAAATGGACACAATATTCAAGCTTGATACAGGTCTGAATTTGGATTGTAATTAAATATTTGACACATTATAGGTTTCTGACACAGAATAAATGTAGTCAAAGAACTTGAAATTGGTAATATGATTTGAATTTATATTCAATTGAAGATTTCTTGCTGTTGTGCAATACACTGTGCTGTTGCGCAATACTTAGTAAAACTTAGTAAATCTGTTTTCAGATTATATACAAAGAATTAGCAAAATAAATTGTGACCCCCCATTTTTCTTTGGAAAATTGACAATTTCTTAAATCTTGAGGGGAAAAAAAATTGACACCCCCTATTCCAAAAAGTTTTTTTTTGTTTTAGACCCTTTTTGGCCCCTAATTTCTGAACAGTTTGGGCAATTACCCCCCAAATGAATCCCAACCTTCTACTTGTGGTATTGAACCTTGTGGTACAATTTCAGAGCAATCAAAATACTTAGACACAAGTTATTGTCCTGAAACTAGAAAAATGCTGTTTTGGGCCCCTTTTTGGCCCCTAATTCCTAAACAGTTGGGACCATCACAACTAAAAACAATCCCAACCTTCCTTTTGTGGTATTGAACCTTTTGCTTAAATTTCATAGAGATCCATATACTTAAACTAAAGTTATTGTCCGGAAATCAAATGTCTTCGGACGCCGACGACGACGTGATAGCAATATATCACCCCAAAATTTTTTGGCGGTCGTATATAAAAATATATGAAGTTCTAATTTGTCCAGTTTGTCTAATTTAAACTTTTTGACTTTTTATTTACCAATTTACCAATTTATCTTTTAAAGCTAAACTTTTGGTCTAAACCAATTGTTAGTAGTTGCAAGTAGACCTACAGAGAATTAAATTTTTTCTTCCTTTGTACTTTCATGGAAAGTCCCAATGGATCATACATCTTTTTTAAAATTTTGTTTTATAAGGAAAATTAAAATGAATTTTATTTTGTGTTGCAGGTGATTTAATTTTTGTTCTGAGGCTGTTGTTCCTGAAGTCATGCATTTTTTTTACTCTTAGGTGATCTGTTTATATTGATTGCAGATCTTGTTGTGGGTTAACAGTTTTTCTCGTGCCAGAATACCTCTAGGTAATTCCAAAAATAATCACTGAATTTTTAGCTGACCTAGATGTCAAACAGTATATGTTAGCAATACAAAGCTTGGAACCAAATATCAAGAGACTGTATAATTATGTATATTGATGCACAATATTTAGTGTCAGGAGCCTATACTTTAGTGGTTGACGTTGGTTGATGATTATCATATTTTGTTTTAACTTATTGTTTTGACATGAATCAGGCCGTATTTTTTCTTCATTTCAATTGCTTCACATTTTGTCATGTTGAGGGTTTTATATAGCTGACTATATGGTATACACCTTATCGCTATTTGTCCGCCATTACTGGATATCACACAGGTTCCGTAAAATTTTGACGTCATAAAACAAAATATCTGACGCCACAATAAAAAGTGATTGTTGTATGCGTCAAAGTTCAAGCGGCGGGTCAGCGGGATTAGCAATAAGGTGTATTGGTTTTGATCATTGTTAAAGGCTGAAAGGTGACCTGTAGTTGCTTAAATCTACATCATTTCGACTCTGGTGGATATTTGTCTTATTAGCAATCAAAACACATCTCCTTATTTTATATCCAAATAGTCACCACCAAAGCCTAACCAAGGTAATATCACACATATTGAATACAAAGGAACCTACCTATATTTCTACTAAATACTGCGACAGGAGAAGGTTCTGACAACTCGCCAAATCTAGAACTTGCTCTTACTCTGAACTGGTAGTCCTGTTCTGGTTTTAGATTTGACACTACATAAACAGTACCAGCAATGTTCCTTGATAAAGTTGTCCACTCTCTAGCAGGGGAGCTTGTATTTCTACGACATATCTGATATGCATGTCACTAGATGGAAATGCAGATGTATCTACATGTTTCCATCTTAGTTTGATTCTATTTGTTTCTATCTCAATAACTTCAGGTCTTGCAACTGGAGATGCTGATAGTAAACCTGATATTAT
Organism: Mytilus coruscus; assembly: GCA_017311375.1. Taxonomy (NCBI): domain Eukaryota; kingdom Metazoa; phylum Mollusca; class Bivalvia; order Mytilida; family Mytilidae; genus Mytilus; species Mytilus coruscus. Next base: position 91,183,138 of record CM029604.1, read on the forward strand.
ATAACAGATTTATTATATAATTAATACAAATGACAAAATGAATGAGGATAAGATATTTTAAATCTGTTCAATTATATTGATACTTCATTATGATTTTGAATTTGTAAATATTCTTGTGAATCTCATCTTTTTTGAATAAAATAGGCAACTAAATGTATTTAAAACAAGATGAAGCTTGGAGACAAATATCAAGAATCTCCGATTAGAAGTTGCTTAGAAAAGTGTGAAGATTATTTGGTATATGTGCATCAATGTGAGGACCACACTTGTTAGCTACAAACAAGAAGTACATAAGTGATGGATCTGAAAATGGGTTACACAGTATTGCTTACCAATAAAAGACTTGTTACTGAATATCAAGAAGCTCTCATTTGTAGTTGCCAGTTGAGAGATGGATGGAAACAGGGACACACAGACTGATGAGGGACAGAGAAAAACTTTGAAGCAGTATATACTCCCCCTCTTTTGAAGTTGTAGTATAATTATTTCAGTTCTCAAACTAAGGGAATATTTTATTTATTAGACTTGTACATGTTGTATGTTCTCTTTAAATTTTGTCTTTTGACTTCAATTGTAAGCTGGTAATAAAACAATAACTCATATATATTGGTGACCATGACCAGTTTATCATGTTTATCAAAGAGATGTATTTAGGAGGCAAGGCAGCCCGGTACCCTTCTTATGGAGCTTACTATATGGTTAATGCATAGACTTTTACAAGATCCAGTGCTAACATTTGTTTATTATCTAACAAAAGTTCAGTGCTACAGTAATTGCTATAATTCAAAACAAAGTGACACTTTCAAATAAAAGGTGCTTTTAATAATTCTAAATTTGATATCTTTTTCTAATTTAAGTTAACATATATATATATGAGGTACAAAACACTATTTTCAAATCCTAAAATTCCTAATTTGGTTTCGAATATATCTGCCCTGATAACATAAAGTACTTGCCGTCGAGATGACCGTTCTACATCAAAATCCATATCAATATCCATGTCTTCTGTTTTGTGAACTACCTGCAAAATAGAAATGCTTTGAACATTCTACTCTATATGTTATTGTGATTATTACATGTACTTTCATGACTACGCATTACTTCTAATCATAGATAACAGGAACCAATTTTATCAAATTTTGGAAATTATGTTCGTCAATTGATTGATTATTTGTTGTTTGACCTTGTTTGATTAAATGGAAAAAGTTCACAATGATCATGTGTACTAAGTTTCAAGTTGATCTGACCACAACTTCATGGTAAACTACCATAACAAAAAACTTAAACCTGAGAATGTACTGGTTTCACATTATCACATTTCCATGTTCAGTGAGCCATGAAATTGGAGTCATAAACGTAATTTGACATAAAATATAGAAAGTTCACATCATAATAAACATGTATACTAAGTTTCAAGTTGATTTGACTACAACTTCATCATAAACTAACTATCTGACAAATAACTTTAACCTGATATACAAGTATATACATGTAGCACAGAAGATCAGGCATGACAGACAGGTTAACAAATAGACACACAGACCAGAAAACATAATGTCCCTCTACCATCTTAGTGGGGCACAAAAAAAACCTTTTGAGAATTGATTGAGTATTACTCATGTCACTTTTAATAATATAATTTCAGGAAACAAAGAACATTATGGGATGTAACACCCAACATTTTTGCTCTTAAAACTGTACAACTAAATCCAGTTTGTCTAAAATATATTAAAGAATCAAATTGACATGTGTTCATATGACAGAATATGAATGAGATTCATTTGTTACGCAATAGTTATTTTATTCTTAGTTTTATGAATCCACGACCTAAATTTTGCTGAATTGGAAAAAATAAAATTGGAAAACAACGATTTTTTCTGCCCGCTGTGGTGCTTTGCTGTAAAAATTTTTTTATTTAGTTGTATTTTTTATCCGACTCTACACAGCTGTTGAAAGAATAGGAATTTACGCTTGGCAATCGATGCCAGAAAAGACTTGAATGTTTTGGCCACCATTGCGCGGTGGTTCTGTATAGCTGGTAGGAATTGTTGTCCTGTGAAAGTCCGATGGAGGTGACTTATTTCGCAGGTATGTAGCTTTAAATCAGAATTTCATCAAGATGAAAAGCAATTCTTAAATATAAAAGTATGCAACATTTGTGTGTTGGTGAAATGCATGAAAACAATATTTATTGAGTTTTTTTCTATATCATATATGTTAATTAGTAGCCAATAGCAAACAGTCCTCTCTAACTGAATCTAAGTTACTTAGGATAGTCTGTCCAACTTTACCCCAGGATATCATTCGAATGTCTCCTAGAGGAGGAATCAAACCCTTATACACAAACACTCAAACAAGTTTGGAATATAAATTGTATTTATTCATTTTAAATAATGGTGATAGTGTCCACATGTGGACACAGATGATGCCCCCGCATGCATATCATATAGTTATAAAGGGACATAACTGAAGAATGGTAAAAGTGACGCTACCCAAATTTGAACTTTATCTGAGTTTTGTGGTAATAACATTGTGTGTAAGTCTCATAACATTTGGTTGAGGCTAACTTAAGTAGAGAACAGAAACTAAAATTCCATAATTTGATATCTTTTTCTAATTTGAGGCAAACTAAAGTTAGAAAACAGAAACAAAAATTTGTACTTGATCTTAGTTTTGTGGTAATGAATATTGTGTATAGGTTTCATAATGTTTGGTTGGGGCAAACTTAAGTTACAGAATGGAAACTAAAATTTTGCAATCTTTTGATTTATAAAGGGTATAACTCAATAATGGTTAAAATGACACTACCCAAATTCAACTTGATCTGTGTTTTATCAGTGGAAGTGATAATTAAACATTGCATTGTATAAAGCATTGATTGTAGTTGATTCAACTATAATCATGGACAAAGGAAGATTTCAAAATTACTTAATATTTAGAAGAAAATAAAATTTTGCAATTTTTCCATTTATAAAGGGCATAACTCTAGAACGGTTAAAGTGACGCCACTAAAATTCAAACATGATCTGTGTTTTGTGGTAATAAGTATCGTGTATGTTTCATAACATTTGGTTGAGGTAATCTCAAGTTAGAGAACGAAACCAATTTTGGGACGACGTACAGACGGACAAGGGTAAACTTAATGCCCCACTGCTACGGTGGGGCATAAATCAAAGAGCTGAAAGCTCTGAGGAAAAATGACGCCACTGTCTCTAATATTGTGATGTTTTTATGCAAGTCTTGATTTTCACATACCGTAATTAGTTTAACAGTCCAACATGTCTCGTAAGCATATAATTGATATTCGTATATGTGTATGGTGAAGATGACAACTGGCTGTTTTTAGTACAAATGTATAGGTCAAGACTACCTGAATGATCTACAGTATCCAATGACTACTGGCTGTTTTTTCTATAAATAAATAGGTAAAGACTACCAGAATGATCTACAATATCCAATGACTACTGGCTGTTCTTTTGTACTAATAAATAGGTCAAGACTATTTGAATGATCTACAATATCCAATGACTCAGGGCGGATCCAGCATTTTTAAAAAGGGGGTCCCAACCCAGGATAAAGGGGGTTCCAACTATATGTCCCCATTCAAATGCATTGATCGTCAAGAAAAAGGGAGGTTCCAACCCCGGAACCCCCTCTGGATCCGCCACGGTGACTACTGGCTGTTCTTTTGTACATATAAATAAAGACTACCTGAATGATCTAAAGTATTCTAAGTAATGTGATTTTGTCTTACAATTACATTTTTCTAAATCAAGAATATAGACTACTAGTATCCTTTTCAAACCAAATGATTATGAAAAGCCTGTTGTTATCAAGCTCTTATACCCAACATACTCATTAAATAAGTTACTAGTGACCTAGTTATTTCTGTTACTTGAAGCATTGTTCCTGAAGTCATGCATTTATTTTGTGTTGCAGGTGATTTAATTATTGTTCTGAGGCTGTTGTTCCTGAAGTCATGCATTTATTTTGTGTTGCAGGTGATTTAATTATTGTTCTGAGGCTGTTGTTCCTGAAGTCATGCATTTATTTTGTGTTGCAGGTGATTTAATTATTGTTCTGAGGCTGTTGTTCCTGAAGTCATGCATTTATTTTGTGTTGCAGGTGATTTAATTATTGTTCTGAGGCTGTTGTTCCTGAAGTCATGCATTTATTTTGTTGGGTGATTTAATTTTTGTTCTGAGGCTGTTGTTCCTGAAGTCATGCATTTTTTTGTGTTGCAGGTGATTTAATTTTTGTTCTGAGGCTGTTGTTCCTGAAGTCATGCATTTTTTTGTGTTGCAGGTGATTTAATTTTTGTTCTGAGGCTGTTGTTCCTGAAGTCATGCATTTTTTTGTGTTGCAGGTGATTTAATTATTGTTCTGAGGCTGTTGTTCCTGAAGTCATGCATTTATTTTGTGTTGCAGGTGATTTAATTATTGTTCTGAGGCTGTTGTTCCTGAAGTCATGCATTTATTTTGTGTTGCAGGTGATTTAATTATTGTTCTGAGGCTGTTGTTCCTGAAGTCATGCATTTATTTTGTGTTGCAGGTGATTTAATTATTGTTCTGAGGCTGTTGTTCCTGAAGTCATGCATTTATTTTGTGTTGCAGGTGATTTAATTATTGTTCTGAGGCTGTTGTTCCTGAAGTCATGCATTTATTTTGTGTTGCAGGTGATTTAATTATTGTTCTGAGGCTGTTGTTCCTGAAGTCATGCATTTATTTTGTGTTGCAGGTGATTTAATTATTGTTCTGAGGCTGTTGTTCCTGAAGTCATGCATTTATTTTGTGTTGCAGGTGATTTAATTATTGTTCTGAGGCTGTTGTTCCTGAAGTCATGCATTTATTTTGTGTTGCAGGTGATTTAATTATTGTTCTGAGGCTGTTGTTCCTGCATTTATTTTGTACTCTTAGCTGATCTGTTGTTTCCAATTTATATTGATTGCAGATCTTGTTGTGGGTTAACAATTTATATTGATTGCAGATCTTGTTGTGAGTTAACAATTTATATTGATTGCAGATCTTGTTGTGAGTTAACAATTTATATTGATTGCAGATCTTGTTGTGAGTTAACAATTTATATTGATTGCAGATCTTGTTGTGAGTTAACAATTTATATTGATTGCAGATCTTGTTGTGGGTTAACAATTTATATTGATTGCAGATCTTGTTGTGAGTTAACAATTTATATTGATTGCAGATCTTGTTGTGAGTTAACAGTTTTTCTTGTGCCTGAATACCTCTAGGTAATTCCAAAAATAATCACTGAATTTTTTTAGCTGACCTAGATGTCAAACAGTATATGTTAGCAATACAAAGCTTGGAACCAAATATCAAGAGACTGTATAATAATGTATATTGATGCACAATTTTTAGTGTCAGGAGCCTATACTTTAGTGGTTGACGTTAGTTGATGATTATCATATTTTGTTTTAACTTATTGTTTTGACATGAATCAGGCCGTATTTTTTTCATTTCAATTGCTTTACATTTTGTCATGTTGAGGGTTTTTATATAGCTGACTATATGGTATTGGTTTTGATCATTGTTAAAGGCTGAAAGGTGACCTGTATTTGCTTAAATCTACATCATTTCGACTCTGGTGGATATTTGTCTAATTCGCAATCAAAACACATCTCCTTATTTTATATTCAAATAGTCACCACCAAAGCCTAACCAAGGTAATATCACACATATTGAATACAAAGGAACCTACCTATATTTCTACTAAATACTGCGACAGGAGAAGGTTCTGACAACTCGCCAAATCTAGAACTTGCTCTTACTCTGAACTGGTAGTCCTGTTCTGGTTTTAGATTTGACACTACATAAACAGTACCCGCAATGTTCCTTGATAAAGTTGTCCACTCTCTAGCAGGGGGAGCTTGTATTTCTATGACATATCTGATATGCAAGTCACTTGATGGAAATGCAGATGTATCTACATGTTTCCATCTTAGTTTGATTCTATTTGTTTCTATCTCAATAACTTCAGGTCTTGCAACTGGAGATGCTGATAGTAAACCTGATATTATATAACAGATTTATTATATAATTAATACAAATGACAAAATGAATGAGGATAAGATATTTTAAATCTGTTCAATTATATTGATACTTCATTATGATTTTGAATTTGTAAATATTCTTGTGAATCTCATCTTTTTGAATAAAATAGGCAACTAAATGTATTTAAAACAAGATGAAGCTGGAGACAAATATCAAGAATCTCCGATTAGAAGTTGCTTAGAAAAGTGTGAAGATTATTTGGTATATGTGCATCAATGTGAGGACCACACTTGTTAGCTACAAACAAGTACATAAGTGATGGATCTGAAAATGGGTTACACAGTATTGCTTACCAATAAAAGACTTGTTACTGAATATCAAGAAGCTCTCATTTGTAGTTGCCAGTTGAGAGATGGATGGAAACAGGGACACACAGACTGATGAGGGACAGAGAAAAACTTTGAAGCAGTATATACTCCCCCTCTTTTGAAGTTGTAGTATAATTATTTCAGTTCTCAAACTAAGGGAATATTTTATTTATTAGACTTGTACATTTATGTTCTCTTTAAATTTCGTCTTTTGACTTCAATTGTAAGCTGGTAATAAAACAATAACTCATATATATTGGTGACCATGACCAGTTTATCATGTTTATCAATGGTAACTATTGTTCTTAACAGAGGTGTATTTAGGAGGCAAGGCAGCCTGGTACCCTTCTTATGGAGCTTACTATATGGTTAATGCATAGACTTTTTACAAGATCCAGTGCTAACATTTGTTTATTATCTAACAAAAGTTCAGCGCTACAGTAATTGCTATAATTCAAAACAAAGTGACACTTTCAAATAAAAGGTGCTTTTTAATAATTCTAAATTTGATATCTTTTTCTAATTTAAATTAACATATATATATGAGGTACAAAACACTATTTTCAAATCCTAAAATTCCTAATTTGGTTTCGAATATATCTGCCCTGATAACATAAAGTACTTGCCGTCATATGACCGTTCTACATCAAAATCCATATCAATATCCATGTCTTCTGTTTTGTGAACGACCTGAAAAATAGAAATGCTTTGAACATTCTACTCTATATGTTATTGTGATTATTACATGTACTTTCATGACTACGCATTACTTCTAATCATAGATAACAGGAACCAATTTTATCAAATTTTGGAAATTATGTTCGTCAATTGATTGATTATTTGTTGTTTGACCTTGTTTGATTAAATGGAAAAAGTTCACAATGATCATGTGTACTAAGTTTCAAGTTGATCTGACCACAACTTCATGGTAAACTACCATAACAAAAAACTTAAACCTGAGAATGTACTGGTTTCACATTATCACATTTCCATGTTCAGTGAGCCATGAAATTGGAGTCATAAACATAATTTGACATAAAATATAGAAAGTTCACATCATAATAAACATGTATACTAAGTTTCAAGTTGATTTGACTACAACTTCATCATAAACTAACTATCTGACAAATAACTTTAACCTGATATACAAGTATATACATGTAGCACAGAAGATCAGGCATGACAGACAGGTTAACAAATAGACACACAGACCAGAAAACATAATGTCCCTCTACCATCTTTTGAGAATTGATTGAGTATTACTCCTGTCACTTTTAATAATATAATTTCAGGAAACAAAGAACATTATGGGATGTAATACCCAACATTTTTGCTCTTAAAAAACTTGTACAACTAAATCCAGTTTGTCTAAAAATATATTAAAGAATCAAATTGACGTGTGTTCATATGACAGAATATGAATGAGATTCATTTGTTACGCAATAGTTATTTTATTTTTAGTTTTACGAATCCGCCGACCCTAAATTTTGCTGCATTGGAAAAAAATAAAATTGGAAAACAACGATTTTTTTCTGCCTGCTGTGGTGCTTTGCTGTAAAAATTTTTTTTTATTTAGTTGTATTTTTTTATCCGACTCTACACAGCTGTTGAAAGAATAGGAATTTACGCTTGGCAATCGATGCCATAAAAGACTTGAATGTTTTTGGCCTCCACTGCGCGGTGGTTCTGTATAGCTGGTAGGAATCGATGTCCTGTGAAAGTCCGATGGAGGTGACTTTTTCGCAGGTATGTAGCTTTAAATCAGAATTTCATCAAGATGAAAAGTAATTCTTAAATATAAAAGTATGCAACATTTGTGTGTTGGTGAAATGCATGAAAACAATATTTATTGAGGTTTTTTTCTATATCATATATGTGAAAAAAAAACATATTAGTAGCCAATAGCAAACAGTCCTCTCTAACTGAATCTAAGTTACTTAGGATAGTCTGTCCAACTTTACGCCAGGATATCATTCGAATGTCTCCTAGAGGAGGGAATCAAACCCCTTATACACAAACACTCAAACAAGTTTGGAATATAAATTGTATTTATTCATTTTTAAATAAATGTGGATAGTGTCCACATGTGGACACAGATGATGCCCCCGCATGCATATCATATAGTTATAAAGGGACATAACTGAAGAATGGTAAAAGTGACGCTACCCAAATCTGAACTTTATCTGAGTTTTGTGGTAATAACATTGTGTGTAAGTCTCATAACATTTGGTTGAGGCTAACTTAAGTAGAGAACAGAAACTAAAAATTCAGCAATTTGATATCTTTTTCTAATTTGAGGCAAACTAAAGTTAGAAAACGGAAACAAAAAATTTGTACTTGATCTTAGTTTTGTGGTAATGAATATTGTGTATAGGTTTCATAATGGAAACTAAAAATTTTGCAATCTTTTGATTTATAAAGGGTATAACTCAATAATGGTTAAAGTGACACTACCCAAATTCAACTTGATCTGTGTTTTATCAGTGGAAGTGATTATTAAACATTGCATTGTATAAAGCATTGATTGTAGTTGATTCAACTGTAATCATGGACAAAGGAAGATAACTCCAATTTTAAAATTACTTAATATTTAGAAGAAAATAAAAATTTTGCATTTTTCCATTTATAAAGGGCGATAACTCTAGAACTGTTAAAGTGACGCCACCAAAATTCAAACTTGATCTGTGTTTTGTTGCAATAAGCATTGTGTATAAGTTTCATAACATTTGGTTGAGGCAAACTTAAGTTAGAGAACGGAAACTAAAAATTTTGCAATTTTTCCATTTATAAAGGGCATAACTCTAGAACAGTTAAAGTAATGCCACCAAAATTCAAACTTGATCTGTGTTATGTGGTAATAAGCATTGTGTATATGTTTCATAACATTTGGTTGAGGCAAACTTAAGTTAGAGAACAGAAACTAAAAATTTTGCAATTTTTTCAATTTATAAAGGGGCATAACTCTAGAACTGTTAAAGTGACGCCACCAAAATTCAAACTTGATTTGTGTTTTGTGGCAATAAGCATTGTGTATATGTTTCATAACATTTGGTTGAGGCAAACTTAAGTTAGAGAACGGAAACTAAAAATTTTGCAATTTTTCCATTTATAAAGGGGCATAACTCTAGATAGGTTAAAGTGACGCCACCAAATTTCAAACTTGATCTGTGTTTTGTGGTAATAAGCATTGTGTATATGTTTCATAACATTTGATTGAGGCAAACTTTAGTTAGAGAACGGAACTAAAAATTTGCAATTTTTGCATTTATTAAGGAGCATAACTCTAGAACAGTTAAAGTGACGCCACCAAATTTCAAACTTGATCTGTGTTTTGTGGTAATAAGCATTGTGTATATGTTTCATAACATTTGATTGAGGCAAACTTAAGTTAGAGAACGGAAACTAAAAATTTTGCAATTTTTCCATTTATAAAGGGGCATAACTCTAGAACGGTTAAAGTGACGCCACTAAAATTCAAACATGATCTGTGTTTTGTGGTAATAAGTATTGTGTATATGTTTCATAACATTTGGTTGAGGCAATCTCAAGTTAGAGAACGGAAACCAATTTTGGGACGTACGTACAGACGGACAAGGGTAAAACTTAATGCCCCCACTGCTACGGCGGGGGCATAAAAAATGTACAAGGCAGAAAAAGTGGCAAGATATGATTGAATCACTAGCATAAATGAAACAATTTCTGAGATTTTTTTCATCTTTTATTTTAAATAGGTACATGTATCACACAGGTTTTCAATGATGTTTGCCTTTTTTGTTGGGACTTTGAAGACATTGCAAACAATCATTGACAATCCTGAAATAGTTCAGCTCAAGGAAGACTTCAACGGCCCATATGTGAAGGATGCATTGGTAGAGGAATAAAACCTGAGACCAGGAATGCCAAAAAGTTAAACGTTAATAAAATGCTCCGCAGGGCTTGGCTTGATACGATCGCAGAGAGGTCGAACCCTGAATAGTTGGGGCAAGTATGGACACAACATTCAAGCTTGATACAGCTCTGAATTTGATTGTGATTAAATATTTGACAGAGCATAGGTTTCTGACACAGAATGAATGTGGTCTAAGAACTTAAAAATTTAAAATTGGACATTCACCTATTATGGTCCAATATCCAAAATCTAAATACATGGTTAGATTCAGCATATCAAAGAACCCCAAGAGTTCAATTTTGATGAAATCAAACAAAGTTTAATTTTGGACCCTTTTGACCTCAATGTGGACAAAGTTGATAACGGGCCCAAAAATCAAAAATCTAAATACATGGTTAGATTCAGCATATCAAAGAACCCCATATATTCAATTTTTGTTGAAATCAAACAAAGTTTAATTTTGGACTCGATTTGGACCAACTTGAAAACTAGGCCCATAATAAAAATCTAAATACATGCTGAGATTCAGCATATCAAAGAACCCCAAGAATTTAATTTTGTTAAAATCAAACTAAGTTTAATTTTGGACCCTTTGGACCTTAATGTAGACCAATTTGAAAACGGGACCAAAAATTAAGAATCTAAATACACGGTTAGATTGGGCATATCAAAGAACCCCAATAATTCAATTTTTGATGAAATCAAACAAAGTTTAATTTTGGACCCTTTTGACCTCAATGTGGACAAAGTTGATAACGGGCCAAAAATCAAAAATCTAAATACATGGTTAGATTCAGCATATCAAAGAACCCCATATATTCAATTTTTGTTGAAATCAATCAAAGTTTAATTTTGGACCCGATTTGGACCAACTTGAAAACTGGGCCCATAATCAAAAATCTAAATACATTTTTAGATTCAGCATATCAAAACCCTAAGAATTCAATTTTGCTAAAATCAAACTAAGTTTAATTTTGGACCCTTTGGACCTTAATGTAGACCAATTTGAAAACGGACAAAAATTAAGAATCTAAATACACGGTTAGATTGGGCATATCAAAGAACCCCAATAATTCAATTTTTGATGAAATCAAACAAAGTTTAATTTTGGACCCTTTTGACCTCAATGTGGACAAAGTTGATAACGGGCCCAAAATCAAAAATCTAAATACATGGTTAGATTCAGCATATCAAAGAACCCCATATATTCAATTTTAGTTGAAATCAAACAAAGTTTAATTTTGGACCTCGATTTGGACCAACTTGAAATCTGGGCCCATAATCAAAAATCTAAATACATGTTTAGATTCAGCATATCAAATAACCCTAAGAATTCATTTTTGATAAAATCAAACTAAAGTTTAATTTTGGACCCTTTGGACCTTAATGTAAACCAATTTGAAAATGGGACAAAAATTTAGAATCTAAATACACGGTTAGATTTAGACAATAGTATAATATTGTTTTACTAGTTTTATTTCACCTTGAAGATTAGACAAATAGGGATACTCCTTTGATTTTTATTTCATGTCAGTCAGGTCGCTTTATATGAAACCTGAAACCACTTCTCTGCCATATTGTTATTTCATAACAACTCTGCCCTTGACCATGTTGACCCATGTAATTGATATTCATTCTTTAACCATATATCATAGTCAGTTAGTTTTTGATTTTGCACTCCCACACCACCTTTCAGGTCAAATGTCTGTCTCCATTTAAGTTAATGACATTGAACAATCATGGTATTAAACACAATTTCAATAGTGATAATGCTGTTCTAGTAGGTCACCATATATTCAACTTGGGTAGCATTCCAGTTATTGAAATTTGTGTCAGATTAGAACAATGATCTAGACTTTTAGAAATGGATCTTACAATTTAATATGGAGCCATAGTATGGGACCCCTACACGGTAACAAAACAAAACAAGCTTGAAAGGATACAACGTCAAGCGGCAAAATCTATCACCAGAAATTACAAGTCAAGAGAGGATGGACGGATACGTCTCTAAAATGCTTGCCTAACTGGAACTACAACAAGATCTCCAGACAAGACGAACAAGGAGTTGAAGCCAGAAGTTAATATTTATGTAAAAAGTAGTTGAGGGCTAATTCCGCTATTGAACCATACTGTCATTCTATAATATTATTAATAAGTATTTCTGTATTGTCTTTGTTATTGGTCCATGTCTTGGTGTATTGGTCTGAGGCGGTCGAAGGCCAATACTGCTGGCCGAGGACCAACAATAAGGCCAATACAGAAATACATGTAATAGACTTAGTATCTTTAATAATTAACTACAGTGTTACAATATTTTTTATTTCATTTCACAAGAGATAAACATTTTACCTTGAAGTGGAACTATCCAAATCTCAGTTTCTTTTCATAAGATGCAATATCTAATGATTTGGTGCCGTTCCATGTATCTTCAGCCTTTTCTCATCTGATGAATTTTTCTACCCTTTCCAGTCACTATAAAGTGTTACAACTTAAATTTAGACACAACACATAAATGGTAATTGAAAGGTACTGCCATTGCATGTGTAATGCAAATATTGTTTTAAAAAATAATGTAAGAGTTGAAATTGATACATCTATCCATAAGCCAATTGACCAAAGAACGAAGATTTGCGCAATTACAGAATGCATATGCCTGGTTCGGTTTAAAAATAAAAGACCGTTTACAAAAATGAGAAGCAAAGTAAACAGTAAAATCGATTTGTACCATCGACATGATGAAATTATGAGGTCGTCAAGAAATGAACTTTGTGATAATTTACTGTTCCCCAAACCTGAAATAATTCCATCGTCTACTTTCAAAATGCTTTTCAAATGAATGGGACCGTCTTTAACCTAAAATATATGCCATACTGAACGTTTCAGCTTGTTTATGGTAAGTAAATAAAAACTGCGTCGTACAAACAACTGTTTACTTTGTTTGAGTTTATCGTGACTTACGATCTAAAAACTAGAGACGTTCGAAATTCTGTTTTGGCGGATCAAAACTCGTATCTGAAAATAAATCTGTATTGGCCGAGTTGACATCTTATATTGCATATGCAGTTTTCATCATATTAAGTACAATAACAGTGTAGTTAATTAATAATACAGACTCTGCTGCTATAACTTTGTAAGCAAAGATTCATATGCACCGCGTGGGTATAACCATATTACTAATTTCCGATTATTAAAATCTTCGTAAATCTGGATAAAGACCAGTTTCTATCCAATGGATATCAAAATGATTCCGATTATTACTTTTTTAATGATTGTAAAGTTGAAATGGCATGAAAGGCTGACATTATGTAGGAGAACTATTTTGTCTAGCGATTGCTGATCATTGGAGGGTAAAAAGTCCAACACCATAACAAAACGGATCTATTTATCATGAATACATACCGATTGTTTACGATTGTAAGACATGTGCATAAAAGTGAAAGCTCGAATAAATATGAAAAATATAACAAAGGGATAGCTCCAAATACCATTTAATAACAAAAAACATATGGACAGGTCAAGATATCTTTTTGGTAAATAAAATAAAGCATGTAAACTGGTTCCCGTGTAGCGTAATACAAGCAGATTCCAGTTAGTATGTAAAATAGTAAATATGAAACCGAAAAGCGGTAGGCGGAGGCATAATCAACTTCCGTTAGTTCTGGTCAATGTTATCGGAAACATGCCGCTGATAGCGTCATTTTCCAAAATGTAAAAAATGAACAGTTCAGTCTGTTGTATTGTAAAAAAATTTTTTTTAAAAAGTATTACTTGAATTAGAATTCATTTTAATTCCAGATAAAGCACATAGATACTGACATATTTTAAAGAGTATTAAATCAATCCATGGTCACAGCACAAGCGCATGTCATCATTTGTGAAGTTCTGCAGTCTGCTTTTGGAAGGTCTTTTGTTTGGAATTTTTTTTTCTTCCTCCTACCCATTCTTTTCTTTATAGGTGTCCGTAAAACAAACAAAAAAAAAATCTTTTCTTTATAGGTGTCCGTAAAACAAACAAAAAAAAAATCTTTTCTTTATAGGTGTCCGTAAAACAAACAAAACAAAAAAAAAGAAAATCTTTGATTTTTTTTTTTCGTCCTCCTACCCCTTGGTTTTGTAAGAAAATTTTGTAAAACTAAAAATATAATAAATATGGCCTTATTGGTTATTCACATGTTTGTTGAGCAGAAATTTCTGTTTTTCATATTTAGGAAACCCCTTCAAAAACAATTTAAAAAGCATCCAAAAACAATTGGTTTGATATTCTAAATCATATATATACCAACACCAATACATTCATTGAAAAGTAAACATCCTTACTCTTTTCAGTAAAGCTTTTCCTTTAGAACTATTGGACAGCTGGTTTTTGGCCTTATGTACAGGTTCATATTGTGTACTAGTATTCTGAGGAATCTGTATCTTAGGATTGGCTATTGCTATCTGTATATCTTCACTTGTGGTGTTACCATGGTTACCACATATACCTTCTACCACTCTCTCTATGAGTTCCTGTTCTGACATGGTACCATTATTCACTGCCTTTATTTTATCCCCAATTTGCCCAGCACCCAAATCTGGAAACATTTCTTTCTGAAAAATAAACAAACTATGATCTCATTATATTATTATCTTCATGGTGTAAGTACATTTGTAAGATTTAAATTTTCTGTTGACATTGTTGATGTTTGAATAATCTCAATATTTAACATGTTTAAAAACTTGCATCTGATCTACAGATCTATGTTATAAACTGCATACACATAGAATAAGGCTATTACAGTAATAGCTTTGATTGGATATAAAAAGACAGATATGCTCTTCAACTTCATACTTTATCTGGCCTTTTTAACTTTTTTATATGAGTGTCACTGATAAGTCTTTATTAGACGAAAAGCGTGTCTGGAATAGAAAATTTTAATCCTGGTATCTATGATGAGTTAAAAGTATAAGAGCTGATATGCTGATTATGAACAGTCAGGGTGCTACTTAAACAAGTGATTTCATTATCACCTATTTCAGTGATTTTTAAATTCAGTTATCACCTATTTAAATGATTTTGGTGTTTCCTTTGATCTTCAGATGCTAATTTCATTGATTTTCCATATTTTCACAAACTTTTCTATAATTTTCCTACATAAATCAATTATCCCTTTATCTTTTGATATCAATTTCACCAGTGCGCTTGGGCAGTAAGTTAGTGCGCTAAAGCTTTTAAAAGTACCCTTGGGAATTGTTCTGTAATCAAATATTCATTAACTACTTTTACTATCAGACAAAGGTCAACAATATTAGGTGACCTGATTGGTTTCTTTAGAGTTAGAATGATTTATTTTAAGGTTATGTCCTGATCTACAAATTATTCCAGTTTTTGCATATTCAAATATACTGTAAAACTGACAGGCTTATCAAGCAAAAGACAATTTCTGCATGTACATAGTTGTTTTTCAATAGAACTCTTGTCTTTTACCAATTAGTGTACATGTTTTGCTTAATAATGTATGTAAATAGATAGAAAAAAATAGGGAGAGACAGGGTATTTCTTTGTTTGTTTTTTTAGATATTAAAACTGTGTGCACATAAAATGTAATATTGTGTGGTGCTGATTGATAACACATACATATGTATGTGATGTTCCATAATTGGAAGAATCTACATTTTGTACATGCAAACCAAAAAGCAGAATCTTCTCTTATGCTTCTCCTATAAATTTAAATACTTACAATTAAAGACAGACAATTAGACATTCTATTAGAGCCATCTCATCATGTAGAGATGATTTCATGAAGGGAAGAAAATATATGACTTTCTTAAACATGATCAGGTAAAAAAATCTTGTACAGTGTTAAAACCTTCAATCACTACAAAAAAATGTAGCTATCCCTCTGATTAACAAAGAATTGACTGAACTGCACCTCTGGGTGACTAAGGGGGCTACCTACCTCTACTACATGTATCTGTATCAGTAATTAAAGTAGACTTAAAATTGTGGTATGATTTTTCTCATTGTTGAAACTTGAAGTACACCATTTGTACACCATTTGGTCTTTGGTGGAGAGTTGTCTCATTGGCAAAAATACCACATCTTCTTATTTTTATATTTTACAAGTCTTGCCCCTAACTGTTAGTGTGTACTGAAAGTTATAAACATACCAAATGGATTGCAGCTTTGATTATAACTTCCTTTGTTGATTTATTCCAAACACTGTTATTGTCCTCTCTTTGTACATTATCTAACACACTGTCCATCTCATCCTTTGGTTTATCCTCTGTTGGTTTTAATTTTTTGGAAGGAGAAACATCATTTATAATTCCACCATCATCTTTCACAGGTTTTCTTTTTATCAGAGATTTTGTTTTTGTTTTATTTTCTTCTGTAGGCCATTGTGACGTTCCCTTTACTTTATCCCTGTTTAAAGAACTGTCTGTACCAATACTTTTAATGATAATGTTCCGTTCCTTCGAAGAATTAGACTGCTCAAATGGAATTTTTTTAACATTACCTATTTCAGTCTTTTCTACATCACTCTCATCACTTATTACTTGAACATATTTTGAGGATAACTTCTTTTCTGTTTGTGACTCACTTGCACCAGGAGATGATGCAGCAGCATTACAATCCTTTTTACCAAAACTTTCTTGAACTATTGTACTTTTTTTCTTTGGCGAGATGCTACTGATACTGTCCTCTAACTCAATGTCGCTATAATCCTCTAACGATGAGCCATCAGGATCACTACATGTTGATATAGATATACATAAATCCTCATTTTTCACCGATGAAATTTTTGCCATAGGGTCTGGTAATGGAGATGAACTGACATCATATACATCTAAGTTTACTTTTGGTAAAGTGATCACTCCAGGGTCTGCTAGAGGTGAGGAATTCTCTTCACACAAATCAAGAAAATCATCATCTTCATCTCTATTATCTGCCATTTTCTGTCTTTTTACTTTCTGACTGTCATCTGCAATGGAAATACATTGTTTTTGCAATACCTAAACAATATCAAGAATATTGTAATAACATGAATAAAGTGTAATTATCTTACCAATATATTAATAAATACTTCATGACATAAGTATCACCATTTGTAGTATGTTTTGTCAATTAATTACCAGCAGGATGATCGTATAAATTAACCCAGTTTCCTTATTGAATTTTAATTGGATTAAAATACTCTGCAAGGCGCAGCTTGATATGACTGCAGAGGCTGAACCCTGAACAGTTGGGACAAGTATGGACACAACATTCAAGCTTGATACAACTCTGAATTTGGATTGTGATTTAATATTTGACACAGCATAGGTTTCTGACACAGAATGAATGTGGTCTAAAAACTTAAAAATTTGAAATTGGACATTTACATATTATGGTCAAAAATACAAAATCTAGAAATATGGTTAGAATCAGCATATCAAAGAACCCCAGAATTCAATTTTTGATGAAATCAAACAAAAAGTTTAATTTTGGACTATGTTCTACACATGTGGGACCAATTTGAAATCCAGTCCCACAAATTAAAAATCTAAATAGCTAGTTAGACATGTTAGATTTGTCATATCAAAGAACCCGAATAAATTAATTTTGATGAAATCAAACAAAAAAGTTTAATTATGGACTTTTTGGACCTCAATGTGGACCAATTTGAAATGCAAAATCTAAATACAGTTAGATTCAGCATATTAAAGAACCCCAAGAATTCACGACTTAGAATTAAACAGTAAAACCCCATTGAAATTGGTCAAGAAATAAGCAGTTGTTTCAAAGTATAAGAAAAGTATTGTTTTGGCATGGTTTTCCTAAACGGTTAGGGCTATAACCCTTAAAGTCAATCCAAACCTGCCTTTTTTGGTATAGAACCTTGTGGTAAAATTTCATAGAGATCCAATACACTTATACACAAGTTATTGTCCTCAAACAAGAAAAATGCTTCTTTATGGCCACTAATTCCAAAACAGTTCATTTGCAGTTAGGAATATAACCATGATAACCCCCTAAATCAATCCCCCTCGAACTGTGTTGTGCTAGGACTATACCCTATCATGGGCTCATCATGCAGCACCTGCCTCACATAATGCCCTCAATGTGGCATAAATGGTTGAAGGGTCAATTTGGGTCTCTTCATTATAGCCCTGAAAATCACTCAACATGGCAGCAATAAAACGTCTTTCGATTTTTGTTTTCCTCAGGATTTTTGCAAAATTTTGTATCTGAGGAGCACAGGATTTCCACAAATCTGTATTTGAAGAGCATATGATTTCCAGCAAAATCGTATAACTGATTACTGAAAAGTATGATGATAGACAAAACAAACATGCAAAATGCAAATTGTTAAAAACCAATAACATTCCGGAGGACATCAGTTTCCACCTGCTCATATAATATGTGATCAAATATTATCTTCTAAAGAATTTAGAAATTTACCTGATTAGGATAATAATAAACCAGCAACAACATGAACAAGGGGCTTGGTACTGTTTTTGCGGAAGAGTGAATCATGCAGTTAAATGTTCGTAAATTGTTAAGGTTACAATTTAATGCATAAGATTACTTTTGAATTTGTCAGTTTCCCAGATATTTCTTATGTCACAATTACTTTTGTTATTACATCACAGTAAGAACAGATTGTTCAATGACGTGATATCAACCTGTGTGACTCATTCATAAAACCAGATACAATTTTGCAGGAAATTGTATGCTCCTATATGATATTCTACTAAATATCCTGAGGAAAACAAAACTCGGAAGATGTTTTATTGCTGCCATGTTGAGTGATTTTCAGGGCTTTATAGTTTCAGCCTATGGGATTCACATTCAGCAGAACACATAAACAAGCTTGAAATGGTACAGAGGTGTGCTGCCAACTCTACATGCAACAACTACAATAACACCAATAGTGTAACAACTATGCTAAACAAACTTCTGATGTTCAGTAGTTGTCGTTTGTTGATGTGGTTCATAAGTGTTTCTTGTTTCTCGTTTTTTATATAGATTAGACCGTTGGTTTTCCCGTTTGAATGGTTTTACACTAGTAATTTTTAGGCCCTTTATAGCTTGCTGTTCGGTGTGAGCCAAGGCTCTGTGTTGAAGACCGTACTTTGACCTATAATGGTTTACTTTTATAAATTTTGACTTGGATGGAGAGTTGTCTCATTGGCACTCATACCACATCTTATTATATCATGACTATCTATTGAATGGCCAACTCATATACAAGTTGTTATAGCATGTCCAACAACTTAATCCTTCCGGGAACAGTTGACACCAACTGTTATCTACAACACAATCAAACTGTATATATATCAATGTACATAGTTTTAAATCACTTAAATTCTTGATCATGTATAGAGTCACATCAAAGTCATGAAAGTAAATCCTCAAAATTTTAATTTATTATTGTTTTGCACTTTTATTTGATATATTTTTATTTACATTCCCCACCCATGTAAACATTACCAGAGACATATATACATAATGTCTCTGACATTACCTAATCTTCAATGTTATGAAATTGTAACTGCATACCAGAAGAGGAAGAAGAAATAACTCAAAATTGGTGTATGATGTATTTGCAATTTTTATTTCACATGTTTTTGTACTTGCAGCTGATTATTCACTGTTTCCTGCAAATTGGTGAAAAAGTTTATAGTGAAAAGCTCATGTAATTTCCCGTTCGAACGTGCACATACCCCCTTAACAACCCTCATGTTTAGTACATGTCCATGGCCAAAAGTATTTGTCACCTGCATTTTTTTTGCAATATATTTCATATTAAAACACTTTTTTTTTAAATATTTTGAAGGCATTTTTGAGTTGGATTTTTACAAACAAGGCTTTAAAATATGAAGAATTGTCTATACAATATTTGTTTACTTGGTCATTGTTATGTCGTCAGTTCTTTTTGTTTTCTCTTGACTGTGAACACTTATAATAATTTTTTACAATCTAATTTGGTCGAAACTTATAGCAAATTTCTGAACAGAAAATAGTAAATGTGTTTATCTCATGAGAAAATGACAAGGATCAACCACGAAATGACAAAAATACAACCAAATAAACCTGTGAAAATTCTGCTTCTATTGGAATCAAGTTGCTTAAAATCAGAAATGACCCCAAAATATGTTTTTTGAAAAAATGTAGTTTTATATGAAATATATACATGATTTAGTGAAAAATCCCAAGTGGCGAATACGGCCACTTCTATACGTATTAACTTCCAATTATGGAACACCTACTCATTGGAATCATTTCCGGATGAGGAGTTATAAAAAAGTTTATGTCGCACAAATAAAAGTTTCTAGTAAAACTAAGAATATATACACTAAAATCCAAAGTTCACGAATTAAAATATAAAAAAAAAAACAAAAAACAAAACGAAATCACTTAAGCTTTAAACAATAATAAAAAAAAAACAAAAAAAAAGGGGACACCCCTGCCTCTACCTTATCACATATGTACAACAGCTCATATCACAAATGTTCAATATATACGGGTTCACTTTATTTACAGTTAATTGGACGGATTTATGATTTCTGCAAAATGCAAGTTCTCTGGGTATGCAACCTATAACACATATCGGTAGACATTTTCTGAATTTTGTCTAAATCGGTACGACTGTTAATCTCAGGCAACAAGAACGTACTGTCAATAATCAATTTAACTACATCTGATTGATTTTTAAATCTTGCGGTCCATCCTGACGTGCCAATAATGGAGATCACTAAGGCCTTTAGATTAGAGAATGTCTCTTTTCTCTGCTGATGTAATGCAGGACAGAGAAGTAAGAAGTGTGTTATGTCCTCATTAGATGTTCCACAGCATCTGCATAAAGAAGACTCTTTTCCACCACTAAATTTGTGTTTATTTGACTCAAAGAGGTAAGTTCCAGTTAAGAGACGTATTTTTATTGCTCCTTTCTTCACATCTGAAATTGTTGATGATAAGCTGGTCCAAACAGGGTGTACAGATCCGATTTTTAAGAGAGTTCTATCCAGGTGTACCAAAGTAGTTTTAGATTCTATTTCTTTAAGAAAAATTTTGACCAGTAATCTTGGAGAGCCAGTTTTACAGACGATTTCCATTTTAGTTTTGATGGTGGCCGTTGCTTTAGTGAATCAATGCTAGGCAAATCATACAGGGTTAACGTACCTGCGACCTTACAGAAGAAGCTATGTTGATTATCCAGATTCATAATTAGTTGTCTGTCTACCAGATCCTGTATTGTTGAATTGTCGCATGAAACAATGTTATAAAGGAAAGAGAGTTGTCTTTTATGGATTTCAGCTTCAATTGTTAGTGCGCCTAAGATGAGGTATACAGCTCCAGTAGCTGTTCTTGCAGGCATTGACTGGAAATTTCTTAAAGTTTTTTTATGAAAGCATGACAAGATGTCCAATTGCTTCTGGTTAAGTGGTAGAATCTCCATACCATACAACAGACGTGGAATGACGTAGCTCTGATAGATTTTATAAGAAGTTTGCGGATTAAGACCATTTGTGCCATGCAGACCAGTGTTCATCAAGGAATACAACGCTCTTCTAGCAATACTGATACGTGCTTCGATGTTTACTTCATTTTCCTTTATTTCTGCTCTTATTAGACCAAGGTGTGTAGTATCTTCTGAAGGATATATAGAGTTGTTGCCTAGTGTCCATTGTAAATCAGATCTGTTAACGTTTTTAGGTTTATTTAAGATGACTGCCTTAGTCTTTGAAGGATTGATGGTTACTCTATATTGGTTGGCATGGTGACTTGTTATAATTGCAGAAAGCATACATTGCAATTCCTGTTCACAGTTGCTAATGAAGGCTACATCGTCTGCACATGTTGGACAGCCAACATATGTTGTGCCTATTTTAAGTCCTAAACTATGTGATTTAAGATCTTCAAGGAGATTGTTGACATATACTTTGTAGAGAAATGGAGAGAGGATTCCACCCTGGTGTACTCCTTGATAAATTTGGAAGCTATCGCCAATGTTTCCTTTCCATTTGACCTTTGAGACCAGACCACTGTATAAGTTTTTTACTACAGTCCACATTGAATAGTTTT
This sequence comes from Mytilus coruscus, assembly GCA_017311375.1. Classification (NCBI taxonomy): domain Eukaryota; kingdom Metazoa; phylum Mollusca; class Bivalvia; order Mytilida; family Mytilidae; genus Mytilus; species Mytilus coruscus. Next base: position 91,205,456 of record CM029604.1, read on the forward strand.
GTGTGTGTTCATGTAGTTCATCCAGCATTATTATATGATCTACTACATCAAATGCTTTCTGACTGTCAACAGTAATCAAATACAAAGGTTCAATTGTGAGATGTTTAACTTCTGCTCTGGCCTCAGTGATAATAGCCCAGCCATAAGCAAAGACATGCCCTTTGTAAATCCAAATTGGAGAGTTGACTGTTTAAAATTTTGAGTCAAGAGATGGCAGTATGGTACATTCAAAGAGCTTTGAAACAACAGGTGTGATGGCAATTCCCCTGTAGTTGTCCATCATCATTGGATTTTTCCCTTTTTTTAACACAGGAATTACAATGCCAGATTTAAATATATGTGGAATAAGTTTATCTTTCATGATAGTATTAAAACAGTCTGTAAGAAATTGTGTAACTATTGCTGGAGAATTTTTAAAATGTTCAGCAGCGAGACCTAATTCATCTGTTGCCTTGCCGGAATGAAGCTGTTTAATGGCATCAGAGATATTTTGAGTGCTGAATTCAGTTGTAATATTTTCCTGTTTGCACAGTTGTTGGATGATTTTGTGCCGGACATTACATAGGTCTAGAAAGTCTTGGTCATATCCTTTGTCTTTGGGGAGAGCCAGGTCCTCGAAATATTTTGAGAAGCTTTGTGTTTGATCAGTGGCAGAGTACTGAAGTTCACCATTTTCCATTATGCACATCGAGTCCTTGTTTCTGTTGCCTCTATTACGACGAATTAGCCTATGGAACATTTCATTGCTTGGATTGTCCATCACTTCTTTGTAAAACTGAGCCCTATCTATGTATTGTTCTCTCCTCATTTGTTTTCTTAGATTGCGTTGAGCTAAAATTTTGTCCGACTTGAAGTGGTCATCATGTTTACCATTTGATTTCCAAAGTTGATACTTTTCCTTACAGATTTGAAGAAGGCTGAGGGTTGTTGGAGATGCTTTGAGGACCTTTCAGTTTGATGATTTTAGAAGGAACGCCACTGCTGCGGCTTTTTCAGACAGTTGCACAGAAATTGAATGTTTTCTTCTAGAGAGTGTTTTTCTATGTTGTATTGACTAAGCTCTTCATTTATGAGAGAATTAAAGGATTCAGAGTCTATATCTTTCCATTGAAGTTTGAATTGCCTTGCAAAGTTTGGTTTGACTATTCTTTGTTTAACGTTTGCTTTTACTTCGATTTTTGCACTGACAGGCACATGACTTGAAGAGTTGAAGTATTTGATGGACATCTATTATGCGTTTTATAGTTAGAGATAATTGTAGAGGTGGTATTGTCTAGAATATAATCTATTTGAGAACAGGACAGTCCAGAATGGTGGAAGAAAGTTGATTTGTAAGTACAGCTCTGTTTTAAGTTCATTTCCTGCACAAATGCTTGTAGCAGTCTGTCATGTTTGTTATAATTTCTCGGAGGCTTTAATGTTCCATTGAAATCTCCCGCTATGATAATTCTATGGGTTGCTGAATATGTTGAAAAGATGGAGCTAATGATATCGAGACATTCAGTATATTTCAGATAAGAGTCTCCAGAGTTGTTTGTAGGCATATAGACACAGATAATACATAAGTTAAATGGAGACTTAAGTTCAACTGCTATTACCCTGTTGTTTCCGGATTGTATTTCTTGGACGGATGGCGTCCAAACTATTGCAACACCCCCTTTCCCTCTTGGCAGTTTAAAATTATCAATTTCCTCATTGGTGTCACTGCATCTTATATGCCTGTCCATATTAGGTAACACAGGCCCTAAAATTTGTTCTTGAAATTCATACAACCAGTGTTCCTGGATGCAGATTATGTCTGATGGCGTTTCCAATGTATTTAAGTAAAATGAATTCCCTTTTCCTTCCATATTGATTGTCAATGATTGTGGTTAAGTTTAGATAATCTTTGATAATTTCTTTTTCGTTTTTATTTTTTAATTTTGCTGGCTTTATGAGATTCTGACTATGCTTGGATCTGGTGGTGGGTTGATTTGGTCGACCCCTAAAAAAGACTTGTCTGAATTTGCTTGATGGGATGTAGCTCTAACAGGCGTTGACGGGCAGTTCTGCATGGTTTCCGTTGTATACGTATCATCTTGAGGACTGTAGTTCGAGGTTGGAGGTGCCTGTTGTTGGTTCTCTTGCAGATTTACGTTAGCAGAAGTTCTATTGCACGGAATGTCCCCAGGTGAAACAAATAATGGAGTGCCAGATGGATGATTTATGCAGTTCGTTTTAACTTGGGCCTCCTGTGCATTAGATGGATACACAATTGGACACATCTGTGAAGACTGATTTTTAGACGCTTGTACAGAATTTTGATGTATATTAACGCTGTGGTATCTTGGGATTTGGATGTAGCATGGTTCGACCTGTTGTGATGTTTGTCACGGTTGTCTGGTTGTCTTTCAGAGCTTCTGTTAAATTCTGATGGTCTTGCTTGGGGTGGCATATTGTTTCTATTTTCTCTCTGTATGGGTTGATAATTAGCAGAGTGCTGCATGTGCTGTTGGTATGCGTTTTGTCTGAAGATTGGCTGCTGAAAATGGAGAGGATGCTGATTTATTCCCACGGGAACATTTGGTATAATATTTTGAGGATAGCCAGGAGGAGGTGGAATATGCCTCGGTATTGACATGTTTGGATACGTGGAGAAGCTGAGATTTGGTCGAAAAGATGATTGCTGAAATGGTGGTTGGAGTATATACTGTTGTTGCTGCATCATTTGTTGTTGTTGCATCATTTGTTGCTGTTGTATCATTTGTTGTTGCTGCATCATAAATTGCATTTGTTGATTTGCTAACATGTTGTTCATGGACATGTTCTGCATCATCTGCATGTAAGCTACTTTGCAGTTCAAGAGTGGATTTTAGCTAATTGATCTCATTTTCTAATTTAATTATGTAAGCTTTATCTTCAGCATTATTGATCTTAGGTTTCATTGTTCTTATATTTTGTCGTTTGGGCTTCTTCTGAATGTTATCTGACAGGGATGGTTCAGAATTTGGGAATCTTTTGGAGTAGCTCCATAGGATTGGTTGCTAGATTGCTGAGAATGGTTATTCTTTGCATTGTTGGCTAGAACACTAGTATCATGTTGGTTATAAATTTCCTTTACCAATGTAGTTTCATCCAAGCATCCATTACAGAGTTTGTAACACCTTCTGGTAGAGTAGTAGTTGGCGTGGGAGGTCGCACGTAGGTATCAGGAGAAGTGTCATTTACTACTAAAGAATTCATTTCGGGATGCAGATTCTGAGAATTGTTACAACCAGTTGTGTCAACCTCATACAACATGTTGTCCGTGCACAGAGCACAAACAAAGTCTAAGGAGTTCAGTGCACTAACAGCTGATTGTGAGAGTTCTGCACACTCATAGTGTATCCAAAGAGAGCATTCACTACACTCAATAGTTTCTAAAAGCGATATTTTGTTGCAAATTGGGCATATGTCTCCTGTATCCTCATTTAAATCTATGCTTTCGTCAGTTCTAAAAGATATAGCAAGATCATCCAAGTTGTTTTGACAGTTTATATTTGCCGCAGCAAGATTTTGGTTTAGATTTGGAACTGTACTGGTGAGTTTTGAAATTGTACATGTGATGTTATCATTTAGCGATGTAAGCATGTGACCTTTTTGGAGAGTTCATCACATAAAAGTTTGTGGATATCAGCCACATAAAGGTCTACTCTAGAGCCATTAACTACCATTGTTGAACTTGTATGGTATAGATTTACAACGAATTTTAGGTTCTTGCCCTGTGAACTATCTGATTTGCGATTATATACTTTAATACATGTGCTACCTTTGCCCCAGAAGTTTCCTCACTATGTCTAACCATCCCAACATATTGTGTAGAGCTATTAAGTATTGTGATGAGTATCATGAGACATTGCCTAGCATACTCGTAAGCTGCTGTACTAAATTCCAGTACCAGATTATTCCCAGATTTCATTGTTGATTCAATGTGAGGTTTAGCACATGCATCATTTTTCTTTGAATGGCTTTGGTTTTATCCAGAACATAGTCCTTGCATATTGGATTTGAGATGTGTAGATTACCGCCCGAGTTCATACGGGTAATTCGTTTGTTTGAACCTCTGATGTAGCCACTTTACTGTTTATATTGAACTTTATTGTTCGACTCAAGAGTTACGAGGAGAGGAGAGGAGAGGTGTGCAAGCAGGTGTATCTATGAGGCAGACTATTTTGTATATGAATATTTGATAAAGATGCAGAGCAGATAGAGCAGGAGCGTATTCCACCAAGCAGTGTATTAAATATTTGTATATGTTAGCCGGACAAATATAAGATGAGTATAACTGCAAACGTAAAGCCTAAGGCCCAAGGAGCCAACGCGTCGTGGATATTCCCACCGTTGGAAGGCTCAATGGGGTAACAGATATGTGTTTATATGATTCAGGAGAGAGGTTATTTAAAGCAGTAGTTATATGCAGCAGATGAGAGCAATGAGAGTCAGAGTCCAAATAATATGTATATAACCAAGATCCTTGGAAGGCTGAAATAGAGAGCATTTACAGATGCAGAGGTTAAGCCAGGGAACACCTTGTGGATATTCCCACCGTTGTCTATGATATCAACCCCAGCACTGTCTTTGAATCTGTGTTGCCAGTTTCTTTAGCCAGACTTTTGACGTCTGTTTCGGATGAATTCCGTCCCTGTAGAGTTTGAACATATAGTTGTCTCTAAGGGTTAGTTTTTTGGACTTTGAGGTTTTTTTTGGTGATGATGGTTGATGTCTATGGCAAAATTTGGTGAGGATGTGTCTAAAGTAGAGTTGATATATCGGATGTTGTTATTTAATTCCTGAACGTTTTTGATTAATCGTTCCTCTTGATTTTTGAAGCTTGATGGATTATCGTGTTTTTTGTAGCTATCATGGCTATTGAAATCGATGATAGAATATGGCAGAATTTCAAGAATGGTAATTTTGCAGCCTGGATATGATTTTAGAAACTCTACTATTTCTTGATAAATGTCAGTGATTTGCTGGATGATGTTTTGCTCAGTGGAGAGATATTTGCTGTCATATATTGTAAGATCGCAGGTACCCAGCCAGACGTACAAATGTAAATTGCCTATACATTCGATCTGTTGTGCTATGTTTTGTTTTAGCCAAGTGTAGCCCTGCTGTGTAGTGCGTGAAGATTTACACCACCATCTGATTTCTAATTCTACCTGAGTGGTCACTTGATCCCATAAACCAAAGCCTTTACTGTCAGTAAGGACAACAGGTGTAAGTGTTTTATTCCCAATTATAGGAGGCAGTGCTCTTTTTAGGTATTTCTTTAATTTTCTTTCGGACATGAATAACAAGAGAAAGCAATGATGTTAACTTTGTATCTATTGTTTATAAGTATGTACCAATATTATATGAGGATGCGAAGCAAGTCTGCAGCGTTCTAAGCAGTAAAAAGAGGATTTTTTTACAAGTTCTGGCTACTGTTGATTATCAGATGAGTAAAACTATGTGCGAAAAGCAAAAGGCCAAAAGAGCCAACATGTCGTGGATATTCCCACCGTTGGAAGGCTCAGTTGGGTAACGGATTTAACTTCGGTTTGATAACTGAAAAGCCAATTTTTTTTGTTGATTTAAATTTAAACTTTTCTTTTTTTAATTTTCTATATTATATTCCAAAATCGACTTTATTGCACTACTAGGGTACAATGTGTAAGGCAGAGGCAAAGGACTAAAGTTTTTCTAAAAAATAATGGCGGCCATTTTTTCCCGGGCAAGGTGTGTTAAAAAAAAAAAAGAAATAAAAAAAATGTCAAATCAAAATTATCACTTGACTTTCAACAGTCAGGGGACTTATTGAAATAAGTGATTTTTAAATCACTTATTTAAGTAGCAAATTTGAAGGTTTGTCACAAATTGTGATTTTCTAGTTTTACCAAAATTTTAAACACATAGGTTTAGATAATATCTTTTCATTAGTAAAATTGAAAAAATGAACTTTTTGCTTCTTTTAAGCAGCAAGGTTATGCCTTGATGCAATTATTTAGCTGCAAATTCTATTTTAGTTGAAAAATGCTATAAAATGGCTTTACATAATGAACTGATACTTTCTTAACAGATTTTTCCCAGCAGTGGGAGTATTTTTCCTGTAAAATTCAATGTTTCATCTTATAGATTATGTAATAAAATTCTACTGTTCGCGATCAAAATTTCACTGTTCGGGGTGTTGAAATTAGTGGGGTTATTAAAATAATGATACTTAAAGAAGTGTTTTTAGAAAAAATAGAGGTATGATACTTAAACAAGTGATTTTTATGTCATTATCCCAGATTTAGTACAAGGTCATCACCTGACATGACCCTTTCATCCTATCAACACAGATGTTGGTTCTGATAATTTTAACAACATAATTAGTCCCTGGATCATTAGTCATGTTAGTTTTCTATATTTAAAGCTACAATAAAATTAAATCACTTAGTCTAGTGATTAATTTGTACTACTTAAATAGGTGATTTTTAAAGAAAGACAACTCTTATTCCAACCTTTATGGACATAATGTTACTTGAATCAGTGATTTGGAAAACCACTCATTTAAGTAAGTCCCCTGACTGTTCAATATGCAATAAATGACAAGGATAGGATCGTGCAATATTCTATACTCTATGCTAAAAGTTTTCTAAAACTATGTGGAACTAAACACTATAAAATCTAAAAGATTATTCTTCGTGCGAAAACAGGTGCGTCTGTACAGCTTCTCTGTATATGGTGAACATGAAAGTAAAAGTAAATATTGATATTTACTATATAGGCTGAGTATAGCTTGAATTTAATATATAAAAAAAAACGAAGACTTTAACTAAAGTAAACAGACTCACTGACAACAAATTAATAAAAATTGTTAACAATGAACAGCGAAATTCCTCCTTTTTAGCTTTTCTGGAGTTTTGAATTATGTTGTGAAATCGAAACTTCGGTCTTTACTTCCGGTTCAGAATGCAGGGGGCGCTCTTCTTAACACGCTCAACTTCCGGATAAAAATCAACAAGAAATTATGGTTATCAAATTATACAGCTGACTTGGCGTTTTTACAACATTTCAAGAAGTTTTTTTTTAACATACATGAGATAACTTAAACTTTTGAAAGATGGACTTTGGGTCCATATTATCTTTAGCCTCTAAAAACACACAAAAACAGGTAAACACATTGGCTTTACAAATTTCGCAGTACAGCTGTACTGTAAATGTATGTGTTTCTTTTCTTTATTTCGAATATATTGATTAAATTTCAAACCCTCCCGAGAACATAGTTATCGTATAAAAATCTTTTACAAGGAGTTAATTCCCAACGGAAATGGGTATGGTACTTTTTCAACAATGCAAAAGTTCTAACATTTAATTTCAGCATGTTCAGGGAACCTACCCATACATAGGCTTATACTAAAACATAATCTAGGTCCATTTACCAACAATTATGTTCGCCCTTGGTTTTTGCCCATATTGAAATTCATCTCATTTTCGTTTTTATTGTTTTGTTTTGTTTCTTGTGTTTTGTAATGTGTAATCAAGTCTTCATTTACAGCTTTTCGCTATTTATTACTATCCGGATAAGTTCTAAAAACACAACTTTTCAAACCAGTTGAAGCTATCTGGGACCCTGTTCAAACAATGTATTGTGCATAAAACTTTTCAACGACATGAATGGTTTTACACTAGTAATTTTGGGGCCCTTTATACATGTAGCTTGTTGACAATGTTGTTCGGTGTGAGCCAAGGCTCCGTGTTGAAGGCCGTACATTGACCTATAATGGTTTACTTTTATAAATTGTTATTTGGATGGAGAGTTGTCTCATTGGCACTCACACCACATCTTCCTATATCTATGTTTACCATCCTAAATACATCAAAGAAAGCATTTTCAAAGACTTTAATTTGTCTTTTAAAAATTGTTTCTTAAACTATAAAATTTTCAAAATGTCCACTTTCCAAACCTTTTCCCCCTCAAATCGTTGATGATGACCTTTGTTTTGTTCCGCTTGACCTCAAAAGGAAGTTGTCAAAGTAACTGTTTTTCCCAGATAGGACTAAATACATGAAATAGCGATAAGGTGTATTATATGAGAGTGGCTGAAGGACTTTTTTTATGTCAGGATTGGGCCCTTATTTTTTTCCGGAATTCTGATTTACACTTATTTGGATTCCAGAATAATTTTTGGGGATCTGGAAAAGATTGCTTTATTTTTCTGGACTTTTAATAATCATCGTTTATTTTTCCGGGAATTCGGAATAACAGCCCTTTCTGTTTCTTTTCAAATCCTCATGAGTTGATATATCTCTTTTTTATTTGCGTTAATTTCATAGTACGGAAAATCAGTATTACACAATATCTAAAACAAATCCATAGTAAGCATGACCTCACAATGAGATTTCTGCACTTCAACTACAACAGTTGCCACAGATTTTTATTCTGTGTTTTATTATATGTAAGTAAATCGTCCCAAAAGGTGTTCTGAAATAAAACTATTTCCATCAGATATGTCCATTCGTTAACTTCCTGAAGCAGGTATGTTCCCTTTTCACAATTAAACAATCAGAAATTGGTAAATGGTTTTTCTGTGATTTAACAGTAATAACCTGTATGAAACTTTGATATTGAACTCCTTAAAGGAAAGGAAGATCCTCAGTTGACAAGTAAATGTGTAGTCCTCAATCAAAACAGAATCTAATTGGTTGATTTGTATGTAATTAAGCACATGCAGATTTTTTCTAGAACTGAGGAAGGAAGATTTCTACCTGCCGAAGATGAATATATGACAAATTGGAAATACATGTATACTTGAAAAAAAAAATGTCTAACTACGGAAATGGATCGGAAGTCTATTTTAATTGTGATTTATTAAAAGTATCATTTCAATCAAAAATGATTTTGTTTGCCAGAATAGCCATTCAACATGTTAAATTCAGAAATGTTCTTCATTATTAGGAATCCTTCCATTCTCATAACACTTCTAAGCATGTCAGTAACTTAAAAAAATCTCAATAACTTGGCCAAAACAGAATGATGATCGTTTATGATTTGTCTTACAATGAAGTCAATAGACCTGTAAGGATTACCTTTCAGTTTTACAATTATGCAACCATCATAAACATTTGTACAATTTTTTTGTTTATCAAAACAGTAAAAGTTATCATATGCAATCAAGCCTAATAAGTCTAAAATAAACAAAAGGATTATTGAAAATGTATTAAACCATTTGACAAAATACCTTATGGACATTGTTTAGGTAATGGAAAGGGAAACAAGGACACATATTTTTTCAAGTTTAATACCAGAACTAGTAAAACTAATATAAGTTTCAGAATAATATAATATAATAATAAGATGTGGTATGAATGCCAACATGGCCAATGAGAAAACTCTCCAGAAGAGACCAAATGACATAGAAGTTCACATCTGTACATATAGGTCACTGTAAGCTTGTTTCCCTTTTCATATCAAGTTGCATTTCCTGACAAAAACAATTGTTTAATGACTAGTATACAAGCAGATGCAGATAATGAATTCTTTGTTAGTTACAGGGTAATTTACCTACATGTAATACTTTAAGATTAGAAACAGTAATTATATACATGTATTTGGCCTATATGGTATTACTATATGTACATTTCAATGGCATAAGTGTAACAAGTGTTGATGTCCTCTATTATTAACAAAGTAAGCTACATGCTAACTGAGTCACAGGAGCTTCTCTTGGAAACATTTACTGTGTTAAAGAATCTATCTTTATTGTATTCAATTCCACCACAAGGGATACATTTTAAGCTACATTCCATGTTTTTCTATATATCAAAGAAACAAAATATATGTTATTTGATTATACTATCATCAATAAGAATTAGTACACAAGTATTTCAAAATAAGTGTGTTTTATTTATTTCTGTCCAAATTTTATATATATGTGCATGTGTCCTGTTCAAAGATTTAATTTGAGACAATCCTACTTTCACTTTCACAACATGCATGTATTGAACATGTTGAAAGTGAAATTAAATTGATGTTTTCAAAAAGACCAATGAAAATATTGATATATCAAAGGTATCATTCATTGGTACTATAGTTTGCTGTTTGTCATATTTGTGAACTAGTTGAACCAATCCAGTAGTTTTGCTTATAAGCATTTAATTACATTAGATAATTAGTAACTTTACTCTAAAGAAATGATTTTGGCCTTAAGAATGACATTTACTTTTCAACATATTTAACAATGTTTAACTGCAATTTGTTGTATGATTCTGATTGGTTAGAAATCTATATACATTGGCATGGGCCACATAGATTAGGAAAAACCCCAACATACAGTGTATTATTCCAAGATATCTATTTTTGCAGAGACAGACTGAAAGAAGATTCAAAACTGATCTTGATGCACCTAAAAAGGAACGGAAAGATAAAGATGGTAGACCTAAATCCGAATTTCTTCAGAAAATTAAGGAAGAGAAAGATCAGGAGCGAAAAAGAAAAGGTTAAAAACATATTTTAGCAGTACTGCAAAAATAATTGTAATTGTTGGCATAGGCCAATTAAATCAATGATGTTGATAGGTACATTGTTTTCAGTTTCAAAGGACTTATCACACCTCAGAATATTAGATTGAAGTTACATATAAATATATACCAGGTGTATACTAATGTTGGCTAAATAAAAATTGAAAGATATGTTGGAACCATGTAGAGCTAATTTATTGTGTGTTCGTGTACTGTCTTTTGGTTACTTTTTCCTTTTTTTGCCATGTGGTTGTCAGTTTGTTATGACTTATGAGTTTGAATGTCCCTTGGTATTTATTCGCCTCTCTTTTATATTTATAGTACCATAGTAAAATGGTGAGGGTTTATCTATCTTCAGGGTTTCCCCTTAAAAAAATAAGAAGATGATTGCCAGTGAGTCAACTATCCACCAGAGTTCAAATTAAGTGGATGTAAGCAATTATAGGCCACAGTACGACCTTCCAAAATGAGAAAATCCCATACCATTTAGTCGGCTAAAGAAGTCCCTGTCATGAAAAATGTGAAACAATTCAAACAAGAAAACAATTTACGAAAAACAAATATGACCGACATGAACAAGAAACAACCACTGAATTACAGGCCTCAGACTTTGGACAGGCACAAAAGAATGCAGTGGGGTTTAACATATTTGTATGCACTCAACCCTCCCCTATTGGCCTAACCTTGGACATGGTGTAACAGCACAACATGAGAACAAAGTGTTAAATCAGTTGCAATTGGCTTAACTCAAAAGATCAGTACGAGGTACAAAAACAACTTACTGTGAAAGTACTTTTATTCATGTTATTTGTGGGGTACCAATTTTCATGGTTTTTATGGATGGCTTTATCACCGAATTTCAGTGTCCAATGAAATATAAAAGCTGTTGTCCAAATCAAGACATGGAAATATCCCTATGTAGGTTTGACTACATGGATATGGGCATATAATCTAGATAATACATCGAATATCAGCAAACGCACTATGAACTATATAAACAACTTCAGATATACAAGATTTTACCCATTTAATCTTTAAAAAATCTAAACTGTATGACTTTTAACCTATTAATTCTCATGAAAAATGAGTTCTGATCGATGAAAGTCAGACTTCCGGTGATAATATGGGATGATGAAGTGTTCATTATATCCCCTCATAATTGTGCTTGCTTTTTTTATTTCATAAGAATTAATTCTACAATTCAAAGTACATTTGTGGCATTTTTTATGTAACTGTTTTCTTTAAGTGACATGTTTCTGGCCCAATTAACACCTTCAATGATCGTTAAACTGTTGATCATTCTATCTCAGGTTAATTAGTGTCATCACTTCTGATTACATGTGTGCAACAATTAAAATGTTTACTTTGCAATTTCCTTCAGTTGAGACAATTTGTAACCATAGATGAAACTGCTTATTTCCGAAAGCAATTATTTTGATAAAAATTTGATTAATTTTGTCAGTAATGAAAGACGATCAAGTAAGTGAAAATTAACACCTTATTTGGCAATGTCCCACAAATCATTATAAAACAACATGATTTTTTCAAGAAACTTCGTTTCTGATGGCTTCAAATTCTTCACTCGATTTTTTTCAGAAAACTAAAATCCATGAATTTAAGAACACAAGAACATATAACTTTTGCTCAAACCACGAAAATTGATACCCACAAATAAAAGTACTTTCACAATACATAAAAACAATAGATACAAAGCACTGAAATAAGAGTACTGAAAGCTAATTCAAAGCCAATTACAACTAATAAATAGATCATGTTCTCCCAGACTAAATATCAATCAGTACACATCCAATGGATTGGTAATTTAAGGAGTAATTATTGCATATAGTTGAAACAAAATAGTGCAGTGAAGTGATCTTTCTTTAGAACCTATCTAGTCAATGTCATGCAGTTTATTAATGATATGTTATACTCAAATTCAAGTTACAATATGATGTTTATTTGAACTACTATACTTTTTTTAATTTAATGCATGCTATTTGAATCTGTTATCAAAATAGATCAAAATAAGTTCAACTTTAACAGTGTTCCAGCTAGGATTTCAAAAGGGCAGGGAGCCAATCATGAAAAGCGCACTTTAGCACGCTGATTGATTTATTCAAAAAGGGCACGTCAAACATTGTCTTTTATTATGTAAACAGCAGGGGTTTTAGCTAGGAGTTTGAGGGCTTTAGTCACTTTTACATGAGATGAAAATCAAACTTATTTTGGGTTACAGTAAGGGAACAAGGACGTATATTACTAGCTATACATATGCCAAAGTCCTTCAAGGACTAGGATCTTTGAAGGCCTTAGGCATGCTACAAATGTAGGCAGTTATTGCATGATTTGACTGATGTGATGCTTAAATATTGAGATTAGAACAAGGATCAGAAAATCTAGTTCTCAATTTCACTTCAGCTAATTTCAGGGGGCATTCCTGATCAACAAAAGTTGGGTTCCTCTTTTTTAAAACCAGGAATCACAGAATAAATGAAATTACAACGACTATATCACTGCATAATCATTATCCCTGTAAAAACGTTTAAATTGATATTTTTTAAATTAAATGTACAATCAAAGCCCGCCACATTCTTTATGTGCCTGTCCCAAGTCATGAGCTTGTAGGTCAGTGTTTGACGTTGGTTCATGTCTGTCATATTTCTTTTTAGTAAATTGTATGTCATAAATTAGACCGTTATTTTTCTCAATTGAATTGTTTCATATTTTTCATGTCAGGGCCTTTTATAGCCAATTATATGAAATGGGTTTTTCATTGTTGAAGGCTGTAAGGTTGCCTATAATTGCTTACATCCACTTTATTTGAACTTTTCTAACAATTGTCAAACACTGGTTTTGAAACTGAATTGTATTTTTCTTTTTGAATGTAACTCTGATATTATCTTATACTAAGACTAAGTTATCAGACAAATCAAGCCTTCTTGGGAACTATCATCTCTATGCTGTTCAGCCTTGAAGTAGGTGAACACACATGTTTATTCAAAATTAAAGTTTAAAGAATTGTCACTATTCATATCTAAAACTTCCTGTAAATTGAACAAACTTTTGATACTGTAAATTCAGAAATTATTGCGTGCATTTATTATTGCGATTTTTCAGAAATAAACAATAATGCGAGATTAATTAATGCGATGTTTGGAAAATCTGGATACAGATATATGTATTAGATATCAGAATGCGAGTTTTAATTATTGCAATACTTACCCAGTCGCATTATTCGCATTAATAAAAACCTCGCAATAATTTCTGAACTTACAGTAGTCCATTTTCTGTTTCCCATCATAAAAAGATATAAAAACTGCTAAGTTATACTTCAGATTTGTTTAATAACATGAATTAGTTCTCCATGTGTGAGAGGGAAGCCATTCAAACAAACACATTACACAAAAAAGATGGCTATTGTGTAATTTCTTGATTGATTGTCAGTGGCTGTAAAGGTTTTGATAACACAAGCAACTGATTATTGACGCTGTCATTTTCAAATCACATGACACACTGTACTTTGTTATCAGTACCCTCCGTGAAAGAAACCAAAAAATGGTTAGGCTAAATTATTTTGCCAATTGTTAATCAGGATAATTTTTCACCAAATTTTTTTTGTTATACGACCGTTTTTATGGGACGTATTATGGTATACCGTTGTCCGTCTGTCCGTCCGTCCATCCGTCTGTCTGTCTGTCCGTCCGTCGTCAACATGTCGGACATTTACTCAAAAATGTTTTAACCAATTTGCATAAAACTTTGGTGAAATGTTTATATCTATTGACGTGAGCTCTCTTTCGTTTTTTATAAATTTTAGATTTTACGTTTCCGAGTTATGGGGTTTTATTCATTAGAAAAAGGGGGATTTTCCAGTTTTCGGACAACAACTCAAGAATGCTTTCACCAACTTGCAAGAAATTGTGGTGAATTGTTTATATCTATTGACATGAGCTCCCTTTCGATTTTTATATATTTTAGATTTTACGTTTCCGAGTTACAGGGTTTTATTCATAAAAGAAGGGGGATTTTCCAGTTTTCAGACAAAAAATCAAAAATGCTTTCAGCAGTTCTTATGAAACTTTGGTGAATTGTTTATATCTTTTGATGTAAGCTCCGTTTAGAATTTTATAAATTTTTCATTTATCATTTCTGAGTTATGGGGTTTTATTCATTAAAAAGGGGATTTTCCAGTTTTCGGACAATAACTTCAGCAGTTCTAATGAAACTTTGGTGAATTGTTTATATCTATTGATGTAAGCTCCGTTTAGAATTTTATAAATTTTTCATTTATCATTTCTGAGTTATGGGGTTTTATTCATTAAAAAAGGGGGGATTTTCCAGTTTTCGGACAATAACTCAAAAATGCTGTCAGCAATTCTCATGAAACTTTGGTGAATTGTTTATATCTATTGATGTAAGCTCCCTTCACATTTTCATAAATTTCTAATATGACATTGAGAATTAATTGAACTTTATTTGTTTATAGTCTGACAACAGATTTACTAAGTATTGCGCTACAGCACAGTGTATTGCACAACAGCAAGAAATCTTTAATTGAATGTAAATTCAATTCATATAACCAATTTCAAGTTCTTTGACTACATTTATTCAGAAACCTATAATATGTCAAATATTTAATTACAATCCAAATTCAGACCTGTATCAAGCTTGAATATTGTGTCCATTTTTGCCCCAACTGTTCAGGGTTGGACCTCTGCGGGCGTATCCAGCTGTGCTCAGCGAAGCAGTTTATTTGGCTAGTTGTGGATTTGGTGACCTCCCAGCAGAAATCTTGCATCTTGACCATCCATAGGTCATCTTAATCAGCGAATATTTAGAATCTTTTAGCTACACATGTTACATGCACATTAAAAAAATGTACATACTTTTTTCAATTTACCAGAACAGATATTTGGGATTTCCATAATAAAGCATGGACTATCCTACTTGATCTTTAAACTTTAAGAACAATGCTATCAAATTATTATGTTAGAATTATCCTTCTTTCTGAATCAATATTTTTTTGGTATTTTTTTTCTACCTGAAATATTGATATAATTATCATGATTATGTTCAAATGTATTTTTCATGTTTTAAGAAATGGATGAACAAAGAATGAAAGAAGAAGAGAGTAAAAGAAAAATAGAAGAAGAAAAAAAGAAAGTTTTTAGAATTCCAAAGAAACCTCGTCCTCCAGAAGAAATCACAGATCAAACAGACAAAAGTTCAAAATTATCTGCACTGGAAAAACTTGAGAAAGCTAAAAAACTAGCTGCAAGTTTTGGAAAAGCTAAAACTGTTGTTTCCTCATCAAAGTCTGATTTAAATAGAAGTTCATCAGTAAGTGACAAAAGCTCCTCTAAACATAAACACGATAAACCTTCTCATTCAGAGCAGAGAAAAAATGGAAATGACAAACATTCAAATGACAAAGATGTTTCTAGACAGTCAGACAAGAAACCATCAAATGACAAAGATGTTCCTAAACAGAGCGACAAGAAACCATCATATAAAGATAAGTTAGAAAGAATGTCAGACCAGGAAAAACTAGCAATTATCAAAAAGATATCAGGGAGTCTTGGGCGTGTAGGTGATAAAATATCGGATACAGAAAAACTTGACAAAATAAGGAAAATTTCAGAAACAATTGGAAAGGGATCATCAAGTAATAGTGACAAGAATGAAAAACCAAACGGATATCCGAAGTATTCTCCTCTATCCAGTAAAGTAGACCGAGATAAAATGACAGGAAGTCTTGAAAGTCTTCAGAAAATAAAAAAAGAATTTAAGGAAGCTGAGGAAAGAGTGAATGGAAAAACTATCACAATGCTTGGAAAAACTGATGAAGGAATTAAAAGAGAAGTAATATTTGACAGAACTGATGCTGAGAAGATGAGATATGCATTACAAGAAAAAGCAGCACGAATAAGAGCCATGATGAACAGACCTGAAGAACCTAAACCAAAAGAAAGAAAAAGGGGGAAGGACAAAGTATCTGAAACTGTGGTAAAGGGAAAAAAATCTGAAACTTCTAAAAATGAAGATGATGAAAAAAGGAAATATTCTGATTTTAAGAAATCTTCTAGTCATTCCAGTGATAGTAAATACAATGATAAATATAGTGATGATAGAAGTTCAGACAGATCTTCAAGGGAGGAAAAACCTGTTAAAAAGAAAAAACCTCAACCACCACCATCAATGAATTTTAATGATTTGTTAAAAATTGCTGAACAAAAATCACATGAACCTGTCAAAATTGAAGTAATTAAAAAACCTAAAAAAGAAGAGGAACGATTATTAACTAAAAGAGAGATGGCATCTCAAAGAGAATATCAAGAATATTTAAAAAATAAGAAAATACGAAGAGAGGCTGAAATTGAAGAGAGACAAACTGTGGATGTTAAAAGAGAAAAGCAAATCTCTAATTCATTAAAAAGTAAATCTACATCAAATTTAGTGACAAAATCAGCAAGTTCCTCACAAAATACTGCAAGAAAAAATCATTATTCAGGAAAATTAGTGACTAAATCTTCGTCGCCTGTGCCTAGTTCATCTAAACTGTCATCAAGTAACAAGTTAGGAAAATCAATGTCATCTTCTTCAATTCCTTCAAAACCTTTTACAAAACAATTCAAACTACACTCAGCAACAAATTCTCAACACAATTTAGACTCAAATCCAGCAAAGAAAATAAAACGTGAGCATATAGAAAACGAAAGAATTTCCCAAAAAGAGGAGTATCGGAAGAAATCAAATGGTGCTAAACGAAGTAATTATGATGATGTACGTGAAAATGTGCTTGTGTGTGGACCACCAAAGAATGAAAAACCAGTATCTTCCAATCCATTTGACAGAATATATGGAGAAATAAAGAAAAATCAACCATCAAAGCCAGGTAATTAAATATAAACACCATTCAAAAATGTAATTCAGAACATAGCAACTGGCTGGAAAAGTGTCCTAACATTGAGCAATGATTGTTAAGTTTAGTTGACCAAAGGTAAGTCATAATTTTCATTTGATGAACATACAATGAAGTAGGCCATAGTCCTTCGATTTTAAAACAGGGATTATACTAAAATTAAGGGTAAACTTTGGTCAAACTGTATTTTTCAATGCAACAGCAACCCAGTAACAAAAAGTAACAGAAGTAAGGTTAAACCTAACCTGCTGATACAATGTATGTAAAACAACCTATATGTAGCATTCCCTTATTAGAAACTGTTCTTTGGAGTTTCTAAAAACTAAAACTAGAACAGTAAATAAGTACTCATTTCAATGCAGCTATAATGTCAATAACAGTGCAGAACTTGAGTCTCAATCTTAATATGAAAATAAACCAAGTTCATTTAAACATGTTTAAAGAAAGAAATTACTGACAACTGCATGAGTAACGGCATGTAATGTGTACATGCAAGTGCAGTCAAAATTGACAGACACAATTAGGAATCAAAATATGAATATTTATGGGTACAAGATATAATACTTAAATTAAAGAATGTCAAAATATATAAAGCAAAATTTAATTACCTGTCAAAAAAGATGTGTTAAAGATCATCTCCCTTTGTGGTCCGTCTGTTATACGCGCCGAAAGGGTTTGCATCACTAATTGTTAAATTTATGCTTGTATAATTATCATTGACAATTCTTCCCTGTTCTCAAGCCTTTTTTGTTCAAGTTGTTATGTGTTACATCATGTACATTGTATAGATTTGTTCTTAATTTCAAAGGCACTGGTCTCTGAGAAAATATTCTTCATACCTTTACAACAGTCAGGGGACTTATTGAAATGAGTGATTTTAAATCACTTATTTAAGTAGCAAATTCAAAGTTTTGTCACAAATTGTGATTTTTTAGTTTTACCAAAATTTTAAACACATAGGTTTAGATTATAATTTTCATTAGTAAAATTGAAAAAAAATGAACCTTTTGCTCCTTTTAAATAGCAAGGTTTATGCCTTAGATGCAATCATTTAGCTGTAAATTCTATTTTAGTTGAAAAATGCTATAATAATGGCTTCACATAATGAACTGATACTTTCTTAACAGATTTTTCCCAGTTTAATCAACTTTGTCATTAATCTAAAAAAAAGATGTGTTCTTTCTATGTGACACCATCAGGAATGGTCACTTTTTCTTGTGACAAAGTGAAATCAAAGGAATGCAAGAAAATTGACTTCATGTTCATAATTGAATTTTGCCTAGTAAAACTGAGATCAAGGGAACCACACACATTGATTTAAAAAAAATCAGCAAAAAAGGTCACGATGGAAATGTGTATGCATGTACACAGAAATCTTTCATTTTAATTGATAAGGCAGAAAACATATTGCTCTTAACATCATTTAAATGTATACAGAATTCATAAGTCACAAATCATATTGCTTTTAACATTGTAGAATATTGGAATACTTGAACAACATAGAAGTGTTTATATTTTGAACTGAATATTCCTTTTTTTCTTTCTTTAATGTTAATAAAACTCTATATTCAAAATTGATGTTTTCTTTGAATTTTGTATTTAAACTAAAATTTGTATCAATTTCAAATTTGATGTTTATTATTAAAGCGAAGCGGAAGCATCCTGATGAATACTCAGATTCAGAAGACGAATTTGATGGGGACCTGGATGGATTTGTTGTGGATTATCTGTCGTCAGGGGAGGAAGAAGAAATGGAAGGCTATGACAATGATTATGAAGATTATTCCAAACATATCAGGAATATATTTGGTTATGATAGGCGAAAGTAAGTTTTTAAAGAACCTGTCATGAAAAAAAGTTGTTAGTTTACAAATGTATCTACATGTAACACAAAAGATCTATACTAGCTTGCCTTTGTCAACAGTGACTTAAGATTTGCATTTCTTTTTTTTATTAGCTTAAGCATTAATTTATGTTGGTACCAACACAGACTTTGATGTTTGGAGGATTCCGAGATCCTCCCAACTTCAGTTAGCTCATGGTGAATGAAGTCAATTAAACTATTCAGTTATATTTTATGATATTTATATCAGTAGACGTAAATCTTATTGATAGTTCTTATATCTTGTATATTTATATAGCAAAAAAGTGTCTTGACCTTCACCCAATTCATTATCAATCCTTTTATCCAAAAATCTTCTCAAACCTTAACATTTTATGCCTTTACTAAGTGAAGTTGTCTAGCCAATGTTAATTTTCCCCATGTCGGAACAAGTTTGGGAGGGAATATAACATTTAGTCTTTGGTTTGTTCTTTTTTTCTGGTGAGGTTTTGTAAAAGATAAATGAGGAGTAATCTTTTGTTAATCAATGTAGTATGTATAGAAGGTCAACAAATGAATTGAGTAACTTCAATGTGCATTAATGTTTTAGATAAGAAATAAAATACATAAGAAGAGAGGGGATTTGCTGTTTATGAAGGTTTCATTGCTTTGTTTTTGTTTTATTGTCATTCATCTGTGTATTTTTTTCTTATTTTTTGGTGCAGTATTTTCCCTTATTTTAGAATTTGTAAGTTTTGCAATCATCTTTCTGATGTAAACGATTGAAAAAAAATCCTTTTATGATAATGCCATTACTTATTAACAAAATTTATTCTCCCAATGTAAAATTCTAGCAACAATTATCAGTCTGGCTGTCTTGTTTAGCTAAATTTATTAGATATTGTCCTATAAATTTGACTGCCTTGCTTCATATTGTCCTTCTTTGATGAACTTTGAATTTTTCCTGAGAAAATAGTGTAGATGGACAATTTTTCCAATTTAATACATGTTTTGTGATATTTGCATCAACCAAGCATAACATTAACTTTACCACGAAATACATTTTGGCAGTTAAAAATTCTTGATCTGAGAATTTATGCAGACATCATGAAGAATGTTATTTTGTTTAAAGTGTGTTTTTTACCTTATTGTCAATATTCCAGTGATCAGGCTTAGTGTCCCAAATTAAATCTGTTTTACTTATGTGTGAAATGTCAACAGTATATGTGCATTTTTAATAAAACGTGAATGTGTCAATCCTATATATGACATCATATGGTTCATTGATTGCATGCTAACCTTGAGTGACCTTTAAAATATTCCCAACATCGAACAAGCAAGAAATTTTGGTGTGTCAAATTTTGTAAAATTTAGATGTCTTAATTTTATATTAACAGATTTAAGTATGAAAGTGATTATGACATTGCAAATATGGAATCAAACTTCAAGGATGTCATGAAAGAAGAAGCAAGAAGGTAAGAACAGTATTGAACAGATATCTGGAATTAAAAACATCACAATTATATTTATAATCACATTGCTGTCAATATAATGGAATTCTATGCGACTGTCATACAAATGATAGGTTTAGCTAGCTATAAAACCAGGTTCAATCCACCATTTTCTACATAAGAAAATGCCTGTACCAAGTCAGGAATATGACAGTTGTTTTCCATTCGTTTGATGTGTTTGAGTTTTTGATTTTTCTGTCTGCCCTCTCTACCATTTGATAAAGGACTTTCCGTTTTGAATTTTCCTTGGAGTTTGGTATTTTTGTTATTTTAACTTTTATCTGATTAAAAATTAGATTGATTATTGAAAATCCTGCAATATTTGTGGGATTAAAACATGTATTCATGTATTTTAAGTTGCAACGAAGATGCAGAATGCGAGACATAGGGATGCTCATATGGCAGCAGCTGTGATAGGGATGGCTTAAACTATTTGTATAAATATTTATTCTTGTTGGAGTAGAAGACCTAGATCCTTGTATGCAGAAGCCTTATTACGCTAGAAGTTTCTATCTATAATTGTCCTTGACCTCACTCTTATGGTTCAGTGACTATAGTTTTCTAAGATACTTTAAGGAGTAGGTCAACTATATTTGGTTTATGGAATGATCTTAAGGTATCGGTCAATGTTAAGTTTTTGTTGTTAGATCTGTTTCTCAGATACTATTAAGCAGTAGTTCAACTTCAATTTGTTGTATGGAATGATTGTATGGTGTACATGTCCG
Organism: Mytilus coruscus; assembly: GCA_017311375.1. NCBI lineage: Eukaryota > Metazoa > Mollusca > Bivalvia > Mytilida > Mytilidae > Mytilus > Mytilus coruscus. Next base: position 91,226,939 of record CM029604.1, read on the forward strand.
TCTGGAAGGTTTCATTTCACCGTGACAACATTTTCATGGTTCATTGGTCAACATTGAGTTTTCATGGTTATGTCTGTTTCTCGATGATTTTAAGATGTACATTTCCATCTCGTAGGGTTTATAAGACCCTGACTTCATTTACATAGTTCATGGGTAATATTAAGTTTTTATACCCTTATCATAAAAGTCTTTCGAGATAAATTCAGTCATGACCAGTAAATCTTAAAGCAGACATGACATATCAGGGTGCACTCCTGTCTTAATATATATTAAAAGCAATTGTATAAAATTTCCAAGTACATGTATTTCAAGTTAAATTATCTTCACTGTAATAGAGCTCTTGCGAAGGTTATCTCTCCTGGGAAAATTGAAGAATCATTGAATCATGAATAGGGTTAAAGTTCTGATGTGCTTCTTTAATTTGTCTTTTAAGAATTTGGTAATGATAATTAGTTATTGGTTATAAATTTTGCAAATCAATTTTGAAATCAAATTTTACAAATGAAATTGGCAGCATATTCAAGATGGTTTCATCGATAAATGCTCAGATTAATAGTTTCACTTAATAGCTTTCTCTGTTGCAAATATCTGTCATCACCCAAAGAAGAGTTCTTTAATTAATTCAAATCTTTCTTTTTCTTTTATTCAAATCTCTATTTGTTCAGAATATTTTGAAAATATGGAAACTTCTACAAATAGTTATGAGAAAATTGTATAGACATTAAAAATTAAGAGATATTAGATGTAGACACATATAAGACAAAGAAAAAATGATTTTGTTAAAAATAAGTCATGCTAGTGTTGGATGAAAAATGACAGATTTTCATGTTAAAACTTTACATGTGCTCCCATATTATGACACAGTCGTTTTTTATGCCCCACCTACGATAGTAGAGGGGCATTATGTTTTTCGGTCTGTGCGTCCGTCTGTCCATCCGTCCCAAAGTTGGTTTCCGTTCTCTAACTTTATTTTTTAGGAAATTGAGCATCCATTTGTAATGTAACTAACCAGAATGAGTTAAATCGATAAATATTTTCTGTAATTTTACATGTATTCTCACTATTGTTACATTTTACAGTGCAAGGCTTGGTATGCAAGAGGATCTAGAAGACATGAAAAAGGAAGAAGAAGAAATGAAAAGAAAAATGGCAGGAAAGAAAAAGAGATGATGAATATGAACATGCTATTATTTAAAATTTCAGATAAAAATCATGTTCTAAATATGATGGTAGAAATATTAGAAAAAGTATTTAACAGAGGTCTTGGAAATGTGCAGGAAGTGGATAACTATTTCAGATTAAAAATAAGCTGTAATTTGTTAATGTTGAAAGAAGAATTATCCATTTGTTTAGGAAAGTTACAAATATGTCTTTAAAAGAGTTGAATGCCATTATGAAATGATGTATTGTATTGAATATCAGATTGAAAGCATATGTATTATACTACTGTAACATACAAGGGGAATGTCAGTATTTTTCACATCGACACAGAGTGTTCCTTGATAACAGTAATTATACAATGTTTACCTGCCTTTAAGTCTTTGTACTTTACAGAATCCCTTTTGACTTTATGACGGCATACTGTACAGCTTTAGAAACCATAAGCAGTAGCGAATAGAATTGGAATTGCTCTGAACTAACCATAGAACATATTCAATGTGACATTATTACAGGCACATTTACCCCTGAGTCTGATAAACCACAAATAACACATATAAAAAACTAACTAGTAAAAATAAAATATCTCAGGTGTAGTATGTTTTAGTTCATAATTGATATGTTCAATAACTAAAATAATAATAATAATTTGTCACTGGACAAATTAAAATTTAAGTCAAGACTCCATTGGTACATGCCCTTAAGTCTGACAGTAAATATCATACACCAGAACATCTGAAAACATCAAGGATCTTTAAACTGAAAAATGAATAAATGACATGTGATCTTGTATAATTACTTATCAGCAAATTAAAGTTTTCCTAAATCGGATGTGCAAACATCAATATTGCTTCTTTATTATAATGAAAATAATCTGTTTTTGAAAAAAAGTTGAATTTGGTTTTTAGTTTTACTTACGATTTCTAAATAGTAGATTGTAAAAAAAATGCATAGCGATTTAATGGTTTGTTTTTTGAATAAGATGAAATATTTCACTATTCAATTTCTATCTGTTTGACTGTTCTCTACTTTTTCATCTAAAAATCATCCGAAAACACCATGGGTTCAAACATGAAAGAATTTCTACAAGATATTAAAAAATGTATGAGTTTGCCTGTGGAAAATATCTGATACCTAAGTTATACTTTAGCCATTGATTCAAATTGTATATACCTCCTGTTAACCTGTAGAAAAATACTAAATTTATAAAAAAAATTTTATCTTATTAATAAAATAAAACTCAAACTTCTATTAATTTTATCAATTTTAAGAATATGTCACTAAAATTGAAATGTTTTCAATATTAATGGTTTAAAACAATTGAATTTCATTTAATTAAAAAATGAAAGGAAATCCCCTTTGAACAACAAAAATGTTGGATGTTAACTTTATACAGTTCCATTGCATGTTAAAATGGAAAGTAGAGTGTTTGACATTTAGCAAAGATCTTGTTCAAACTGGAGCTAGGGGCTGTCCTGAACTTGCTGTGAGGTGTGAGCTATTGCTCTGTGATGAAGGTCCCACTTTGAGATGAAGAACAGCAATAAAAGAACTGTTCCTTTTGGTTTTGTCAAGTGTGCATAAGAGGTTTGTGTCATGAATAAATACACCATACCTCTTCTTTTCCATGAAAACTTGGAAATGTTTTTATAAATGCATTGATTATATTTGTATTTTTTAATATGCATGTGATAAAACAGATATAAATATAAAGACTTATTAGAATGGATGGTATAATTTGGTTTATTATACATGTATATACAAATAGCTTATTAAATAGGAAAATGTATATTATTATGAATGTTCTGTTTGTTTTACTGGAGCTGTTGTAAGAATCGGGCAAAAAATTCTTAATAGGTAATACACTTGAAAGCAGGCAATTTGTTTACCTTTTTTCAGCTCTCCAGTGTTTGAATTTCAATTATGAACTCAAAATTTGTGCTGTTCTCTGTTTTTGCCAATGTATCTGCATCCTAAAGATACACAAATGATTTTTGTATCATGATTTTAAGCTTAATAAGACATTGAAATTTCCAAAAATTGAAATGCAAACAACATCAGAGGTGGATATACAGTTTAAAGGAGGGCAGAAGGTATGGAACCCTCCTATGGAGTTACATATATGGTTAATGCATAGACTATTAACAAGTCCCGCTCCTAATGTTGCTTTGTTGGTGGGCCCCCTTTTTCAAAATCTTGGATGTGGATCTGAACATGCATCTTTAAAAACCTACCCAGATGGGCTATGACTGTTACAAACCTTTTCATACTGCCTGGTTCATACAGAGAATTAATGTGTGTGGAATGAAATGTATATGTATGCATGTGTATGTTTGATTTTGTCATTCTATAAGAAGTAAAAACTTGAAAAATTGTAAAATAGTTGTTTGTTGATTTGACATATTTATTATAGTAATTGTTACATATACAGGTTGTTGATAATATTATTTACTGCCATAGTACTTCAGTGCATTCAAATTATTAAAATGTGAGAAAGTCAAACTTAAAGTTTTCTGTTGTAAGAAAAGGATACAGTTTTAAATATTGGAAGTTTGTTAAAGAGAAATTGTTTCATAATATGTACATTAAATATTTATCTTATAAAATTCCATGAAAGATTTGAGACAAACCTATTTTTGTAAACTAAATCTACAATTTTTATATCATTTAATGAAGAAATCTTTGATTTGGTTTAAATTGAAAATAATTTAACAAGATTTTTTCACATCTGAGACTTCTGATAGTAAGATTAAAAGCAATTTTTATTTAGAATTTTTGTTCAATAGTTATACTCTTCAAATATTTATTAAAAAAAAGTGATTTTAGCCTCTTTACGAAAATCATGACCTACCGTAGCTTTGAATCTTAATTGTAAGAAGATTTGATATGAAAAATATTGCTGTCTTTAATGTCGTTTTTTAAAGTTCAAGAAATGAATTTTAGTGTCCATAACTTGAATACAAAATTTCAGTAAATTTTTATATTTACCAAATTTCAAAAATCTAGTATCACTTCTTTTTGGAGTTGATAACTCATTTACAGGATCTGAAATCAGCTTAACATTATTAACAGAATGTGTAATTGCAATTGTTATTTGATCTAGTATCATGTGCACCATTACTTTTGTTTAATTGTCTTCCAACATTGTCTATTGAAAAATGCTTCAAAAATTTTCTGTATAAACATTGTGCCCTTTTGCATAAAACATGGTCAAATTATCCAAGGTTCTACATTTTAAAGGCTGTGACTATTAAAAAATGTTGAAATCTTTCAAACTAAAAAGAGTCAACTTGTACTAGATTTCTATAGTTCTTTTTAATTAAATTGAATATATATCTTATGCTTCTTACATGCCTTACATCAGAGATGGCTTTTACTCTGATCAAAGTTTCACAAAACTCTGATAGAGAAAAATTTTAAGAACCCTGTACAGAAACCTTTATAATCATCTGTATGAAATATTTTTTGTCATGGAAAGAAGATTGTATGCAAAATTCTATATGTCATCTGAATTTGCTAATATTTGATTATAACTTTTTGCAAAATTATCAGTTCATGATGGAATTTTAAAAACATCAATTATATATTTTATGTATTGTATTTGGTGTAGGCTATTGGAAGGTGCTACTTCATATATAAAACCTGTATTATGATGATATGATAAATCAAATGTATCATTTTCATTATTTTTTTATTCCAAATATAGTGCAATACTTATTTTTGTGATTAACGATTATTTAATGTGATTAAACATAAATTCTGTGATGGTTAGAATAGAATTAGTTTTGTGAAGTGGGTTATCAAAGTAGTAAGGTTTAGTTAATCTGTTTAATCATGCATATTAAAGGTAGTGTAAAGATAATTAAATTTTGACATTTCAGTGAAAATTATTAAAATTAATATCAGTTTTTTGATACGTTAAGATTGTCAATACAAAAGACATGGTTTTTTCAGTAGGAAACCCTTTTTTTCAAAAATGTTGAGTAAAAATACACCATTTGCATAAGTGATAAAGTTGAAATATCAAATAGTAACAAAAGTTGGATATTTTTCATTATTATATGAATTAAATACCTACAGTAACTCTTTAATATTTTTAATTTGAAGCATTTTAATAGAAAAAAAGCAGCTATAATTTCAGATACTTAATAAAGTCCAGAGAAAAGTTTGGGAATTTATTTTTAAATCTGTAGAATTCAGGGGAGGATCCAGCCATTTTTAAAAGGGGGTTCCAACCATATGTCCCCATTCAAAAGCATTGATCGTCAAAAAAAAGGGGGTTCCAACCCCTAGAACACCCCCTTGGATCCGCCACTGGAATTGCAAGCTTTACAACAAAATCCTTAGCCATATTAAACTTATTTAACAAAAACTCTGTAAATTTTTGATAAGATAAAAAAAATCTAGTAAAAGTAACATTAAGCTGAACAAAATTAGAATAATTGTAACTGAAATATCATTTGGCAAAAGCCCTCATAATGTACTTTGTACATTGATAATAAACTTTTAGAAAAGTAAACATTAGAAATGATAATGAATGTGTTTCTGCAATAGTTTTCTAAAACAATACATTTTTATTATTATAAAATATACAAATTTTCTAAATTTGACAAGAAATATTTTTCAGACTTCAGCTACCTTTTATAAGTTTTTGTATTTATTTTTTTTTTTATTCTGTAGTAGCGTTTTATCAAAATTCTTATCTGATATTACTTTGGCAAAGAGTTTTTTTGTAATAAAAACCAAATACAGTCTCAAAAAAATATTTAACTTGCAATGTGTACTTAGAAATGTTACCATTTATAAGCATGCTACTTTTATTTTATCCTGAATGTGATTTATAAAGTGCATTTAAACTTCGACATTTGTATCATTGCTAATTACAAATGAAAAGAAGTAACATCTCCTGATTTACAATGAGTATAAAATGTAATGAATAATTTTATCAGATTTTGTGTCATTATATAGTTGTGACTTAAAAAAATGTTATGTCTTGTGACCATTATTTTTATTGAATGATGTATGCATTCACCTTTAAAAATGTAACATTAATCTTTTTTATTACAAATTGTGTATATGTATTTCTCATAAATCAAGTATTTTTCATAGACAAATAAGATGGGTTTTACATTTTTTGTTTAAAAGTCATTAATTACTATATTTTTGTATAGATGCTAGAAACACAGGAAGAAATATGTTTCTTTATTCATGTACTCCTCTTTTCTACAAATTTGTTTCAATTCTTTATGAATGACATTTTGTCATTGTATTTTGTTCCAGTCTATCAACTATTACTTTATCATAGCAGATGTCCATTACTAGGATAGTCATTCCTAAAAATGTATAGAAGATCATTAAAATGGCTAAACTAAAAATAAGTTAAATCTTGATAAACAAATGTTTATTCCTGCCTCAATAAGGCAGAGGTATATAGTATTGCACATGTTTTCTGTCTGTCCACCAGTAACAAAAATATTCCTATTCTTGGAAGTTATTGTTAACTAGCTTTGGTAGTACTGTAAATTCAGAAATTAATGCATGCATTTATTATTGCAAATCCTTGACCTATGGCAAAAATGCGGAATCTTATTAATGCAATTGTTAATATTTCATGGAGGAAAATCACTAGTGGAACTATGAATTTATTATTGCGAACCTGATATTGTCTCATTTTTCACATTAAAAAAAACATTACGATAATTTCTGAATTAACAGTACCATAATATGCTCAGTTTAGCTCTGAAAAACTTCCATTTTACAGAATTTACAAAATTAACAAATTCTTTTTCAGTCATACTAAATAATTTTTGCAGGCATTATGGTATTCCTCTACTTTTCCAACTCAATGGTCAACTTGCTTTGGTTGTACCATAATTTGCTCTGTGTTACTCTTGTTTATAAGGATTATATATCTTTGATAACTTCTAATTTTTTTTATAGAATTAAACAAATTAGATATAATCATACTAATAAATTTAGAGGTAGTTTTGATTCTTCTACTTTTACCAGCACAATCTTTGATATAAAAATGAGAAAACATTTTAATCATCATTGATTATTTGTAGAGCAAAAGTGAGAGCTTGTTTTATTTGAGGGGCAATTAAAAGGGTATGTGTTAGTTGTAATGTATTGAAATTTAATATTTACTGTAATATTCTATTAAGGATTTGAATATGTGATCAATGTCACAACACAACAGTTCTTCAATCTTTCATTATTTGTACATGTTTATTCATTAAATATTTTTGTTGATTATGTAAGTTACTTTTTATCATTTTCATTCTGTATTTTGTCTCAAATAGGATAATGTATTTGTCTCACTAGCATCCTCTCTTAAGAAAAAATGAAAGTTTCATAACTAGATATAAGAAGATGTGGTATGAGTGGCAATGAGACAACTCTCCATCCAAGTCACAACTTGTGATAGTAAACCATTATAGGTCAAAGTACGACCTTCAACACGGAGCCTTTGCTCACACCAAACAGCAAGCTATAAAGGGCCCCAAAAATGACTAGTGTAAAACCATTTAAGCAACATCTAAACAAGAGGCCAAATACACTTAATTGCTATACCTTGTGTTGGCTAAACGTCCTGATTTCCAATTACATATACTCTCTTCTGAAGAAATTAATTTTTGCTATTATTATCAATGAACCAATACATGTACTTGACAAAATTTTTGCAGGGAACTTACAAATTATATTTGATATGAATTTCAGTGGTTTTCATGCAGAAAGTTCTAGTTATATTTCTTGTGTATAAGTTTATTGTATCTGCTGATACAAGTTGATGTTTGTAGTGGCTGTTCTATTGTTTACTGTATTATATAGCTTATTTCTTTCTGTTTTATGGTTAATATCACATGTTTACCATGGACTGAGATATTCCCTTACCACCTCCTAAATGATACAGTATACATGTATTTTTTTCTCACAATATTCAAATGCTATTAAATCCTATTAACATTAATAAATATATGAGAAAATAATAATTTAAAATGCAGATTGAATTCTCAGACACCTTCAGATAAGATTTCCTATCATATCTGACTCGGTAAACTTCGTCAGAGACTGGAAACTGTACCCTTGGATGTCTGAGATTATCCAAGTCTTTCCAACATTAGATTCTTAATTCCTAAGCCTTTCGTTGTGGATGTTTTTTTACTGCACCAACATGACAAAGATAGTATGCGTTTTTCTGTTTTATTGTGGAATATCATATGGTAACAAATTCCTAATATCTATTACTCAAACCTTTACACAGCAAAGCATACCTAAACAAGGCATAAGTAGAACCCTAGGATCAAGTTGGTCTGAATTTGCACTGCAGTTTGGAAAAAAAGATAACTCAGAGTCCCTTTGATTGAAATAACTCGCATGTTGGTTCATATTGATAAATATAGATAACAAGAGGCTGCAAGGATCTTTCTTTACTGACACTAAAACAAGATATAAGACACAATCACTACAAATTAAGTGATGTTTTTACCTGCGTCGCCAAAGGCGAAAGCAGTTTTAGTAACTGCTGCACTTTGCCCATCTGTCTGTCCATCTGTCTGTCAGAAAGGTTTTGTTTGAAAACTACCAATAAAATTTTTTGGCTTCTATGGAAGGGAATGATTTAATATTTGGTCTGGAGCTTATTAATGTTGAGTTGTAGCGTGTAAGCAATTTTATACAACTGTAAAATTTTTGTGGTCATATTATGTTATGACGTTGTCAGCATCATCGTCATCCGAAAACATTTGGTTTCCAGATTATAACTTGAGAATAAATAAATAGATCTCTATGAAATTTGTACCAAAAGGTTCTTACCATAAAAGGGAGGTTGGGATTGATTTTTGGAGTTATTGTCCTAACTCTTTAGGAATTAGGGGCCAAAACAAGCATTTTTCTTGTTTCTGGACTATAACTTGTGTATAAGTGTATGGATCTCTATGAAATTGTACCACGAGGTTCCATACCTCAAAAGGAAGGTTGAATTTGTCCATATTTAGGTCCAAAGGGTTCAAAATTAAACTCTTTGATTTCATCAAAAATGATTTATTTGGGTTCTTTGATATACAGAATCTAACTGTGTATTTATATTTTAAATTTTGCCATGCTACCAATTCCTGTTCGCCGATAGTTTGAAATTTTAAAACACTCATTGTACAAGGAAAATTTTTTTAGCTTCAAAGAAAAGGAATTATCAGTTATGCTTTAATAAACATTTTACTTCACTTAATTGCTTGCAGTAACTCAGTCTTGTCCTGAACACCACAAAACTTGTTCCCAAAGTTGGGAAGGAAGCAACCATATGATTAAGCAGTAAAATTTAAAATAGTGTCATTTATTATTATATTAGTTAGCAGAAATATCATTTTCAAGTTTTAATACAATTTCCTGAGAATGATGTACACAGTTTGTTTCCAAATGACCGTATTAGACTAGTGCCATTTTCAGCAAAGTAGGTTTAACAACTGGGATAATGCAAAAATCAAGGTATGGCAATAGCTAAAAGTGTTCCACTGCCTTCATGAAGTGGGTAAACATTGGAGATCATACTAGTAATCAAAAGATATATGAATGGATAAATGGCTGTTTAACATCCACAATCAAATCAAATGCATATTCCTCCTGCACTAGAGGCGAGCACGCTTCCCCAGAGGCATGGTTCATATACCAAGAAACTGCCCATGTAGACAAAAATGTTGTTTATATTATTTTAATTCCTTTACAAGTACTGTAGGTAAGTATTTTTTGTATTTACTATAATTATTGGTAAAAAATAGAATGCATTTTCAGTGAATGATGGTTTAATTTGCAAAGTCCAAAACTGCCTTATAGTACGTTGATTCCGGGCAAGCAGGCGAGACAAACGAATACCTAACTTATGTTGAAGTTGTGAACCTACTGTTATGGAATTGAGTATTTCCCTCCCCGACCCCCCATCCCCCACCCCACCCCATTTTTCCAGACATGGTAACTTATCCAACTATCAGCAAAATTTACGATTGGTGGTACCAGTTATGTGTAATCAACCCCTCCGTCTTCAAACCAGATTCTTTAAACTTAACGAGAGATTGCACAAATGTTGAAGTTTTGTTTGTACCTGTCATTATGGGATAGCTTGAGAAAAATATATTATCAATTTTTCAGCAAAATTAACAAAATACAGTAACAATTTTGTGTAATCAACTCTCCTGGATTCAACTCATGCCCTGAAACTTCACAAAAATTACTGGACTTGAAGTTTTTGCACATGCTATTATAGAATTGTTTGAATTATTTTTTCTCATTTTCCAGACTTGGAAAATAAATGATTTTTCAGCAAAAAAAATTTAAAAATACATCACAATTTTTACATGTAACCCAGATCTTTGAATTTTTACAGAGATATTGCAAACCTATTGAGGTTGGACAGCTTCCAATATGGACCGTCTTGTTAAAGTTTTTTCCCCCATTTTTACATTTCATATATATATATATTTCCATATATTTGAATGTTCAGTTCATTCAGAATTATTGCAAGTTTGACGAAACGCTAGTATGGCATACCAAATTATTATCCTGTGTTCTATGATGAGTTTTTTTAGGTAACACTCTCACAAAAATACGGGTTTTAGTTTACATGTACGTTATTCGTTTTACCCTTTTCTTTATTTCACAGATTACTATTTAAAAAAAGAAGATTTAAGGGGGCGTAAAAAATAAGATATGAAGCAGACTTTTTAGTTTCGGTTGTATCCTTAATGCAAATTCACTGGGATATATGAGATACAAGCACTCACTGAAATATGTGTTATTGAGTGACAGGACATCATCAATATACCTGAAAGTGAAAATAAAGAACCTTGCAAGATTATTTTTCTTTTTGTCCTTGAGAAGGTTCTGTATAAATACCGTCTTGCATGCGTACTGTCGTGAAATTTAGCCTCCGAGCGGTTTGAATACTTTAAGAAAAGAATCTGATGGCAAATTATTCACGAAATCAAAGTACAAAATCAATATAATTTATTCACATGGATATAATACGAAAATTTAAGAAATAAATCAGTACAGCTGACAAAATAAAACAATTAACCTGTGTGTCAGTGAATTTTGCCCAACCCGGTATTAAATATTAATTACATATAAATAACAGAAACAACAATTTTAGCTAAGGACAAATCCCCGGACTCTAAAATAACTTTCAATGTAAAACACCTAGATTCCGTTATTTCCAAGTCGCGAACTTCATCGCTTTATGACTTAAAAATATATAAGAATATAGGCAATAATTATTTACTAAAACTATTAACCTTATATTAATTCTTTATCCAATATTTAACCCAAATTTCTAAAAAGGTGAGGAGCTCAAAGTTTCACGTCCGAGCTCTGGGCAATCTAAACTTGCTTACCGTTTTGTTTTTCCTCCGTTGATTGACAACATAAATCACGCCCCGTTTCCCGCTATGCAAATTGTTTCGCGGAATTAATAGCCGTGAAAACAAAGTAAAACAATAATAAGGTCTTTAAGTTTCATCATAGAATATTACCTTATCATGCAATTCAGAAATAGTTATATACAACTTTACAATGAGCACATACATTCTAATAATAAAAAATCAAGAGATTAATGTTTCCAAAGAACGATAACTCAAGCGCAAGAGTTCAAGATGTAGATTGGCGGAATTTTCAACACGAACATGAAACTATGTAAATTGAGTGATAATATCCCTTTAAAGTAAGTTTCAAGAAAACACCTAAGTTCCACTTTATTTCGTTTATTATGTCAGTTAAAGAGAACCCGATCAAACTAGTTAAAGTGATTAATATTGTGCAAATTCCCCATAAATGAAAAGACTCGCGTCAATTTTACAACACTGCCCCCCTCTGAGAATCTATTTTGTCCCCAAAATAACTATTTGGCTATATATGTGCTCATTTACAATTTAGACAAATGTTTAAATATACATATATATATACCCTTTTATGTCATATAACATATTGGACTGAGGACTTCACCTCTTAGTAGCCCAACTGTAATATTTAAAACAGTGGAATGGACTTCACCATTTAACTCCACTTTAAATATAGGTACTACACTTTAAATACAAAATTGAACTTTTAGTTTTTCAAAAAAAATCGTTTCAATTAAACTACATTGAAACTAGTTTCAATTGCCAAAATCTTTGAGTCTATGTTTATTTAGAAAATTTCTCAACAAATTTAAGAAAAATAGTTTTATGAACAACCGAGGACTTCACCTCTTAGTGGTGTACACAAAGCTTTAAAGGAGTTATCTAAAATTTCAGACAAATTATTAAAATATTCAACATCACAAAACAAATGTTTTTTTCATTCTTAAAAAGAAAAGTTATATGAACTTAATTTACAACTCAAAACACCTGAAATACCTGAAAAATAATCACAATAAAAACAACAACAGCAATGTCATATTACAAAATTATTTTAAAATTTCAAAATAGTTTTTTCACCAAGCTCTTCATCTTCTTGGATGGTGGTGAACTGAAAGTCTCCCCTAACGGTTCCATATTTTCTTTGGCTACTTTTCCCCTCCTCCAATCCTCTCTTTCTATCTCGTTGTTCCTTTTTTTCCCGAACCTGGTCCTCCCACATTTCATTGAACCCTTGGATAAAAGGTTCGTTACATCTCAGTTCTCTTTTTAATTCAAAAATTTCATGGTCTTTTGCTGACAACTTCCTCTCCAATCTCACTATGTAATCTGCCAAGTTATTCATTTCTTTCTTGTGTTGTATCTTCAATTTCTCAGTGTCCTCATAGTTGTCATCTGTTTGAGTTGCAGTGGATTCAATAACAGTTTCGTTATACACGGTATAATCTTCATTTACCTCTAACAAAACTGGCACAGTAGTTGGTTCAGGATAAAGGTATTTTTCCTTCTTTAAAGTCAAATCACAATTACGATTTCCCCAAGTTACATTGTAACATTCCCCTGCTATTTGTAGATGGTCCTGGTTCTTTGAATTTTCTGTTTCTAATAGATGGTGTGGTCGAAAAGTGGCAATGTGTCTTTCAAAGGCTTTTAAATTTGTGGCTCTGAATTGGCATAATTTGCAGAAAAACGGTACTTTTTCTGGTGGAGCATGCGTTAAAATGATGTGACGAATGGCGAGATTCTTGGTACCTTCAAATTTGCAATTATCCCAATTGCAAATATAATCGGACATCATAAACTGTAAAAATATATATATATATCTATCTATAAAATTAGTTGTGTTATCACTTCACTGACAACACAGGTCACTGGACCTTCCCCCAAGATTCATTATAAGTCTACAGGTTCTTCTTGATATTTACAATCCAAGCTGGAACATCTTCAGAAAAATAAGGTTTCAACTTATCATGGTGTATAATTTCTGATTTTACACGACCTCTAATTTTATATAAAACAGAACTTACAATTTCTGTAATTACAAATGGACCTAACCATTTATCTGTTAATTTCTTACAAAATTGGTTTAATCTATAAAATAAGGACCCTTTGTTATACTGATTCTGGGAAACTCGTGTATCATAGTCTTTCTTTTGTCTTTGAGCACTGGCTCTAAGATTCTCACGTGCAAGATGATATATCTCTTCAAGCTGTGATTGCAACTTTTCAACATAATTATTATTGGTAAACATACTTTGTTCAGGGAATGGGAAAATTATATGATTAGGAAGTATTACTTCTCTACCTAACATCATCATATTTGGAGTAAATCCAGTAGCGGGGTGTATCATACTTCTGTAAGCTGACATCAATATACCGATGTAAACATCCCAGTCATTTACATTTTTGTTAACAAAATTCTGAATCATTTTCTCAAGTGTAGCATTGAATTTTTCAATGACACCATTAGAACAGGGTCTGTAAGAAGTTGACCTTGTCTTTTTAATTTCAAATAATTTACAAATTTCCTTGAAAATTATGCTTTCAAAGTTTCTGCCTTGATCTGTATGTATTTCTAGGGGTGTACCAAATCTGGAAATGAACTCGTGTACCAATTTCTCAGCAACTTGTTCTGCTTGTTGATCTGGAAGTGGGAACGCTTCCATCCAACGTGTAAAATGATCCCCAATTACTAAAATAAATCTGTTACCACGTTTTGTCTTTGGTAAAGGACCAATTACATCTAAAGCAACCCGATCCATAGGATAACCAGCTATGTATGTTTGCAGAGCTGCTTTTTGCCTTTTGCCTAAAGCTTTGTTCCTGTTACAAACTGAACAACCTTTTATATGTATTTTGATGTCTTCATTCATCTTATACCAATGAAAATTAGATTTAACCTTCTCAAGAGTTTTATTAACTCCAAAATGAGCTGCATATAAAGTATTATGACAACTACTAACAACTTCTTTTCTCAAAATCTTAGGTACTAGTAACTGATAAGAAATCCCATCATTTGGCAATAACCTTTTTTGATATAAAACTCCATTTTCTTTATGTAAAAGATTAAAATTTAACCAGTACTTCCTAACTGATGGACTTTTTGCCATTACTTCATCCCTTTTAGGTAAAATATTATTATCAGTCCACTGATGTATAAATTTCAAATCATTATCCTCTCTTTGAAATGTTTCAATTTCTTTGGTTGTATAACCATCTAACCAATTTGATTGCATCAGTTTCTTATTTTGACTCCGAGTCACTACTCTTACTCCACAAGAAAATGTATTTTGACTAAGATTTCCAACATTATCCACCGTACAATTAAATTCAGACCAATCATTTACAACAGATTGACATGTACTACAATCTTCTTTATATTGACCATCTTTCTGTGATGTGTACATAAAGGATGTTCACCATCTTTACGAGATAAGGCATCAGCGTTCTGATGTTTTACTGCTGGTCTGTGCTGTATTTCAAAATTAAACTGCGAAAGAAACTCCAACCATCGTGCAACTTGACCTTGTGGATCTTTAAATCCAAATAACCATTTAAGAGAGCCATGATCAGTGCGTAACAGAAATTTCTGACCAGACAAATAATGACGGTACTGATGTATGAAAGTAATTACAGCTAGAAGTTCCCGACGTGTTACGCTATACCTTTGTTGATGTTTATCAAGTTTCTTGGAACCAAATGCAATAACCATTTCCTTTTCATTATGAACTTGGGACAATACAGCCCCAATTCCAACATTAGAAGCATCCGTATCCAGAATAAATGGAATATTTGGTAAAGGGTATGACAATACTGGAGCTTTACACAAAGCATTTTTCAGATTTTCAAAAGCAGTCTGACATTCTGGATTCCATACAAAAGGAACATCTTTTCTAGTGAGCCTGCTTAATGGAGATGCAACCTCACTAAATTTTAAAATGAATTGTCTGTAGTAATTACAGAGGCCAATAAACTGCTGAACCTCCTTTATATTGCTTGGGGTCTTCCACTTCTTAACTGATTCTACAATTTTGGGATTAGGATGGACCCCATTCTTGGACACAACATGTCCTAAGTAAAGAACCTCATTTTTCAAAAAATCACATTTAAATGGTTTCAATTTTAACCCTGAGTTTTCTAATCTTGACAGAACTTCATCAAGTCGCTGAAAATGCTCTTCTACGTTTGAACTATAGATTATAATGTCATCTAGATAAATGAGCAATGTTTTCCACTGAAGCCCTCGAAAAATCAACTCCATACACCTTTGAAATGTACTAGGAGCATTGCAAAGACCAAATGGCATTTTAATATATTCATACAACCCATACTTTGTTATAAAAGCAGTTTTATGACTGTCTTCCTCTGCCATACGAAGTTGCCAATAACCTGACTGAAGATCACAGACTGAAAATAAACTTGCGTTTGCTAGACAATCAAGGCACATAGATATTTTTGGAAGTGGGTACGCATCCCGTACACTAAACTGGTTTAATTTTCGGTAATCAACACACCAGCGAACTGAGCCGTCTTTCTTCCTAACGAGAACCACCCCTGATGCCCAAGCTGATTTTGAAGGTCTGATTACACCTTGGTCAAGTTGGTCATTCAAATATTTTTCTTCTTCCCCTTCAAAATTCTGTGGTGTGCGCCTTAACGGTTGCCTTATTGGAGCTGCCCCTGCTGTTTCAATTTTATGTTCAATTAATGAGCAAGTACCTAGATCAGTTTTATTTTTAGCAAAAGCATTCTGATTTTTAATCAAAACCTCAGCCAATTTAAGTTTATCTTTAGAATTACTCAATTTAACACAACTCTTTTCATATAAATCCTTCAAATGGTCTGGTAACTTTGGAGTGTTGGCCTGAACTCCATTGTTAATAGTGTCTAAACTAGAAACCTTAAAACAATTTAAATCATCAGGAATATTAGGGGGTTCAATCACATCACCCTGACTAATACCTTTACCTATTTCAACCCAATTATTTAAACCATCAGTTGAACTGAAAATATTATAACTATTTCTATCTTCATATACAAAATTGTCATACTTAATGACAGGATGAATTTCTCCTAGCAAATAATTTTTACGAATCTTCACAGGAGAACTGTCTAAATTTACCAATCTAACAGGAATATTATCCTGAAAAGGATCCACAAGACATCTGGCTACTAAAATTTTTCTCTCATCCTCTATCACTGGCTCAATACTACCATACCTAGTATCTATAGTCTCACAATTTACCCCATGACCTTCTAAAATTACTTCTGAATTAGGAGGGATAGTTACAGTCTCTTTTAATAAAATTCTAGCTACATTGTCTGATCTTCTCTGTACATCACAATCAATCCAGACCCCTTGAATTTCTAATCCCCTTTTTGTATTAATAGTAATGTCTTTTTCATCAATAACATCACAGCCTAATAACAAATCATCACCTATGGGAGCCACATAAATTGACCACAAAAAATTTAATGGTCCTATTTCAACAGAAACTTCTGCTACACCTAAAGTTTTCATCCTTTTACCAGCTTCAGCAACCACCAAATTACGTTTAGCCTCTTGTAATGATGGACGCTTAGCTTCCGGTATTTTAAAAAATAAAGATTCACTCATTACAGTTACTTCTGCACCTGTATCAACTACAGCCTTGACCTTTTGACCTTCAATACTAAGAGGAGCCCTCAGAGTTACGGACCTGACCCTATCAATTATAACATCCACCATTGCTGTGTCAAGATCAGTGTCAAATATTTCAAAACTATTGTCAATACATTCATCTATAACTGTATTTGTATTAAAATCTTCATTCCCCCCTTTGTTATTACAATTCAAAATTTTAACATTCAACATTTCAGCTGAAGTGTTAATGCATCTCTCTTCAATTTTAACTGTCTGGGTTAAGTCTTGGCTATTAGGCTTAACCCTTTCTAGTTTAACTCCTGTGATCCAGAAGGAACCAGGTTACTATTTCCTCTATCTGTTCCCTTATACTGTATATTATCACGGTTTTGGCTTTCTTGTCTCCCTTTATTAAAATTACAGAACTTACTGATGTGACCTTTTCTCTGACAAGTATAACATGTGGTATCTTTCAAAGAGAATTTTGGACTGTCATTTTGTTTTCTGTTTACAACATTTTCATTTGGAAAATTTCCCTTTATTGCTGAAGAAAGCTTACCAATTTCATCTTTAAAGTCATTTCTTAATTGTGTGTGACCATCTTTAATCTCATGTTGAATTTCTTTAGCAAACACCCTAATCTGCTTTCTAATCGTTCCTCTGTAACAAACCTTGGTCTACCTCCATTTACCTTCCTTACTTCTAGATCTGTGTATTCCTCAGTTTCCTCCATTTCTAACTGCCTAACACTAGAGGTCTTCTTACCACTGTTTTTACAACATTCATGCCACGTGATTAGTTTTATAGCTTCATCAACTGAATGTGGACTCTTAGTACGTACCTCATATGCTAAAGATTGATCAGGTAAACCCCTAAGTAAATTCTCAATGGTTAATGTGGTAAGTAACTCCGGAGGGTTAAGTCCAGGAAATGCCTTATAAACTAAATCGCCTACTCGAGCAGCATATTCAGTTAATGACTCCTTGTACTCTTTTCTCACCTGATTTAGTTTTTCTCTATATTGTTCAGGGAGTAAATGATCTCCGTATCTCCTTTCTAATAACTCATAAGTCTGCTTTATACTCCTCCTTACCTCAGATGGAAGCTTACTGACATAAGCCAAAGCATCATCTTTCAAACAACACATAAGTTGTTCTACCTGTTTACTGTTGTCCCAATTGAACTTCCTAACTCCAATTTCAAAGACACTCCAAAAACTCTGAAAATCGCTTTTTCCGTTGTAATACGGTAGTCTAAATTTAGGCTCATCTGGATGACTAGCAGAGCTACTTATACCTGTAATACTTGTGACTGGATGTTCATACTGTATGTTGTAATTTCTGTCAGAAACATTATTAACACGATGTTCTGAGTAGCTATTACTTGTACTCTGTCCATGATTGTATTCGTACGTATTAAAAGTGCTTTTATTTGGTACATACAAACCTGTTTTTGATCTCTCATTATTATCATTTATCTCCTTCTGTTTTGCCAAATCTTTTCGGAGTTCTTCTATTTCCCTTTGATACTGATAATTTACCTGTTGGTATTCTTGTAAGTCGCTTTTAATTTAGATAGCTCATATTTATTATCGGCAAGCTCCTTATTAATTGAATACAAATTACCCTTTGTCATACCAAGTGTTCGTTTAACTGTTTCAAGCTCATGTTTGCTTAAATCAAGTTCATGAGTACTTGAATCTACCTGCTTCCTTAAATGATAAATATCAAGCGCTAGTGACCTGTTTTCTGACTTAAGGGCCTCAAGTTCATTATCCGACCTTCGTAAATCATCATTTCTTACCGTACCTGTATGTAAAACACTTTCACTTTGACATCTACTTTGTGTCAATCCCTTTGTTGTATTTTCCTTACCCTTTATTTTATTGTACTCAATACGACCCATATCAGAATGCACTGAACGACAATCGAAATTATCATCGTCCATTGAATCAAACGTACCATGAAATTGCGCTTGATGCGAACCTACCTCTGAAAACCTCATAACATTTTCCCCCATTGAACGGGTTATTGGACCAGGGCGATTTTCATTGGCCATTATAACTGAGCGATTTTACTGCTCCGTTTCAAGTACAATATATAAATAACGTATTACTAAATATGTAACCTGCAGACTTCACTACTTTGTAGGTTTTTTTTTCAAAATTTTCTATAACCGTAAAAGGCTATAAATATGTGAATACCAGAAAAACCTGTAGACTTCACTACTTAGTAGGTTTTATTACTCTTTATATATTTTACAACGAAACCTGTAGACTTCACTACTTAGTAGGTTTCAACCGTAAACACAACAAAAAAATTGTCAGCTGTTTATTTATTCAAAAATTTTACTTTAAACTTACGAACAAAAATTTCTTTTACATTACTTTTCAAAAAATAAACATTAACTTCAAAAATCAAAAATCAAAAACGGCTAAGTAAGCACCGCTGCCACCACTGTCGTGAAATTTCGCCTCCGAGCGGTTTGAATACTTTAGAAAAGAATCTGATGGCAAATTATTCACGAAATCAAAGTACAAAATCAATATAATTTATTCACATGGATATAATACGAAAATTTAAGAAATAAATCAGTACAGCTGACAAAATAAAACAATTAACCTGTGTGTCAGTGAATTTTGCCCAACCCGGTATTAAATATTAATTACATATAAATAACAGAAACAACAATTTTAGCTAAGGACAAATCCCCGGACTCTAAAATAACTTTCAATGTAAAAACACCTAGATTCCGTTATTTCCAAGTCGCGAACTTCATCGCTTTATGACTTAAAAAATATATAAGAATATAGGCAATAATTATTTACTAAAAATATTAACCTTATATTAATTCTTTATCCAATATTTAACCCAAATTTCTAAAAAGGTGAGGAGCTCAAAGTTTCACGTCCGAGCTCTGGGCAATCTAAACTTGCTTACCGTTTTGTTTTTCCTCCGTTGATTGACAACATAAATCACGCCCCGTTTCCCGCTATGCAAATTGTTTCGCGGAATTAATAGCCGTGAAAACAAAGTAAAACAATAATAAGGTCTTTAAGTTTCATCATAGAATATTACCTTATCATGCAATTCAGAAATAGTTATATACAACTTTACAATGAGCACATACATTCTAATAATAAAAAATCAAGAGATTAATGTTTCCAAAGAACGATAACTCAAGCGCAAGAGTTCAAGATGTAGATTGGCGGAATTTTCAACACGAACATGAAACTATGTAAATTGAGTGATAATATCCCTTTAAAGTAAGTTTCAAGAATACACCTAAGTTCCACTTTATTTCGTTTATTATGTCAGTTAAAGAGAACCCGATCAAATTAGTTAAAGTGATTAATATTGTGCAAATTCCCCATAAATGAAAAGACTCGCGTCAATTTTACAACACGTACAATAACAAGTGGACCACAAGGGGTACACAATAAATACCCATGAGAATACCGACTGTATGTTGAAACATCAATCCACCAAACTCAACACAAATGCTGTCGATCAAAAAGTCCAACATTTTGATGATGTCATCCTCGGTTTATTTATGTTGGAGTCAGTGTGGTTCTTCACAAAGTAAGATTTTTTATTTGACTAAAAGTAAAATAGCAAAAACATTCCTGACTTGGTACAGTCATTCCCTTATGTAGAAAATGGTGGATTAAACCTGGTTTTATAGCTAACTAAACCTCTTGTATGATTGACAGTCGTATAGAATTCCATTATTATTTATGAGCAAAACAAGATATAATAGGTAAAAATGTCAAAAATTGGGGCACATCAATCAACATTCTTAATCACTATATAACAAAAAACAAGAATTCTTTATCTACGATACCCAATTTTGAAGAAAAGGCTCGTTCTAATGAGTGGGAATAGTAGGAAAAAGCGTCGAAAAATCAAAAAATTGATATTACTGCAACATTGTAAAGATAGTGATAAAAAATTTTTAAGTAGATCTTACTAACACATCAACATCTGTTTGACACAGCTGATAGAATATACCTCATTCCAATATTTCTGAAGGAAAGAATAGAGGTAAGTACTTTGGAAAGATGCTTAGTCGAACATCATGACGACTCAGCTATATATCGTTCTTTATAAGGATTTTTTTGAAGTAGGATCAGTGTTGAAATTTTAACCTGAACTGCAAAAAAGATTTAAAAGACGTAAGTGTGCCTTATCACTTTACCTCTGGGCCTAGAAAGCTCACCATTTCATTCACTCAACTTATATGCCTCAGCAAACTTTCTCAACAACTGCCAATTTAAGATCAATATAGTATCTAGCCAATCTTTTCGTTGTGAAGCTCGACGAGATGATTCTAATCATTGCTTTTTGTACTATTTTAAATAACAGTTTAATCTGGTTGCCTGACGGCCTATGTTAAATCCAGATTATGACCTGTAGTAACATAAATTAGACACATGAGCAAAATGAATAAATATTTGGAAATGGGGTTGATTTTATTAAAAAGACAAATGTAACGTAAGTGATCTTCATGCGAGAAATTCCAAATGGTTAAAATGCTTCCACACACACATGTAACTTCTTATTTCTTTTTTTTTTTTTTTTGTTATTTATTTTTCTGTGAATCTATGATTTAATATTATAACTTACAAAATATACTGTATATTGGGAGAAAACATTTAAGTTTTTTTAACTTGTGTACTATCCTTTTTGCTATGTTTGTTTGCAGATAAGATACATTTACATTGTAAAAAAATAGTTAAACAAGCATTCTTAGAGTATTGCATGGCAATACATAGTCCCCTACCGGGTAAAAATTCATTATACAGGAACAAAATGCTAACTTGTTCTATAACTTGCCATGGTGTAACCAAAAAAAAAAAAAAAATCAAGTCAATATCTTCAAGCATGACTGAAAACAGTGTGGAAAACTGAATATATGAGTGATTTTTTTCAAGTCCATGGACTATAACTCTGCACAAAATTATCAGACTGAAACACTGAAACAAAAATTTGAACTTGATCTGTAACTTGCCATGATAAAACTATATACCAATTGTCAAACAATATCATCAAGCATGATGAAAATGGTGTGGAAAACTTATAACACTCTTACATTAGATATGATTAATAGTTTTTAAAATTAGATATGATGTAATACAATTGTATCTATTTTCAAATTACAATCAAATATAATTAATAGTTCCAAATATTTTTCTTCATTTGTCACAAACTAATATAGATTTGTAACTTATCTATAAAATGTCAACAACTTTTATCTACACAATGTAATGTAATGAAATATATACCTTAATAAAAATAGATTATTATCTAACTAAAGGATTTCACTTAATAAAAATATATATACATATATATACATGTAGCATTCAGAAAACTAGTTTATACAAAATAACATATAAACCTGCCACAAAATTCCTCAAATAATTTACCAAAGAATGGTGAAATTGAACTTTTAGTAAATCAATCAGAACGTGCAATATAGATATACCCTGAGTATAGAAAATTTCCATTCTTATGGTAAAAAAGCAAAATCTTTTTGTAGAAGCAAGCCACTGCCTGTATCCTTGCTTACGTTGATCTTGACATCGAGTCCTCGCTGCAATTTAGAATGAAGATATTATGTAAATGAGAATAAAATTTAATGTCCAGAAGAAGGTGCTTAATAGTCGTCTGTTACACTAATTTTGCATGTATCTAATTAGCTTAAAAATCTGAAAACAACACGTTTAATAATTTCATGCGTCCGAAGCGCAATAGAATTACTTATACATCTTTAAATACTTTTTTGTGTTGTTTGATTGCCGTCCGATTTGCCTTAAACCCATATCTTCTTAATCATATTTGAAAAAAAAAATAAATGTATATGATGTACACGAGTATACAGACAAATTTTGGAGGTTCTGCAGAATACTATATTGTGCCTGCGTCTGTTGTTCTCAATGTGAAAACCCATCAATGATACCAGACGTATAGTTTTGAACGCCAAACATACGTTTTCACTAAATAAGACTCATCAGTGACGTTTAAATCAAAATAGATTGAAGACCAAATCAATTTGAAGAGCATTAAGAACCAAACATTTCAAAAAGTTTGCAAAAACAGCTATGGTAATGTTTGCCTTGGGAAAAAGCCAACAGTTTGTAAGAAGTGATTTTATAAAACTGATCGTATCGATGATATTTCATGTCAACACCAAAGTGCTGACTACTTGGCTGGTGAAACCCTCGGGGATGAAAAGTCCACCAGCAGTGGCATCGAACAAGTGGTTATTAAACTCACCAAAAATAATTTGGCACGCGAGGCGCGTGTTTCATGTACTAAGAATTGTGAGTTAACTCAAATCAAAATACAAATGTAGCTGAAAGGCCTAATCATGTATGAAGTTGAAAAGCATTAAGAACCAAAAACTATATATACAATGTGCCAAATACGGCCAATATAGTCTATGTTATTGTAGAAATGCACTGTTAACTGCTTAAAAAGTCTCCATTTATCAGTTATATACAGAAAATGAAAAAGAACAAAATCGAAAGTTTGCTCAGGGTGATATTTCTTGATTACCAACCTCATTAAAATGCCATGAAGTTGGATAAAATTTTAGTTTTAAAATATTAAAAACTAAGTCAATTCTATGGTAAAATACGAAAAAATGTGGCAAAACATCAGATGGTGTCTCTCGATTATGAAGAAGATTCTGTACAAGTTTCCTGAAACTTCATAAATGTTTTAAAAACAGATCACTGATGTTTTAAAAGTTCCAACCTTAGACATTACCTTAATGTTTCCAAAAATCTAAAAAGTATTATAAGTTATCTACGTTCATATCCGTAGATATGAATATTTTAACACCCTGAAGTATCCAAATACACCCTGAGACGAAGCCGAAGAGTGTACAGGGTACTGAAGGGTGTTAAAATATCCATATCTACCGATATGAACGTAGATAACGAATTTATCCCCGGTGTCATATAGTATTTTGAACCCCCTGAAAAGTGAACCCGGGGTCAAAATACCATATGGAAAATTGACCCCGGGGTCATTATACCGCATGGTATTTTGACCAGGGGTCATTTTCCCTATATGGTATTTTGAACCCCACCATGGAAAATTGACCCCCTCCCCTGTTTTAGATAAATAGTATTGCAGATTATCTAATGATCAATATGTTGGCTATGATTTTTTAATTGGAGGTCTTTTGTAGGGGGTTCAATATACCATGGCAGGAGGGTCAAAATACCATGGCTAAGTAAAATATTCAAAACATCTTTTCCAGCATGTTAAATATATACAAACTACTTATTGGAGTGTTATTACTTTGTAAAGGAGATAGAATAGCTAGAATTTTTGAAATTAGAGGTCTATAGTAGGGGTTCAATATACCATGGCAGGGGGGTCAAAATACCATGGCTAAATAAAATTTTCAAAACATCTTTTCCAGCATGTTGAATACATACAAACTACTAATTGGAGTATTATTACTACATAAAGGAGTTAGAATAGCTAGAATTTTTGAAATTAGAGGTCTATAGTAAGGGGTTCAGTATACCATGGCAGGAGGGTCAAAATACCATGGCTAAGTAAAACTTTTAAAACATCTTTTCCAGCATCTTAAATACATACAAACTACTTATTGGAGTATTATTACTATGTAAAGGAGTGAGAATAGCTAGAATTTTTATATAAGAGGTCTTTAGTAGGGGGTTCAATATACCATGGCGGGGGCAAAATACCATGGCTAAGTAAAATTTTCAAAAAATCTTTTCCAGCATGTTTTAAAATACTTACAAACTGATTATTGGTGTATTATTACTATGTAAAGAAGTTAGAATAGCTAGAAATTTTGAAATTAGAGGTCTATAGTAGGGGGTTCAATATACCATGGCAGGGGGCAAAATACCATGGCTAAGTAAAATTCTCAGAACATCTTTTCCAGCATGTTAAATACATACAAACTACTTAATGGAGTATTATTACTATGTTAAGGAGTAAGAATGGCTAGAATTTTTTTTTTAAAATAAGAGGTCTATAGTAGGGGATTCAATATACTATGGCAGGGGGGTCAAAATACCATGGCTAAGTGAAATTTTCAGAACATCTTTTCCCACACGTTAAATACATACAAACTATTTATTGGAGTATTATAACTATGTAAAGGAGTTAGAATAGCTAGAATTTTTGAAATTAGAGGTCTATAGTAGGGGGTTCAATATACCATGACAGGGGGGTCAAAATACCATGGCTAAGTAAAATTTTCAGAACATCTTTTCCAACACGTTTAATACATACAAACTACTTATTGGAGTATTATAACTATGTAAAGGAGTTAGAATAGCTAGAATTTTTTAAATTAAAGGTCTATAGTTACTTAGCCATGTTATTTTGCCCCCCTGCCATGGTATATTGAACCCCCTTCTATAGACCTCTAATTTCATAAATTCAAGCTATTCGAACTCCTTTACATAGTTATAATATTCCAATAAGTAGTTTGTAAGTATTTAACATGCTGGAAAAGATGTTTTGAAAATTTTACTTAGCCATGGTATTTTTGACTCCCCTGCCATAGTATTAATGCATGACCCCCTCCCTCCTTTACACCTCAAATTTCAAAAATCATATCTATTCAAACTATTGTACATAATCATAATGCTGTAACTAGTATTTGGTATATATGAAACATGTATGAAAAGATTGTTTGAAAATTTTACTTAGCCATGGTAATTTGACCCTCCCCGGTTTGCCATGAACCCCCTTGTCTATACACCTCCAATTTCCAAAAGTTCTAATTTTTTCAAACTACCTTTCAAGGTTTTAATACTCTAATTAATATATGGTACATATAAATCATATTGTAAAGATGTTTTAACAATTTTACTGAGCCATGGTAATTTGACCCCTCCCCCTTTTTTACCATGGTAAATTTAACTCCCTTTATATGTTAGGACTTCAAATAATCAAAGCATTCAAGGTACATGGTCTAGTCATAATGCTTAAATAAGTATATTGAATGAAATTTTGTTGGTAAGACTTTAGCATGTTCAGAGTACGTATACCAAGCCATGGTATTTTTTTTTCCTACCATGGAAAATTTATCTCCCCTTTTTGTATGTCTGATTTTCAATCTATAATAAGCTTTAAAATAATGTATAACGTTCTAGTAATTATCTAGAATTAAAAGAAACCAGGGGGTTCAATTTACCATGGGGTCAATTTTCCATACAGGGGGGTTCAATTTTCCATACAGGAGGGTTTAATTTACCATGGGGGGTTCATTTTACCATAGCGGTATTATGACCCTGGGGTCAATTTTCCATGGGGTTCAAAATACCATATGACACTGGTCTTAGTCTAAATCTGGCAATTTTTAGAGAAATTCGACCACAAAGTTTAACGTGAAAGCAACGTTTTTTTTTTTCATTTTTTAAATATCTTTTATTGAAATTTGGGAATTAGACATATTTTTAACGGGTTGACTACCTTTGGCAGAACCCTACAGGTAGTCAAATATAAGACGTTTTTAATCTAGAAACACAGAGAAACTGAAATGGGTTGAATTTGGCGCTCAATGTTGTGAGAGTTACATCATAGACGGCGACGTGGATCATTTGCATAGCTAGGTCAGTAGTCCCATTCATTGACAATGTGGCAGCATAGTGATGCATTTACTGAAATGAGTGCAAATAATCGACATAATAAGATAAAATCGTTAGTGGATTAAGTATTTAATCATACAGACATCATGGATAATGTACAGAATTCGATATTTCATAAGGAACAACCATGGAACTAAGGAAAATGCGCATGAAGTTCCCCGATGTAATGGGTAGCAACGTCCGGGGATATGGGTTAACAACACCCCAGGGCTATGGGCTTTGTCCGTTA
Source organism: Mytilus coruscus (assembly GCA_017311375.1). Classification (NCBI taxonomy): domain Eukaryota; kingdom Metazoa; phylum Mollusca; class Bivalvia; order Mytilida; family Mytilidae; genus Mytilus; species Mytilus coruscus. The sequence continues at coordinate 91,253,977 of CM029604.1, forward strand.
ACCAATCAAAATCCTAGAAATATACTAAGCCGGGGATAAAGTTCATTATCAGTTAAATGCAGAAAATTAAAGAAAAAAAAAAGAAAAAAAACAATGTTTCAAAGTGTTTGTTCAGATGCTATTTCACAATCGTGAAAAATCTTTATCCAAGTTTCGTAAAATTCCATGAAAATTATTGTTGTATAAAACTGCTAACTGCAAAAACAATAAGGCCGTCTATCAGTAAAATACAGAAAAATTAAAAAGAATAAAATTAAAATTAAAATTTTACATCAGATGCTAGCTTTAAACAATGAAGAAGCTTCTGTCTTAGCTTCATAGGATTACATCTATTTGGTGTTCTATACATGTCCAAGCAGTGTATCAATTTTACAGAAGATAAGATTAAAAACAAAATCAATGTTACTCGTGCTTGTTCTTTTTAACTATGCAACCGACATTACGAACGATCTTCAGACTGTTTTATTCTAGTTTGTTTTGTTTTTAAATGCATCTAGGCAATTAATAGATATTTTAACCGAATGAGTGAAGAAATCCAGGTCCCTAACTGTGACTGTTTGTACGTCAATTGCAGTTGTTGAAGAAGCATAGATGATTATGAATATTCGGCCCTAATCGTTTAAAAAATTAACAATAGATAAATACTTAGGTTATCCCGACAATATAATATTGAAATACACTAACTTATTCTGATGATATGGAAATCCAAAAATGCGAAAATTTATCCCCGGTCGTCTTAATTTACACTACATTAGTTAAACGGAGATTTAGTAAAACATTTTACTTCAACTCTAACATGCTTGGTACTTATATCTGTATTTGTTCATAACTGATGGGCACGGTAAAGAATCTATAAGTTGTTAATTACCCTATTGTATGCATGTGGTTTTAGGCTGAATGTCCCATACAAGCTGTCACCTTTTGTGACAGTAAGGCTTGTGTTCCAAAATGGTATCACAGTTTGTTTCCAATGAGTTGGCTTTGCTTCTGGGGCTGCAATGACAATAAAACATTTGTTGGTGCTTTTAATAAACATATTCATTATTTATAAAGACTCGGTCAGATTAACAATCTGAAATATGATATAGAATAAAACAAATCTATTTTATTTTCAGAAATTTACCGGTGATAATATAAACGTCACATTAAATACGTCACTTTTTCAACCCACCATTTTTTCTTAAAATGTCCTGTACCAAGTCAGGAATATGGCAGTTGTTATCAAATAGTCCGTTTCTTTGTATGTTGTTTTTGTTGCAGTTCAGTGTTTCTGTTGTTCCGTTGTTTTCCTCTTATAGTTGATGTGTTTCCCTCGGTTTTAGTGTGTAACCCGGATTTGTTTTCGCTTAATCGATTTATGACTATTGAACAGCGGTATACTACTGTTGCTTATATTTATAGACACCTGTCTATTGTTGACGACTGTTATGTTATGTCCGAATCTCTCCGCCTCAATGTAGTGATCGTAGTGAGCGCAATATAACGTTCAAACAAAAGACCATTAAAAAAATCAATTGCCATGACTTATTAACGTAGGTTTGATGTACTGCCGGAAAACGATTTTTCAACTGAATCGTCCAGATGCTGATCCGTTATTTTGAACTGAACAAAAATGTCGAAAATTCATCAATTCACTTGGTTTTAAATAGGAAAGTCCTAAATTTAAATGCAGATTTTTCGTGTGATTTAGCATGTAGTTTCGCCACGATGAAAAAAAAATATATTAACTAGTATATTTGGAGATTTAGAAACTTAACTGCAAGGATATGTTGGTTATTAAGGCGACAAATACTGTCTGAAGTCTTAACTGTTAATTCGATTCGACATCTTTGCGAGTGATTTTTTATTATCCGTCAGATGTGTCATCTATAAAATATACACACAAACAGAAACAATCTGCAGCCTCAAATACCGTGAACAAAAAAAAAATTATGTGTACTTGTTTTTTAGATATGCTCAATGCTCTATTTGCCAAGAGTAAATAAATTCAAGTAAATTCAACAAGGACGACCAAAGACATGTCATAACATCGAATTATTTAGACAAAAACAAAAAAGGTAAAAAAAGATAAAATAACAGCTGGATAGGTTTCCTGTCTTTTCGAAGGCGCTTCACATTTCATTTGATTATTTTGTTCATGAAAAGTAAGCTGGTAACGTTATAATATATGATTAACGTTCTTTAATTCTTTATCTTATTCTTCTCCTACTTACAATTACTTAAAATTAAAATAACTAATGTTTTGGTTGGAAGTGGTGAAGGTGACTCGTTTTGATTTTCCTGTCCACACGTGAATACATACGATTAATACATTATACAAATGTCTGAATTTTTTTCCATCCGATACGTGTATACGATTCACATAATACACATATGTCTGATTTTTTAAGCCGATACGTGTATACGATTTAACTTATTATTCATATTTCTGTTTTTTTTTTTTTTTTTTCAGCCGATATGTAGATACGATTTACATAATATAAGAAATGTCTAATTTTTCAAATGTTGTATATCATTTTTGGGGGTAGTTTTCAAAGGAACACTTACCTGTAGAAAATGCTGTCTTCCTCACACAATGTGAAAACCCAGTGTCAAAATAAGTAAGGAAACCATCTACGAAACCAGTCTTCTTACACTGGATATGATATGGAGCCTCAAACGACAATTCCTTTTCTTTGACCTTGTATAGATCTACTTCCTTAAAGAGGTAAGGTATCATGAAATACAAGCAAATTCGAGATGTTTTAGTAAACCTTCCACTAAAAGACCTCAAGACACCGAAATTAATTCCTATTTACAAAAATAGACAAAAACATTAAAGGGACAATAACAAATTATAAGCCGAGAAAAAACTAACAACACAATGCGCTGTTTCGCTTTCAATAAAGTTTTTGGATTTGATTAAGAATGTCCTCCGTAATCATTTTTAGATAAATACGCAAAATAGTTCATATGTTCAAATAGTCTAAATTGCAGTTCACAGCCAATTATGTAAGCTTTCATAAAACTGCAAATAATTGAGGAGTTCGCATTTATGTTGTCCGTGAAGGTAAGTTAATATTCAAAGACTTTTAGAAATTGCTGATAATTCAAAGTCTAATAATTCGAGAAGTGCTTGTACCTAAACGCTGAGGCTTTTCTAGGAAAAAAAGCATCTGTTTTATTAATATCTTAACTTATTTCCATACCTTGATCAGACAACTATTTGACACTACTTTTGAAGCATCAATTACATCGACGTACATTCTGTCAAAGTCCTGATGTTGTATAATACTGCTCATATCATATCCCTGTACATTATCCCAAACTAAATAAAAAAATATACAATAAACGTCCGCTGCAGAAAAATATATTAATTGGCACGAGGTTGAGAAACTGTTTGTTTTGTAGCAAGTACAAGTACATTATATATTTTCATTTGGGGACAAAATATATGTTTTAGTTTTGTGCTAACATTTTGATTGCTATTGTTGTAGCCTTTTTAAGCTGTTGTGAGTACAATATTAGATCTATGTTTAACAATATCACCTTACTGTATTTGGCAAGAAACTGTTAAAAAGTAAAACAACAAAAATACCGAACTCCAAGGAAAATTCAAAACGGAAAGTCTCTTATCAAATGGCAAAATCAGAAGCTCAAACACATCAAACGAAAAGGTTGTGTAAACTTCGCCGTCCCCGATATTCTAAGCCTCATTACAGACACCACTGGCCTTTTTTAGTCTTGTATGTTTTTTTAAAATTTTGGTTCATTTGTATGTTTCAGGGTTTACTGTGGCGTCCATTTTCGCTGAACTAGTATACATTATTGTTTAGGGGCCAGCTGAAACCCGCCTCCGGGTGCGAGATTTGTTCGCTTTATTGAAGACCCATTGTGGCCTTGAGTTGTTTTCTGCTCTTTGGTAGGGTTGTTGTCTCTTTGACACATTCCCCGTTTCAATTCTCAATTTTATTCACCTTAGAGGGTAAATATATTTATAAACATTGAACTTTTTTATAAAGTTTTACATGCATAAAATATTGTCGGTTTACATTTATAAATGTAAAGACTAACCATGTGATATTATTGATATTAGAATAAATTGTATATGTCCTTTTCTTCGATATTATCGATGCGCGGTAGATATCCAGTATGAATTGTTCTGTCTTTCAAAGTTTTTTGATTGATCAGACTTTGACCCAAAACGGCAGATTTGAAGTAGATTAGCATTTTCTTGATTTACATCTAGAAATTGACACTGAGGGTCGATTGAAAACAAAACTTTACGACAAAAGAGATGATTTCAGCTTCCCAATTGTGAACTTTTCATTTCTATATAGCAACATCACAGCAGCACCTGCATACGAAGTATATATCTTCCAGTCGATACGATATTCCAGGACTTGTATTTCCTATCATGATTTTCTTGATAGAGGGCTCACAGGGAAGCTATTTAACCAAGAGTTCCAAGTGGTGAAGTTGAAATCAAACATTTGTAAACTTTACAAACGTCATCACGAGTTGGTTGACTGTTATGGAATATCTGTTTCAAAGATGACGACGGATATGTTCAAATTGTCGCAACTACTATCATGTCCCCTTTTCCCCGAATGTGATCTACCAAATTAGACCTATCACCTGGCTTGTACTTATATTAGCAACACGATGAGTGCCACATGTGGAGCAGGATTTATACTTACCCTTCCGGAGCTCTTGAGATCACCCCCAGTTTTTGTTTGGGTTCGTGGTGCTCAGTCTTGAGTTTTCTATGTTGTGTTTTGTGTTTTGTGTACTGTTGTTTGTCTGTTTGTCTTTTTCGTTTAAGCCATGGCGTTGTCAGTTTATTTTCAACTTATGAGTTTGAATGTCTATTTGGTATCTTTTGTCTCTCTTTGAAAAAAACATTTTTGTACATAAAATGCTTGTACCATGTCTAGAAAATGACAGGCGGTTACAAGTGGTCCTAAAAACTTCTGAAATGGCATTTCCCGGTTTCGTCTGATTTTTGGTTTAAACTCTTGATTTTTGTCAAAATTTCTATTTAGTAGATTTAGAACATGCAGACATTATATTGTTTTTATTTTCAGTTTCCTTGCATGACGGAAAAGTTTTGCTTAATGTATATTTTTTGGCGGTTTACTGATTTGCCTTCGGTCTTAGAAGAACTATTTCTCCGAATGCTTATTGGCATTACATTTGGAATAATAATAGTAATTACTGTTAAAGGTTAAACGTTATAAACACTTCATTTATAAAGTTAAAAATGTAAGTTTTCTTTAGATTTGAAGATTTACGATATAGAAATGGCCTGAACTTACAGGATTCTGTATCTTGTATAAAACGTTTGTCTTCAAAAGCAGTAAGGTAAAGCCAGTATTTGTCTGGAAATATCAAACCACCTTCCGTCTTCTAAAATCGTAAAACATACTGTGACTCTAATTGATTATTTCACTCATATAGTCGTTTGTCACGTGTCATCAAAATATTTTTTTTAAATAAAAACTCCTAATTACCTTATTAGTACAATCTTCATCTGATCAGCTGAATTCAGCTAGTTTAGTAACTTTGGACACTATCTAATCGCTGTTGTTTTACTGTTCTTGGTTTTCGATAATTTTTCAACTGATCAGGCGAAGCTGTTACAGATAGGATGGAAAGAAGTGGTTAGATGTTATAGGAGGTAATATGTAGGGCTCTCCATAATCAGAGGAACGCTTGAGTGATAAACTTAATCTTGTTGTTGATGGGAATCATCAGAGAGTATTTATAGAATAATTTCGATATTGTTGTGGGATATCTTGACACATGTCGGTTAAGGGTATCGTTTTCTGTACATAAGAATCGTATAGATTTTAAAAGCCATGAATGGCTATACATATCAAATTAAATAATACAATAAATAATGAAATATCAATTTCCAGGATTTTACTGAATCACATCCTCAATAATTATTGATAGACGTAAGGTGCTTCAGAAATGTTGTGCACATATCCTGAAGAAACTTCGTAACTAAAGAAGTTGACGAACCATGACTACTAAACTCTTAATGAAATGTTCGATATTGAGTACCACAAAGAAAGTCTTAATTTACAAAACTGTGATTTATTTTTTGGAAATCTTTACATTGAGAAATGTAAACAGAAAATATTTTTCGGAATTATGGGTCCTTCATGCTCTTTAACTTTTTTTATTTCGTCTTTTTGACTTCTTTACAAAACTGGCGTAGAAAATTTTAAGCCTATGATGAGTTTATTAACAACCACTGGGTGGATGGCACAGCTAGTGGAGTTGTCCTCCCAGAGGGTTTCACCAACATTTCTGTGTTGACATGCATTATCATTAATATGGTCATAATTATAAATTAACTTTTACAAAACTTACAAAGATACTAAGGATTTTCTACATCAGAAATAGATAACTTTAGCTGTATTCGGCAAAACCTTTCAGAATTTGGGTCCTGAATGCTCTCCAACTTCGTACTTTATTTAGCCTTTTTTTATTTTTCTTGATTCGAGTGTCACTGATAGTCTTTTTTAGACGAAATGCGCGTCTGGCGTACAAGATTTTAAGCCTGGTATCTATGATGAGTTTATTAGATGTCTGTTTGCTTTACTTCAATTCTACGTCAGAGATCAAACCTATTATCGCCAAATTGCTTCCTGAAAATTGTATAACGAGCGATTCTAGATAATAAACAAAACACCACGTTGACTATTCGCCTTTAACATAATTTTATGCTTTTATCAGGAAAATAATTAGCGGGATTAAGATCGATTAAGATTCAACTTTGAGACGAAAGTTACACCAGTTACAAAGAATGTTGAACTTAGGTTCACGTATCAGCCCAAGGCTTAAGTAACTGTTAACGAGACGGTGATTGTGCAGCGATGTGAAGATTTTAACAATTGTGTTAACGAATTGAAGTTGTGCTGTTAATTGCAGTAACTAAGAAATTTATGTGATATGATTAATGACTGCAGAGAATAAGAATGCGTTCACCAAGAAATTAATGCACCTACTCCATGTCGTTTATAAGACATCTACTCGAGCATATATACATCATATCTCTTGTTATCCACTGCATTCATTACTGTTTGTCAAGATATTTGACTTCAAGATATATCACCATATCATGAACAAGTTACTATATATAGAGAGAGACCTTTCATATTGCAAATAATAGGTTCGTGTTGCTAAATCTTTAATTTTATTTTAGTTTTATGTGGACTGTTGTTTATCTTTTCGTCTTTTTCTATTGGCCATTGTGCTGCTGTATTTTCATCGACTTTAGATTGCCCAATTGCTATCTTTTAATCTTTTTTGTATACACTAGTATGGATTTAACGTTTCGTCTATAAGTCCTTTGAAATATACGGTTGTGTGGATCTATTTTTGCCCTGGGCACAGCAGAGATCAACGACATTCTTAGTAGACAAAAGAGAATTGAAAATTTTAATTTTATCAACTTGAATTAATAAGGTATATTTGAGTCATTATTTATTAGGTATATGGTATTTCATAATGGAACGTAAATACTCTCCAAGATAAGGAACTTCAGTTTTTCAAATCTGTGTAAAGAAAGCATTTTTAGCATCTTTTGCTCTGTAAAAACCTTCTCATACCGTGATTTAATGTTACCAGTGACCAACTGTATACAAATGTTTGTGTAAAATACCAATTACTTTCTGCTCAAATTGTTTCTTACTCTGACTTGATAAAAAAACAACTTACCAACCACTTTTCCCTAGCAGATAATATAGAATGTATTGAGGATTCAAACAGTAAACAATACCCCATCAACTCGCTTATAATAATATCTACTTTGTCTATCCCATCAGGCAACTTTGCATCTTCTACCTTGCATTTAATTAGAGTTATGACTACAAAATAAATAAGGGCAATGACCTCAGAATATATAAGCGCAAATCAAAGCTATCACTGTTTTATTCGTCCGTTTTTCCTTTATTATGGATTTTTAATCAAGTAAACATTGAGGTTACTGATACAATTTCACAAACATTAAACATTTTGGAGAAAAAAGTTAGCATTTGTGGGTACATTTTACCTTAGATGGTGTCAAATCAGTATCAACAGTGGTTAACGATTTTCAAACCCCGTAAAGTCATTAAGAAGATACAAATCAAGGTAATAAACATAAATTGAGGTAATCACAGGGCTATCCTTACCACACTGTCATTACAGATGTGGTTTTTGAAAAGAGCTGAGATCTCCACCACTTAACCAAATATTTTATTGTTTGACTTGTCAAAATGAATTGAATGATATATAGGATGAGTAGTTTCAATGAGTCATTCTCACCCATGCTGTTTTAGAATATTCAAATATCAATAACTTAAATACGTAAATAATATGTTAAGGAAAAATTACCATCTGCAAAGCCATTTTTGCGGATTATGTCCCTTGCACGATCTATTATGTCTGCGCAGTCGATCTGTAAATATAGTTTCTCGGTATAGGTTAAAACAACATTTTATATACGTTCTAAGAGATTTTTGTGCTTATTAGTGCCGACAAAGAAAACACACTGTTTATACCTACACATTTTATTGTTGAAAAGACTGTAGATGAAAACGTTGCAACAACGACTGATCTGGTACAGTGGCGGATCCAGAGGGGGGGTAACATATAGTTGGAACCCCCCCCCCCTTTATCCTGGGTTGGGAACCCCCCTTTTAAAAATGGCTGGATCCGCCCCTGTGGTATCTGCTTCTGAACACTACAAAGTTCCCCTATATATTGGCTACATAAATAACACAAGAAACCTTATACATTAAGGTTTGTATCTGAATCCAGTATTTTTAATTAACTACACGTGTTTCTGGTTCTTCTGACTTGTTTTTCTCTACTCTTTATACTACCACACAATCTTATAAAATAGAAACACTATATCATTATTAGTAAACAATCCAGATTTTCCATGACTACGTGTTTATTAAAATTATTCATAAAAATCAAAACAATACTAACGACGACTTAGTTTAACCCTTGATATTCGAATTTCTTATGGTAACCTTCATATACCAAAATGTATGACAAAATGGACGACGGTTCCTTTCCAATTGTTTATTAAAATTTCTTCGATAGTAGTTTATAGTTGAATCCACCATATGAAATGCACATTTCTCAGGTGTTCCGATTTCACCTGTTTTCAGTGACGTGTCACATTTACAGAAGGATATAAATATCATCATGATCATAAAACACCAACTCACTAATTCAAGATTTGTATCAAAACTAAAATGATTCTTTTGTTTTACTGCATTGACACTCTTTAAAGATGTTAACCAAATAGCATAATATAGTGTCTTCGTGTAGTACATGTAGTGTTTATGACGTTGCTGCTTGAAATCTTCTATGAAATGCACCCACCGATATTAGAGTGTTGGTTTTGAGATTTCACATCAGCAACTACTTTAAGGATGTTCGCTTGTCATGTTTTGGAATTTTTGTCAGATTTTCGGAATCCTCTGGTTTTATCCATGTGAATACCTTAAAAATTTTGCCCATTGACCCCCATTTTTCTTTTGATAAATCTTTTACATGTATAATTATAAGCCATCTGTAAAAGTCTTATAAAATCTTTGTTATTTTTAATAGTTTTTGAGAACTTGAACTTTTCAATGATAAAGCTATGAAAAATCAAGAGAGAACATTTTCCCGCCAAAATTTCAATGTCTTATATCTCGAAAACAAGCACATTGACCTATATTTTTTGTTGCTCTTTTGGTTCCTTTAATAATTCCCTATCAATCTATACTAGTGTTATGAAAAGCTTGTTATTTTGAAACTTAAGTAACTGAGAGTTTTCTTTGATAAGGTATAGTATATTATACACCCACACACAAATATTTACGTACACATATCCATGTGTGTGTGGACGAGAATAATAGACTTTATCGCCTTTAGGATATATGCAACAATTGACCTGAGAATCTGCGACACTTGAACTATTAACGAGGGGGTCATTGACGTCAAGCAACACTCACTTTTCCTTTAAGGCGTCAGACATTTTCTATTGACACGTCAACCTTTTACGGGAACCTTTGTGATGTCCAGTAATGGTGGACGAATGAAGATAAGGTGTATTGTTCAAAGTTAGAAATCTTTGTAATTTTGATAATGCGTTGTTGACTGTAGTACTTCGATAGTTTCTTATTGAATTGTACACAACGTTTTTTTTTTTTATTTATTTAGCGCTTTGAAAATTGTATAGACACGTCTATCTTTGAAGGAGATTGTTGACCTTCATGTGTTTACATTATTTGCGTCCGACTTTTATCGTAGTTGTACGTGTATAATGAGTAATACTAGACACTTGTGAGTCGTTTCTTTTTATATTAGAAAATAACAAGTAATTCTAGTATGAACAAGCATTCTGAGAGTATTGCATGGCAATACATTGTTCCCCACTGGTTAAAAATTTATTGTACTGGAACAAAATGACAAAAAAAAAGTCCAGGAACCGTCACTCTGCAAACAAATCATCTGAACGGAACAAAAGTCGAACTTGATCTATATCTTGTCATGATAAAACTATAACTACCAAATATCAGATTAATATCTTCAAGCATAACCAAAAAATGTGTGGAAAACTGATTACTTGTGTGAATTTTCTTAGTCAAAGGACCATAACTCTGCACAAAATCATCAGACCAGAACAAAATTTAAACTTGATCTGTAACTGGTCATGATAAAACTATATACCAAATATCAATTCAATGTATTTTAATACAAAGAAAAAAGATTGGAAAATGATTTGCCGGACGGACAGACAGACGGACTGACAGACGGATGGACAGACATACGGACCTACAGACGGACGGACGGACGGGGTGCATACCTTAAATTCCCTTAGGCTTTGCCGGTAGGAGACTATTCATATCAAAAGCACTGGTTTTGGTATTGAATAAATTACCAAATGAATGCTTATTTTTTTATGCTTTGTAAATCCTGACGATTACAATGTACTGTTTCTTTGAAACAACAAGTCGTCTTATTTGTGATAATTTTTTATTATGTTAATTATTTTGCAAAGATGACGTCAATCATTATTTGGCATTGAATGTTTTGCATAGTTAAATTTGTTTGTTTGACAGGATTTAAAACAGATGATGATTACCAAGAAAGAACAAAAGTGCTTTCTCATTATCTGCTTCAATGCTTTTGAACACTAGGTAATAGATGTATTGGATTTGGGTTTCTGATTGTTTTGACTCGAGCGCGATTGATGAGTCTTATGTAAACAAAACGCGTGTCTGTAATACTAAATCATAAACCTTGTACCTTTGATGAGTTAGTTAACAAAAATTTCCCATAATCTATCGTTATCAAGCGCAAGTTATTGTGTTTTGTAAAGATTTACTTACACCAATTACTTTCGATGCTCCCGCCTCAGCAGCAAACATACACAATATACCAGTTCCACATCCCACATCCAATACGATTTTGTTTCGAAATAGATTGGTATTTTGTAAGATAGCATTTCTGTATGTTTCTGTCCTTACTTCATCTCTTAACATTATCTTAAATGTATCAAAGCATAAATGTTTTCAACGTTTCCCTAACGATACCAGTGACCACTACTGTTATCCATTTAGGTACTTGTAAAAGTAAGATTGACAATGATCGTTTTTTTTTTTTTTTATATACAAATCTGTTGTTATTGTACACTTCTGTTGACTGATATGCTCTTGTACTCACATAAATCAGAATTTTCACAAAACCGCACTTTGTATGTAATACCTTCAAAGGACAGATGGAAAATCTAGCAGATCCTTTACTTTCACTTCAGAATATTGATGAAGTCATCTTACTCAATTATCTTTTTTTTTTTTTTTTTTTTCATTTATCACTTTAACATAATATTTCCCTCTGACTTGACATTAATGATACTAAAGACACAACGTTTATCTTCTTTTGACGTGATGGACAAGTCAAAAAAGATCTATGAAGAGCTCAATAATTTCAGTATTCCTACTGTCAACTTTCTAATCTTGAATAGTAATAGAAAAGAGAAAAGAGAGAGGCAAAATATACCAAAGGGATATTCAAACTCATAAGTCGAAAACAAACTGAAAATGACATTGCAAAAAACGAAAAAGACAAACTACATTATACAAAACAGAACAATTATAGAAAACTAAAAGACTGAGGAACACGAACCGCGCCAAAAACTGGGGTGATCTGAAGTCTCCAGAAGGTTGTTAACATGGTTGTTAACATGTTGTTAAGCGTATGCCAAAGCTGATGAAATGATATGTAAGACCACATTACCATTCAGGCGATTTCACTGACAAAGGTTAACTTTAAATTAAACACTACTTTAATCATGGCCATGAAAAAGACAAAATCAATTAAGTAGTTCAACTGTTTACAATTTGTTAGTATTTTTTCCAACCTGCGATATTTACATTATGTCATAGATCAAACGTGTGTACCGTAGTCCATCTGATATGGTCTGACATAAATGGATTCGTAATCGTACGATAGGTGATGCATTAAAAGCAGGGAAAGCTTACCCTGTCATGCACCTTGTCTCGCTGTTTTCGGTGTTCACGCAATTCTGATGACATATACTTAGTATTTTTTTTTTCAATTGTTCAACATTTGTCATATGGCAAAATAAAAATAATTCCTGTCCTCTAACCCACAAAGATATTTTACTGCTAAGATGTGACAATTATTGTGATTTATATATGTGGGATTTTATTCGAAATACACCTTGTACTGTTAAACAATTAAACAATAGCAGCTGGAAAATGAAATACTAAGTATCTTCACTGAGTAAAAAGCAGCACTCAAGAAAACCAATAATTTGTAAACGTTTACCAAAGGCAGAGACATATAATACAATTATATGTCTCTGCCAAAGGTTTGTAAGGTTTACAAAAGTTTTTGACCTTGACCTTTAAGTCATATATCTAAACTTTATTCGTGACACATTTTAATTGGCGCAGTTAAAACAAATCATATGACCATTAAAGTTTAACACCACATCACTCAAGATAAAGAACTAACAAGATATGTAAACCTGAAGCTAGGGTATACTACGATCTTGACATTCAAACTACAGATTGCGATTAATTTCATAAACCAAATAGTGGGAAAATCAATAAGTAAGTTTAGACTGAACTCAAAATAGTTGAGAGGAACTAATGGTCAGATAATCTATTTAAAAGATCTCATGTCTAATTAAAACGAGGACTAATGATGATAATAGAAACGAAAGGCGATCAACGCTCAGATGCGGATCTAGAATTTTAAAGGGAGCAAAGTAGGCAACGTTTGGAGTGTGAGAAGTCTATGAATTGACCATATATGTAGCTCGATAAGAGACCAGCAGCCGGTTGTACGAACGTTTCATTAGTCTAATGAGTCATTAAGTCTTCATTAGCCTAATGCGTCATAAAGGCTTAATGAGACTTGACCATTAGGCTAATGCTCGACAACCGAGACTGCTGGGCCCTCTTCCCCTACATACGCCTCTGAGTTGACTATATTCATGCTCGTTGTTTGTTTACGTGTGATAAGTCTCTGAATTGACCATATATAGCTCGATAAGAGAGACCAGGGCCTCTCCCCCTACATACGCCTCTGAGTTGCTATATTCATGCTGTTGTTTGTTTACGTGTGAGAAGTCTCTGAATTGACCATATATAGCTCGATAAGAGAGACCAGGGCCCTCTTCCTCCTACATACGCCTCTGAGTTGCTATATTCATGCTGTTGTTTGTTTACGTGTGAGAAGTCTATGAATTGACCATATATAGCTCGATAAGAGAGACCAGGGCCCTCTTCCCTCCTACATACGCCTCTGAGTTGAGACCAGGGCCCTCTTCCTCCTACATACGCCTCTGAGTTGCTATATTCATGCTGTTGTTTGTTTACCCTACAGAAGTCTATGAATTGACCATATATAGCTCGATAAGAGAGACCAGGGCCTCTCCCCCTACATACGCCTCTGAGTTATATATAGCTCGATAAGAGAGACCAGGGCCCTCTTCCCCTACATACGTCTCTGAGTTGACCATATATAGCTCGATAAGCCAGGGCCCTCGCCTCTGAGTTAATATGAGCTCGATAAGAGACCAGGGCCCTCTTCCCCTACATACGCCTCTGAGTTGACCATATGTAGCTCGATAAGAGAGACCAGGGCCATCTTCCCCTACATACGCCTCTGAGTTGACCAGGCTCGATAAGAGACCAGGGCCCTCTTCCCCTACATACGCCTCTGAGTTGACCAGGAGACCAGGGCCTTCCTCCTACATACGCCTCTGAGTGACCAGGGCCAGGGCCCTCTTCCCCTACATACGCCTCTGAGTGACCAGGGCCGATCTTCCGCCCTGAGTTGCATACGCCTCTGAGAGACCAGGGCCCTCTTCCCCTACATACGCCTCTGAGTGACCAGGGCCCCCTCCCCCCTACATACGCCTCTGAGTTGATAAGAGAGACCAGGGCCCTCTTCCTCCTACATACGCCTCTGAGTTATATGTAGCTCGATAAGAGAGACCAGGGCCCTCTCCCTCCTACATACGCCTCTGAGTTGACCATATATATAGCTCGATAAGAGAGACCAGGGCCCTCTTCCCCCTACATACGCCTCTGAGTTATATATAGCTCGATAAGAGAGACCAGGGCCCTCTCCCCCCTACATACGCCTCTGAGTTGACCATATATAGCTCGATAAGAGAGACCAGGGCCCTCTTCCCCTACATACGCCTCTGAGTTGCTATATATGTAGCTCGATAAGAGAGACCAGGGCCCTCTTCCCTCCTACATACGCCTCTGAGTTGCTATATATGTAGCTCGATAAGAGAGACCAGGGCCCTCTTCCCCTACATACGCCTCTGAGTTGAGACCAGGGCCCTCTTCCTCCTACATACGCCTCTGCCTCTGAGTGACCAGGGCCTCTTCCCCACATACGCCTCTGAGTGACCAGGGCTCGATAAGAGACCAGGGCCTCCCTCCTACATACGCCTCTGAGTGACCAGGGCCCTCTTCCTCCCACATACGCCTCTGAGTTGTATTCCTCGATAATACGCCTCTGAGACCAGGGCCCTCTTCCTCCTACATACGCCTCTGAGTGACCAGGGCCCTCTCCCTCCTACATACGCCTCTGAGTGACCAGGGCCCTCTCCCTCCTACATACGCCTCTGAGTGATAAGAGAGACCAGGGCCCTCTCCCTCCTACATACGCCTCTGAGTAGACCAGGGCCCTCTTCCCCTACATACGCCTCTGAGAGAGACCAGGGCCCTCTCCCCCCACATACGCCTCTGAGTTGTATGTAGCTCGATAAGAGACCAGGGCCCTCTTCCTCCTACATACGCCTCTGAGTTGATAAGAGAGACCAGGGCCCTCTCCCTCCTACATACGCCTCTGAGTTGAGACCAGGGCCCTCTCCCTCCTACATACGCCTCTGAGTTGAGACCAGGGCCCTCTCCCTCCTACATAAGAGAGACCAGGGCCCTCCTACATCCCTCTGACATACGCCTCAGGGTCCTCTCCCTCCTACATACGCCTCTGAGTTGCTATATTCATGCTGTTGTTTGTTTACGTTATTCATTATTACTTACCTCGTGTATGTTCAATTTGGAGTAAGAACCAAAATATTTTAAATCGCATTCATCCATTTCAAATCTCTGAAAAAGCACAGATTTTGCATATACAATTGGAAATTATCATATTTGTTGAGAGTATATGCGGTGTATGATATTTACAAAGCCATGCCATATACACATTATCTTATACCTAGAATATATGTTTTTCTGTTGGGGTTTAATAAGACCTGCACAATCGTGATTGATATAATCTCGTATTACTTATACAGAAAGATTGCCTTGCTTACATCACACATACAATTTACTGGCAGCAGTCCTATTGCGCCAAGTGCTATTCATAAGATGTATCCTTTGCGCCAAATATTATTTTTCAAAGCTATAATTTCAGGAATTCAGTTGTGCCAATTTACCTGTATATATATTGATATATTCAGCGTTCATAATAATCTTAAATAAATTGTGTTAAATGAAAAAAAGAAAATAAAATGTTTAATGGGGCTATTTAAACACCAAAGATGTATAAGACCTAAACACGTAAAGAGCTATATCGCCAAAAGGGATAAAAAAATAGCAAAATTCTTATGAGGTCAACTTTGATGAGGTAATTGAAACCTTAGTCTCTTAGTTATTTCTTAAAGGGATGATACCCTCAGTGACTTACAGACCACCCATAGAAATAGCCAAATTAATTCAAGGTCTTTGCCTAAAGGAGTTGGAACCTTAGCTTCCTAATAATTTCTTTATTTATCATCGGAAAATTTAAGAAAAATTAGTAATTGATCATGTGTCAGTGCATGTAGTACTGAAGCAATAACCTTAACTTCGCCAAAGTAAACTGTTGGTCCCATCCCCGGATAAAAAGGTGAAATGGAGTCATTAATTTTTATTATTTTTTTTTTTTATTAAAATAAATTGGCGCAAACGTATGCTTTATTTTTGCCGCAAATGAAACTACGCATTTTCAAAACTAGTGGCGAAAATGTAGCTATGGCACCAATGAGTTGTGGCGTAAAGGAACGCATTTTTGGCGCAAACAGATTTTCTCCCAATTTCCTTGTAATTTCCACAAAATATTTATTAAACTGTTTACAAAGTTTTAATTTATACAAGTGAAGAATATAAAGTTAATAAATGTCTGTCAGAATTCTAAGACAAAGTGGCATGGTCATTTGTGCAAGTAGATTAATGCTGTTCGATGAGCATCAGATTGAACCTCTAGGGTTAAAAATCAGCAATAAGCAAAAACTAAGTTAACATTATTCTTATTTGTAGTTTAGTTTGAAATAATTTATAAATTCATTCACTTCTTCTTTTAAGTGTTTGAATAATTCATATATCATAGCATAAATCAAATAAGACATCCAAATAAGGCTTTGTAAGAATTTGCACAATAGTCTAATACTGGTCGGACTGATATGGGGTTATCAGCCCGGGTGCGTTCTTTCATCGGTAGTATATGATAAAAGATTAATACATTTCCTTTTCCATATTGGTCCGGGTATCATCCCTCGACCAATATGTACTACACACATGTATCGGTAACTGATTTTAAGTTGATCAGCCTTTTCAAAGGTTTTTATGAGATTGTTGATGTATACTCGGCCTTACGCTCACAAACTGAACGTACTTAATTAAGATTGCGAGTGAGTCGACCGAGTTTACACATCAATAAAATCATCCAAAATAACCTGTATTACATATCATAAAACAAACTGTTTTTTTTA
Source organism: Mytilus coruscus (assembly GCA_017311375.1). Taxonomy (NCBI): domain Eukaryota; kingdom Metazoa; phylum Mollusca; class Bivalvia; order Mytilida; family Mytilidae; genus Mytilus; species Mytilus coruscus. Next base: position 91,271,258 of record CM029604.1, read on the forward strand.
AATTATAAAAATAACCCAATATAATACTACACTACTGACCCGAGAATTTTAAGTTTACTTGAATGAAATAATGTTCTTTGTTCATGTTAAATTCTTTGTTTCCATTTATCTTTACATTTTATAAAAATATCCATTTTACATGAATAGATAATCTTAATTCTATTTAAGGTAGATCATAGGTATATATTTCCTCAGATAGAATTTTTTTATACTTTGCCAAAAGAAAGATTTTTCTATGCTTTTTCCAAAAATATAATAAAAAGTATGGGTCAACGTGCTATTTTTCAAGCTACGGGTCGTACAAAATTGCCCAAATTTGCTTAGATTGTTCATGAAAAAACACATTTTTGTGCATAAAAAGAAATCTATGAGATAGAATTTTGAAATAGAATATGAGAAGATAGGTTTTATAATATGCTTTAGGAAAATAAAAAGAAAAAATGGTGTCACCGAACTTGTTTTCTTGCTACAAGTAAAAAACTCAAATTTCCCTATCAGTCCAGTATAATTTTTTTTACTGAAAGAATTATCTCCCCTTAAATGGCCAAGTTGAAAAAATGATTCTAAAAACACAAATATTTGGTATTTATTTAAACATTTTGAATAATGCAATAAATCACCAAGTTTTCTTTCATCAACAGTCTAACCTATAAATTGCCTATCTGTCTCCAAATTTGCAGATTTGGGCAAAGATCTAGACCGATTGTGTACTGCGATTGTACAATCCAAGATGGCAGTATACCATGAATCTACCTTAAAGTAAGCAGTACATACCTGTTTTACTTTAGAGCATCTATGAACATTCGTACGTTATCACTGGTTTTATGACATGTAAATGCCTTGGGTGTACTAGTAATCCTTTTTGAAAAGGCTGATGAACTTAAAATCATGTACCGATACATGTGTGTACTACTATTAACCCGCTTTGGGAAATACATATTTTGATGTCAAATAAATTATTGGAATTCATTATTGTAGCATGATCATGACATCTGCATATTTGAAGAAGGCGCGTCACAGTTTGATTATAGCTGTTACATTAAACTACAAAGATACGTCAATTTTATTGAAGTAAAAAATTAAACAGCAATAATTTTTAATCCATACAGTTGCTTGGTCAGAAATGTGGATACAATGCTTATTACATCAAACAAATCGAATTCTGAAAGTAAAAAAAAACGTAATAGACAGTAAAATGCGAAACACAAACAGAATATCTTATTTTTACAAACTTTTAATGAAACTTAACGATTAAGCGGAGAATTTCTTTAACTTTTTGGGAAACTCAATTTAAAAACACATTTTGAATAAATACAATTCAATAATATCTACCGTCTGTTCTTGCGTAAAACATAACATGCATTTCCATAAAGAGAGACATGAGAACCTCCCATCATTGATGGTTTACGCATATAATATACCTTTTTAAATTATCCGTTCTCTTGGTATCTATGATGTGTTTATTGATAAATTTAGAAATTCTAAAGTAGCTAAGGTTCTTACCCCCTCCGGCAAAGTTGACCTTAGTACCTTAGTTGATCATTTGGCTATTCTTTTATGTCCTTTTTGGTCATATACCTCCACAAGTATCCAAGTGGTTATACATCCTTGGTTTTCAAATGTTCAGGTTGAGCGCTCCAAATGAAGGTAAATCCAGAAAAGCGCATCTGTGTCAGAAGTTCTTGATGATATATCTTAAATCCAGAAAAGCGTTTCTGTGACCTATCTGTATCTGATAAAGGTAAATTCAGAAAAGCGCCTATCTATTCCCGACGTAGATAACATCCAGAAAAACACCTCTGCATCGTATTTAATCCTGATGTAGATAGATCCAAGAAAGCGCAACTATGTCCTTTCTGTTCCTGATGATGGTAGATCACGAAAAGCGCATCTGCGTCCTATATCTACATCATGAAAGCGCATCTGTGTCCTATCTGTTCCTGATGAAGGTAAATCCAGAAAACCGTCTCTGTATCCTATCTGAAATCGAAGGAAAATCAAGAAAAGCGCCTCTGCGTCCTACCTGTGCATGATGATTGTAAAACCAGAAAATAAATCGCTTCAATGTCTTATCTTTTCTGATGATGGTACATCCAGAAAAGAGTCTCTGTGTCCTGTCTTTTCTGATGATTGTACATTCAGAAGTTCTCTGTATCCTATCATTACTGATGATGGTACATTCAGAAAGGAGTCTCTGTATCCTACCTTTTCTGATGATTGTACATTCAGAAAGGAGTCTCTGTATCCTAGTTTTTCTGATGATGGTACATTCAGAAAGGAGTCTCTGTGTCATATCTTTTCTGATGATGATACATTCAGAAAGGAGTCTCTGTATCCTATTTTTTCTGATGATGGTACGTTCAGAAAGGAGTCTCTGTGTCCTATCTTTTCAGATGATGGTACATTCAGAAAGCAGTCTCTGTGTTCTATCTTTTTTCAGATGCAAGTAAATCCAGAGAAGCGCCTCTACATCCTTTTTGCTGAAATTGAACGAAATCACGGTAAATCACACACACACATGTGTCGCTACAGAAATTTCTTCAAAAGGGACAGTACATAAATGCAATTAAAGTAAGGAATAGGGCTGAGTCATCTTGCTGGTACATTGTCTGTCTTTCCTCGACTAATTTTACTGTTAATGAAAAATTTCCAAGAGATGGTGCTGGAATAAGAAAGTCCGATCCTTGATCAATTACTGAAATGATTTGTAAAAATATTATTACATTGATGATTGTCTGAATTTCAAAGCATGTAGAATATTGTTAAGATAAGAGTTAATATAAAGGTAGTATACTAGTACCTATGTTCAATCCAGGTATATAAAAGACAAATGCAGTGAGAGACGGTACATCGATAGGATAAACATCTCCTGCTACGCATGCATCAGACAGTATACGCTTCAAAAGTCACACACAGTAGTTAAGAGTTAATGTTAGGTAAAACTGGTAGCAGTCAGGTCAGAAAACTGAGAATCGATGTTTTCGAATGGCGCATCGCCATGACACGTGAATATGACATCCAATAAGTGACTTGTTACTGTAATATATATTCCTTACCAGATAATGATTATATATGAAGTTTCAAATTCGTTACAGTTAACACGTCAAATATACCAAGCTTATTTAAGTCCAGAAGTAAGAAAGGTAATGAAATGTCGTTGATGTTGATGAAAGAACCTGCAGCACAACTATTTAAAGTGGGAATTTTCCAAGTCAGGAATATTTGCCTGTGGTTTTCGCTGATTTTTTACTGATTTTATCCATTAAGGAATTTAACGTAGATGATCTATCAAAATCGATTCTATACTTGAGCCAATGAGTATAATTACTTTATTGTTTTATGAAAGACTGTTCATTTGCTTATAAATTTCTTATCTGGATCTTGTTTAATGATGTTGTTGGATTGAGTCGCATTAACATATTAATTAATATTTCGGTCTCAATTGACGCATGAAGAAAACATGGAATTGTAGAGTTTGATCTTTGGAGCAGTTTCTAATATATAAAAATAAGGAGATGAAGTATGATTGCCAATGAGACAACTATTCACCAAAGTTTAAATAAAGTGGATGGTAAGCAATTATAACAAAACAATTAACGAAAAACAAATATGACAGACATAAACCAACGATAACCACTGAACTACAGGCTCCTGACTTGGGACAGGCACATAAAGAATGTGGCGGGGTTAAACATATTTGTGAGTGCTCAACCCTCCCCTAACCTGGGACAGTGGTGTAACAGCACAACATAAGAACAAACTATAAAATCAGTTGAAAAAGGCTAACTCATCAGATCGATACAAAGCAGAAAAACATCAAACATAAACACAGACCTGACGTGGCAGGGTATTTATCCATCTCTCATCCCTAACAACAAAAAGGACAGATCTGAGAGTACTCGCAGGCAGTTACTGACAGCTAGTTCAAAGTCAATAATAACTGATAAAAAAATCATGTATCTAAGATATGCCCGCGCAGATATATTTTGTAGTATTCTGGCTGATATATTCTAGACAGCGTTGCCATAGAAGTTAAAGGAAAAGGTTTCCCCGGTTAGAGAGGAAGTAAAGAATCCGATTTACTAGTCACTACACATACTTATCTTACAATACACAAATTTAACGTCTTGTTTTGTAAATTTATTTGATATCTAGATTAGTCATGAAATACAGACTTTAGTTTATAAGCTTAAATCAAGTCATTGGTTTTCCATTTTAAATTGCTTGATGTTTTTTTTTTTTTTTTTTTTTTATAAAGTTTTTTCTCTTACTAAACGATATGGTAATTGGTAGTTGTTCCCTACTAAACGGTATGGTATTTGTTTTGTTTTCTTACTAAACGGTATGGTTTTTGGTAGTTTTTTTTCTTACTAAACGGTATGGTATTTGGTAGTTTTTGTCACATTTGGTATTGGTTTATTGGCTGGTATAATACATTCAAAATACAAGGATCAAGCAACATGAAACTGTAACTACCGATTGTTAAGATATGGTGGTGAAGATCATTTGGTAATTACAAAAGATACTAATACTTTGGCTATTATACAAATACAAGTAAAAAGCAGGTTTTACCATTTCAAAATTCGAAAATAACAGTAAAAATAAAACAATATTTGTTTTGAATTCTATTTATTTACTTAGAAACTACTCGCGTACTCTTATTGGCGTAATTAAGTCCTGACCCTCCGCACACTTGTATTTCTTCTATGCAAAATGTAGAGTCAGCGGCAAGGTATAAACATGTTAATGCTACATCCCCAGGTTCTCCCATTCGTCCTAAAACCTACAATGAAAACGGCATGTAATAAAGACATCATTGCACTCATTTTGAAAATATACTTTTATATACTTTGTATTCATTATGTAAGCATGTAATCTAGTGTTCAATTATAATTGTAAATAAAGTTTAACTTTAATAAAATAATCATTTTATACTTTTTTTGTATTCACAATGACAAATCTTTGACACAATACCCATGGAAATGTTCAATGAGGTTGTGTTTTGACGAGTTTTATTTATATTTTTTGCAGGGGGTGGGGTCCAACTGAAACAATTCCTTGTTATAAACAGCATTTAATATAATATGGATATAACATAACATACAATAAATAGTAACTTTAATTGAACTCTTTAACGTAAGGGGCAGTGTTTGTCCTCTTTGGCTTTCAAGTCTTCTGTTTCTAAGACCTATTTTCTACTTATAAAGTAACGAAATGCCAGTCGTACTTAAGTCATGATTATCTCACGAGAGTTGAAACCGGCATAAGAAACGGTTTTGATTAATATATAGTGGAAATTACAATTGGTGAAGCTGAAATCATCTCTACGAAAATTTTACTGACGCCACCATAAGTTGGTTGACCATTATGGAACATATGTTTCACAGATGACTGACGATGACGACGGATATGTTCCAATCACGTCCTCTTTTCCTGGAATGTGACCTACCAAATTAAACGTATCACCGGGTTTGTACTTACATGAGCAACACGACGGTTTTCAATTGTGGAGCATGTTTTGCTTACCCTTCCGGAGCACCTGAAATCACCCCCCGGTTTTTGGTGGGGTTAGTGTTACTCAGTCTTTAGTTTTCTATGTTGTGTTTTGTGTACTGTTGTTTGTCTTTTGGTCGTTTTTATTTTTGCCATTGTATTGTCAGTTATTTTTCGACTTGTGAGTTTGAATATCACTTTGGTAACTTTCGCCTCTCTTTTTCGGTGTACTTATCTTACTTACCTATATATAATGTGTGGAAATTACAACAACATTTTTCATTCATGTCTATTCATACGGGATATACACAAATTTGCTACCAAAAAACACGTCTGAATTATTTGTCTAAATTTCATGCGAAATTTTATGAATATTTATAGGAAACAGGGAACATATTGAATAGGATTCTGAAAATCAACGTTTATGCGATTAGGGGGGAACCATTTCTAATTAAGATTTAAAAGATGACTTTTATAATAAATTAATCATCTCAGTAAACAAACGGATGTCCTTCATTGAAAGTTATTAGAATTGAGGACGGGAGATTATTTACTTGAATAATATGTTGTGTATGTCAATTCTTAATTTATGTTGTATGGTTATTTCGTATTCATCCTTATAACAAAATTATTAGATGAAGTTTATATGGAAATATTTTATTGATTGATTGACTATATTGATATATTTAATGGAAAGAAATAATTGTCATAATTCGTTTGATATGGTTATATTGGCTGAGAAATTAATAAACAATACAATAACCACGATTCAGCTAGAACAACATGGGTTTAAGTTAAAATAAATACATTTTCTAGGCTTTTAAGTTAATTCATTTGATAAGCCGTTTCATTTTTTCCTCTTTTCTGAATTGAAGGAAAATACTCTGTAAGAAAAATAACACATACCGAGTGATTTTCGAGTTCATGCATTCTTGCCTTCGGGTCCGGACTTTGGTTTACAACTTCAACTAGTAATGGTGTTCTTGTAGGACCAGGAGAAACTTTGTACAAATGAATAACAAAAAATAATATAACGAAATTATTTGCTGTTCTGGGTAACTTTGAGATTTTTCAGCTTCAGATATTTTATGCCCCCGCCGCAAGCAACGGGGCATTAAGTGTTACCCTTGACCGTCCGCCCGTCCGTCTTTCCGTCCGTCCGCCCCATTTTCGTTTCCTCACTGTAAGTTAAGTTTTTCTTATGATAATGATAATTAACCCAGCAAGGTGTATCGAAATTAATAGTGTGTTGATATTCTGGAAAGTTTATCAGACAACATATTTGTTCAATATCAAGTTCGGGATCATTTACTTGTATATATTTCAATAAGCATCTTCTCTATGAAAATTATCTCTTATCAATTCACTAAACATACGTAAATAAACCTTTTATAATACGGATACTTAAAGGAGGCATACTAAATAACATCGATAAAAACTGCTACCTTGTAACTGTACAATCATTATAGTCTCAGTAGTGGACTTTGATACGACGGTAGACTATAAGGATGTGATGCAAATTGGCTATGCATTATGACTGCATCTTTTAAGTACAATAATGGGTAAGTTATTTAAGATTGAAGTATGCATTTTTTGTAAAACTGAAATTGGTCTTCTTTTCCAGATATCTTTGTTATAATTCACACGGTGCAGGGGCCATGATACTTTTTCAAAAACAATACCAAACCATTAAAGAACTCGTTATTGAATCTTGTAACACAGTTTATGTTAAACGCGGTATATTTAACTTCTTCTGGAGCGTTGGACATTATTTGCCTTGGGTAATCTAAGTACCTTTGAGAGTCAGTTCATTATCACTGGCAAACTATGTATACAACCATTTAATCTAAATTTTTCAAACAGAAATTTTCACATTCAATAAAATGTTTTTGCCATAAGTTTGAAATTTGGGATTAAAGCCGCTACGAAAAAATTGAAAAATAAATCGTCATACTTTTTTGGTTCTGATGTGAACAAACTGTATCTACTCCTTTGATTGCAGACTTGTTTCTTAACTGTTATTAACAGCTTTTAAATGCCAAAATTCATACAGACCCAACAACACACCGATTGATAAATATTTTCAACACTACATGCAACGCTCTCTGTGCGTTAAGAATACTTGCAGCAAATCTTTAAGGGGCCCGTAGGCTACATTTCTCTCTCTATCCAATATAGTCTCATCTTCTAGTGGCAGTCCAAATTTCCCGCCCTCCATTCAGGACGACCACTATTGTTTCAAAATACAGGATCGTGTCCTATTACGGAATAATAGCTGGATAAATATTTAATTCCAAATTACCTTAAAAATCGCAAAAAATCAAAATCTACCTTATATAAAAATCTGAGACACTGTTTTGTGGCATTGTCACCTTTTTCAATTTTCTTTTAAACGTGGTCATTTGGAAACATGAAGATGATAGTGGTTTTACTTAGACTTTAAGGAATACTTCTGGGCTATTTTTACATAAATATGATACTTCATCTGTCTTGATATCTTTTAATAATAATACGGTACCAATTGTAATGCCTCAGATGCGCATTTCGACAACTAATGTTTATTCAGTGATGCTCGAGGCCAAAATATTTGAAAGTCCAAAACCTAATACAAACGTTGAAAAGCTGACAAAACTAAAAGGGACCAATAGTAAAGCCAAACCCAGACAAAGAATCTGAGCTGTGTATGAGGGAGATACATTCTTTAATCTAAAATGATTTCGAAACTTTATAACAGATAGTTTTAAAAGAAAAATATCAGTATTTTCATGCCAGTACTGAAGTGGCTACTGGGCTGGTGATACCCTCGGGACTAACAGTCCACCAGCAAAGGTATTTTCTGCTGCTGCCAGATGATGGCCACAATCAACAAACTAATTATCCTGTCATGGCAATAATAACATTAACGGTACTAATTTTATTGCACCAAATGTATCTTCGGTGATTAAAATGACAAAGTTATAGCTATCTAAATACTACACTCCAAATGTTCTTGAATTGAACTGTTTTGCTACCTTTAATGTGATAAAAGGTCAAGTCAAGGCATACAAATGAATAATCTGAAATAGCAATATACGATAAGGTATGTTGTTGTTGACGATTGAATGATGACACTGACCCAGTAAGATATAAATTCGTAAACGAGTAATGAAAGTTAGTGATCATGAGTTTGTAATTTCATCGCTCATAGCAGCCAGTAACCAAACTCCGTACAGTGATCGTTTCCGTTCCAGAACTATTTTCCTTTACTCCATCAATAAGTGTAGAGTAGTATGCGGATCGGAGCTGGAACTGCCGGGGAGTTTGGTCAGTAACGGACGAATCATCACATTTCTGTTTTAATGAAAGATGTAACAGCTGTAAAACAAAAGCCCAAGTAAAAATATGTTGAAGCTTGTATGAAATAATTCACGCGTTTACTCTTACGTTGTACATAGCTTCATCTATAGCAAGTGCTCTTGTCATTGCACTTACTGCACCCTAAAAGAGAAATATTGAAATTTGTAAGATGGCATGCATTATATTATGTAATAATGAAATTTAAAATGTGTTTAGAATTCAATATTTTACTATAAAACATTTTCCATTGCATCACTTGTAATTCCTATAAAACTATAATACAATTAAAATTATGACCAACCAAAAAAAAATCAAAACTTGCAAAACTTTATCGTCTGCGTAGTAATAATAGTCGTGACTTCGTGAAAAAGGTTTGTACACGCGTAAACTTTTTGGTTGTAATGATGCTTGCCAATGAAATAAATAAGACTACATACAGCATTGCAATTGGCAATTTGCTAAGTCGTAAATATATACAGCCTGACACTAACCAGATTCGGTACAATTTTATATGCATGTAGGTGTCTGGTATTAATTATGCATATGTTTTATCTTTTGCGTGTATATATTTCTACGTAGTATGTTCTACTGGCTAATGCACAGTTCCATGACTGTTTAATACAGGTAAATCTTAGTTGTAAGAAGTGTAATATCAGTTTCTTTTTAGTTAAATAATGATACGTTTTCTAAAACTTTCTACTTTTACTTCGTCAATCACTTAATGTATTCTTTATATAATAAAACTGGAACTTCGACAAGTTTCATACGACTATCAGGTATAAAGTGTTTTCGATATAATTCCATTCAAGCTATGCAGTGGTTTGATACTTGCATTATTCAAAGGTAAATACTGCAAGTACGTTTGGTAAAAGACAGGCAAAAGATACAAAAGGGATATTCAAACTCATAAGTTGAAAACAAACTGACAATGTCATGGCTAAAAAGAAAAAGACCAAAAAACAACAGTATACAAAACACAACAACGAAAATTATAAAGACTGAGCAACAGTAACCTCACCAACACCTGGGGCTGATCTATGTAAACATATAATTACTCTACCACTACAGTGTATCTGCCAAGGAAATGACTTCAGGCAATCTTGCGGGGAATGTTTAGGATGTTGTGGAATCCGATGTTATATTCCCAAGCGTTTTATGGCTTTCTATGTTTGTGTTCTAGAATGTACCTGATGCAATTTGTTACAAACATACGAGTAGTTTTTATTTCAATCGGCTTCGTACATAAATATTTGATCTACTTGTAATTTGTTTCTTTGTATTTGTTTTATAATTTTAGTGATCTTTTTTCAACCATACGTAATATTTAAACATAGATTCATTAATATTACGTTGAAATATAAATGATATTGCCTTTACCTTCGTAGCTGCGTATGTAATGGCAAGTTTCTCAGAATGTTGCCCTGACATACTGGTCATGTTTATTATATTTCCCTCAGTTTTTCTCAGATACGGAAGCGCATACTTGAATAGATAAGAAGAAATTGATATAATACGAAAAATGAATGAAATGTAAATAAGGACAATACTCGTTATTAACCTAACAAATTATTATCAACAAATAGATTATATAAACGAAGGCAAATTATGCAAACACATTCTTTTGAGACATGCAAATGAGAACATTTACTTTATCATGCATGATGATACATGTACCTTTATTAGATATAGCATCAAAATATGAAACTGAAGCGTACACACACCGTTGTAGATTCCCTACAGAGAAATTACGTGATGTGAACATTCTTACCCGGCTGAAGGAATATGCCAGTTGTTCTCCATTCGTTTGATGTGTTTGAGCTTTTGATTATGCCATTTGATAAAGGACTTTCCGTTTTGAATTTTCCTTGGCGTTCGGTATTTTTGTTATTTTAGTTTTTAGATGGATCCAGACATATATTATACATGAATATACCTATGATGATTCAGTAAAGTCTTGAAACATGCTTGAACAGATCTAAATCCTCTTTTTTCTGATAGAAAATTATTAGTAAGAAGCTTGAGTGGCCTTATAAAGTTGTCTCAGTTGAGTATGTGGGAATATTCGTTAAAGTATACAATGCAAGAAGCAATAAATATATGTTATCAAAATTAATAAAAATATCCTTGTCTTCCGTGATTGTATTTCTTTTTACCTTTGACGCTCAAAAATAACCGAGTACATTTAAATCGAACAGCTTTCTGAAGTCATCAGACGAAAAATCGTCTATTGGATTGAATGCTGGATCTACAATTAAATAATGATACTTGATTATTTTTGTTTTCCTATTGACTGATATTAATTTTCTTTCGTTACTTTTTGTACATATTTGATTTAACGACATATGATGGAGATAGGCAAAGCTGGAGGTTAGCCTAGAATCTTGTGATCAGTTTTACAAAACATCTTAAGACTAAAGTTGATCGTAAGTATACTCAATTGTTCATGATTTACGATCAACTTAAGTCGAAATAGTTTTTGTGACACTGCTCACTGGCTCATTGCTCGATAGTAGGCTGAAGCAAAGATTAGGTTGGGCCAGAATCTATAAAATCCATAACTCCTGGATTTTTTTCTGCGTATACTGACATGATACTAAAGTCAATTTACTTAAGAACAACATGTAAATATGTATCTGCATTTTCATTTTCGAGTTATAACCCATTATAACGATAAGAAGGAAAGCATACGAAATTGAAATGACGGAATGCCTTAATTTTTAAATTGGATGTATATTTTAAATTGTGCTAATCAACTAACGATACTGCTTGAAATCAAAATAATGATTGAAAATAGTATGGAGATAAGATTTTATGAAATATAAATATAGAAACTTTCCAAGCAATTGCCTTTTTACCTTGCTGTTTAACAGATATTGTAGTATATGTCATTAATCTGATATACCTTTACACATACAGCACATTGCATTCAATATCAAAAGCATAATAAAATTCGAGTAAATTATAACGATAGAAATAGAAAACTGAAGTGGTAAATATAGTAGATTACTTACGAGTGCCTGCATTATTTATCAGACAATCGATCTTGCCGTATCTTTTCACTGTTTGTTCTACAAGATTCTGTAAAAGTTAAATGTTGTATATATGTCATGTGTACCACTGATGTTTGTACAGGAAGTATTTAGATCAGATTAAAGTATCAGAGAAACTGTGAGATTCTGGATGGGGGTGGGTCCTTCAATTCTGTATTCTTTATTTTTGTTAAGCAATTTTTCTCCATTCTTTATAAATTTTGCTCATTATTTTCTTTTCTTTACATTTTAGCACCCCATTATTCTTTATTTTGTTTGACTATTTTTCGTGGCAACACTGAAAACAAAAACTTAAAGAACTGACGGGAGTCGTACATCTCCCAATTAAAAGTCCAAGATCATACTACACACTGTGTCGGTCCCGTATTAGTGACTAGTGGACGTAACAGTTACTAAATAAAATTGATGTAGGAAAGATTCAAAAAACATTTCATTATTGCACAGTTGTAGTCTACCTTAATGTCTTCCTCACTACACATGTCAGAATACACAAATCTAGCTTTCTAAATGACTAGAGTACTTCACATGTCAGCATACACAAATCTAACTTTCTAAAAGTCTTTCGCACTGCAAATGTCAGCATACGCAAATCTAGCTTTCTAAACGTCGTCCGCACTACACATGTCAGCATACATAAATATATCCATACCTGCCAACCTCTGAAACCTTCAAAGAGGGAGATATCCCCTCAGTTATGACAGCTGAGTGGGAGATTTTGCGCGAACGACAATATAAAGCTAGATATATGACCTGTACACTATTTACATCTACAAAACATTTGTGTTTACTTGGTACGCTTGCAGACAAATTTTGCTTCAATTTTACTGTCAAGAAAAGGTTTAGAACACAACTGAGTAAAAAGATCAGCAACATTAAATGACAAGTTGTGTTCTGCCACAAAATTTCTAAATAAGGTGTATGCAATGATAATTTGACTGTCAAATTTATCGTTTGGTGTCTGGAAGAAAAACCCCGTCGATTTTGTATTTTTTAGCCTCCACTGCTTTATTGTGAGTCTCACACTTAGCATGCATTTAAAAGTCGTACAGACCACCAGAAGCATCCGAAAAGTTGATTGAAAATAATGTACGAAATGAAGATTCATATAGCTCATCCTAAAACGTCTTCCTCACTACACATGTCAGCATACACAAATGTAGCTTACCTTAACATCATCCTTACTTCATATGTCAGCATACACAAATGTAGCTTACCTTAACATCTTCCTTACTTCACATGTCAGCGTACACAAATTAGCTTACCTTAACATCATCCTTACTGACATCATCCTTACTTCACATGTCAACGTACACAAATGTAGCTTACCTTAACATCATCCTTACTTCACATGTCAGCGTACACAAATGTAGCTTCCCTTAACATCATCCTTACTTCACATGTCAGCATACACAAATGTAGCTTACCGTAACATCATCCTTACTTCACATATCAGCATACACAAATGTAGCTTACCTTAACATCATCCTTACTTCACATGTCAGCATACACAAATGTAGCTTCCCTTAACATCATCCTTACTTCACATGTCAGCATACACAAATGTAGCTTCCCTTAACATCATCCTTACTTCACATGTCAGCATACACAAATGTAGCTTACCGTAACATCATCCTTACTTCACATATCAGCGTACACAAATGTAGCTTACCTCAACATCATCCTTACTTCACATGTCAGCATACACAAATGTAGCTTACCTTAACATCATCCTTACTTCATATGTCAGCGTACACAAATGTAGCTTACCTTAACATCATCCTTACTTCACATGTCAGCATACACACATGTAGCTTACCTTAACATCTTCCTTACTTCACATGTCAGCGTACTTAAATGTAGCTTACCTTAACATCATCCTTACTTCATATGTCAGCAAACACAAATGTAGCTTACCTTAACATCATCCTTAATTCATATGTCAGCATACACAAATGTAGCTTACCTTAACATCATCCTTACTTCACATGTCAGCATACAAAAATGTAGCTTACCTTAACATCATCCTTACTTCATATGTCAGCGTACACACATGTAGCTTACCTTAACATCTTCCTCACTTTACATGTCAGCATACACAAATGTAGCTTACCTTAACATCTTTTTCACTTCACATGTCAGCGTACACAAATGTAGCTTACCTTAACATCATCCTTACTTCACATGTCAGCGTACACAAATGTAACTTACCTTAACATCATCCTTACTTCATATGTCAGCGCACACACTTGTAGCTTACCTTAACATCATCCTTACTTCACGTTCGCGTACACAAATGTAGCTTACCTTAACATCTGTTTCACTTCACATGTCAGCGTACACAAATGTAGCTTACCTTAACATCATCCTTACTTCACATGTCAGCATACACAAATGTAGCTTACCTTAACATCATCCTTACTTCATATGTCAGCATACACAAATGTAGCTTACCTTAACATCAGCCTTACTTCACATGTCCGCTTTCACAAATGTAGATTACCTTAACATCATCCTTACTTCACATGTCAGCATACACAAATGTAGCTTACCTTAACATCATCCTTACTTCACATGTCAGCGTACACAAATGTAGCTTACCTTAACATCATCCTTACTTCATATGTCAGCGCACACACATGTAGCTTACCTTAACATCATCCTTACTTCACGTTAGCGTACACAAATGTAGCTTACCTTAACATCTGTTTCACTTCACATGTCAGCGTACACAAATGTAGCTAACCTTAACATCATCCTTACTTCACATGTCAGCATACACAAATGTAGCTTACCTTAACATCATCCTTACTTCATATGTCAGCATACACAAATGTAGCTTACCTTAACATCATCCTTACTTCACATGTCCGCGTTCACAAATGTAGATTACCTTAACATCATCCTTACTTCACATGTCAGCATACACAAATGTAGCTTACCTTAACATCATCCTTACTTCACATGTCAGCGTACCCACATGTAGCTTACCTTAACATCTTCCTCACTTTACATGTCAGCGTACACAAATGTAGATTACCTTAACATCTTTTTCACTTCACATGTCAGAATACACACATGTAGCTTACGTTAACGTCTGCCTCATTACACATGTCAGCGCACACAGCTTCTCCAGGTTCGCTTTTACATAATTCTTCTTCTACAGCTCGACCTTGATTCTCTATGTAAAATATATTCTATGGTATGAACTAACAATTACCATAATAGTGAGTTTGGCAGTTGTGTTTATTTTAAAATTAAACTCTTCCATAAGCCAAAATGTTCAAATTGGAATCAACCGAACGACTAAAGAAAAACTAGGGATTATTTGATAAAACATGCACTAATTTTGTTTATGATATAATACATAAAGCATGAATATGCTAAGGTATCCCTTAGTAATTACCGGAAGTTAACTAATCACATTCATCGAAACTTTCTGATATGGCTCTATAAAGTGATTCAAAATACTAACTTTTTGAGAAACTGAGAGAAAGAAATTGAAAATTGTGTTGTAAACATGGGCCTACAAGACTGGTTTGTGAATATGGTATATTCTTTAAATACATGCAAAAGGTGGATTGTTTTTTAAAAACCTGAATTGAAAGCAAGAAAAGAATAAGGAAGGAGGAAAAGATGGATAAATTATTTGCTTAAGGCGAAATATACGTAAATTGGCCGTTTTTCTGTTAAGCGTCACCATATTGTTTTATTATTTAAGCTCTCTTAGACGTCATCAAATTTGTCATCTTTATAAAATTAAAAAAATTCTGACTGCAAACAGAACAATATAAAACTAAATAAAACAAATCTGTAAAATAATTGAGTGTAGCGCACAAAAAAGACACACATAAAGCAACGAATTAAAAACCGGTGTTGTCACCGTTTCATCGATATATATATATAGGTTTAATGTAAAATATTGGTAACTTACCATCGTTCGAACAAAAAACAACTTTAGCACCATTAAGTACTACAATGCAAAAAATAAATCAATCGTAAAATATCACGAATATGAATCCCCAAAATTCATCAGATGTTTAAATATATTTTTAACGTATTCCTCCTTGTAAGACCACGTAATGGACAAGCTGTTATAAATAATTACGCCAGTTTTAACAGTACCGCATTTGCCTGCATACACGCTGCATTTCTAATCTATCTATAAGGGACCTGTCGAATAATAAGCTTGTTTCTCAGTACGTACGTCCGTACGTGTGTGCTTGCGTTCGTCTGTCAAAAATAGTTTCCACTCTTTAAATTTAAAGCCCTTTGGAGTTCAATGATATTACTAATGAAATATATGACCACTACCAGAATGTACGTCGAGTACAAGGAAAACAACTGTACACTGAAATTCAAGGTTAAAAATTAAGTTCAAGTTAGCCATCCTCGTGTTTCAGGGATGAAACTTGGCATGATTATTCACCACTTCTATGAGGTGTGTTGGGTCAATGGAAGAAAACTGTCAATTGGTTATGAAGGTAGAAAAAGTGTTGAACATAGGCACATCGTACATGTACGTGGAATAACCCTTATTGTATCATACTTTACTTAATATATATATGCTGCGAGACCCGCTGTGAAGACTCAAATCCCTTTCATCTAGTTCATTTTAAACAGTGTTTTAATTGTACTATAAAATCCTTCGGTTAAAATTGTTGTTTAATTACTGAAAAAAAAATCATGTATATTCAAGACGATCAAAACTTAATTTATGTAATTTCACGGGTCGCATGTACTTAATTAATTTTGTCTCGCTTTTTGCAATAACACTTTGAAATTCTCGTATTGTTGCCTGCTGAGAGGATTGATTCTACCATCGTCGACCAAACTTTGTTTTCCATTGGAAATTAAATATTCCACTCTTCATCAGTCTTCTATTCTATGTGACGAGATTGCTTATAGTAGATACTTAGTCAGCCGTAAGCGGTTGAACTAGGAAAGTACTTATTAGCTCAATCAGTTAGAGCGCTGCCTTGTAACACAGAGGTCCCCGGATTCGAGTCCCGGAGGGAACAATGTGATTTTGTAATTATGAATCATGCTGTCTCTCCGGTTACATTTGGCACCCAACTAAAAACCCCACGGTAGGTAGAGAGGATTTCCAGGTATGTAGTTTTTGAGTCATCATGAAATGATTACTCTTGAGGTGGGGGAAGTGTGGCGGGATTGTTTCCCTTAGTAGTAGATACTTAGCCATCCGTAAACGGTTAAGATAGGAAAGTGCTTCTTTAGCTCAGTCGGTTAAAGCGCTGCCTTGCAACACAGAGGTCTCGGGTTCTATTCTCGGAGGAGACCATGTGATTTTGTACTGAAAATCATGCTCTCTGGTTACATTTACTGTTAAATGTCTTATCTGAATATATGTATCAAATATTTTCATCTGAACCCCGGGCCAATGATTACTTTAAACCAACTTATTTTCGCGATTTTCGCGATTTGAAAAATAACACGAATATAAATCTTTGCGAAATTGTTAAACTTTTATCTTCCTTTATATAACTACGTCAAAATAATTCAAAATCGCGAAAATAAATCGCCGCAAAGTCGGCTACAAAGGGCTAAGCGCGAAATAAAATATCCGCGAACATAAGTTGGTTTACAGTATTTCGGTAATTGTTTCGATGTTCCTAAATTCAGGATTTTCTTACCATCTCCTTTCATCCAGCCATTGTTCTAATAATAATATGTCGAGAATATAAAAGATGTTAAAGTGTACGCGATTACATGCATACAATTTTTTGTCAAACCAACCAATCATTACAAGGTATATAAACTGTTTAACCAAAGGTTTACAAGCAGTAAGCGTTCATAATTCATTATAGTGCATACAACTTTTGGAAAGAGTTCCATATGGCACCCCACGTAATAAACTGTAATACATTACTGGGTTCTTTTAGTATGGTGGGGGTGCCATATGGAACTCTTACCCAACTTTTCGCCAAACCAACCAATCATTAAAAGGTATATAAAATGTTAAACCAAAGATTTACTAGCAGTAAGCGTTCATTATTCATTATACTACGGGAACAATTTCAACCTTTGTGGCAAAACTTAAAAACAAAAATAATGAATTAAGATATAAAAATTGTAATTTACCAAACACTTGTAAACATCCCTTCCCAATGCCACTGGAACCACCGGTAACTATTGTTACATTGTCTTTGTAACGTAACCCTTCCGCCATTTTCGATGTTTACAAATCCAATCTATTAGGTAATCTAAATTACCTTCAGTAAATGTATATATAGTATCATCAAAGTATATCAAGACTATTGTTATGTGTATACTGAAGCGATTTAACCTGGCCTTGTGCTGGTGTTATAAGGCTACTGAAGAAAGAAGTTATTCTATTTAATCTTCCTGTTTTGGAGAAACATAAAACTTTTGCCAAAAAAAAAAAATCACGAATAGTTTTTTAATTGATTTAAAAATCTAGTTTGGATTGATCAACCTACTGTTTTATTCATCTTTAAATTATACTTCCGTTTTATGCTTTAATTCTGAAAGAAGTCTTTTATCCTCATATTAATTGTATTTCTCTATTGATGGTTAGCATCCGTACGTTGTCAACGGACTCTCAACATGTACCACTGAATCAAGTTTCCTAATAACGTGTTTTTTTATATGAATAAGTGTACAAAAAGGAAATGTAGACAACAATCAAACAACAACACATGTGTTACATGTAAGTAGAACACAGTCGTCAATGTGTATTTATCATATACCAAATAAAGGCAACAGTAGTATATCGGTGTTCAAAAGTCATAAATCGATTGAGAGAAAACAAATCCGGGTTACAAACTTAAACCGAGGGAAACACATCAACTATAAGAGGAAAACAAAGGAACAACAGGAACACTGAAGTGCAACAAAAACAAACGCCAACATACATAGAAACGATCTATTTGATATCAACTGCCATATTCATGACTTGGTACAGGACATTTTAAGAACAAATGGTGGGTTGAACCTGGTTTTATGGCTAGCCAAACCTCCCGTTTATAAGACAATGTTAAAAAAATATCGCTTCCAAGCTCGAAATCACCCCGAGTCTAGAAGATAATGTAAATTATTTAAACACAGACTATCAAAGATCTGGCATTTTTAGTTTGTTCTTATGTTGTACTGTGACACCACTGTCCCAGGTTAGAGGAAGGTTTGGCGTCAGCAAACATGTTTAACCCCGCCACATTCTGTTTATACCTATCCAAAGTCAGGAGCCTCTAATTCAGTGGTTGTCGTTTGTTGCTGTATATTTTATTTGTATTTCGTTTATTGTTTTGTATATAAATCAGGCCATTAGTTTTCTCGTTTGAATTGTTTTATATATGTAATTTCGGGGCTTTTTATAGCTTACTATGTTCTGTGGGTTTTGCTCTTATTTAAAGGCCGTACGGTGACATATAGCTGTTAACTTCTATGTCATTTGGTTTCTGGTAGAGAGTTGTCTCATTGACAATCATACCACACCTCCTTATTTTCATATACCACATCTTCTTTTTTTTCTATATCAACACAAAAATCTACAAATTAAAAAAAATATATTAAAATATAACTTCAGGTGAGATTCCTTACTTTTGACAGACACGTGAACATGTGGCAGGGTTAAATATAGTCAACAGTAGTTTAACGATGTTCAAATCAAATCTCACACAAACCGCGGAAACCGCATCAACTCCAAAATGACGAGATCGAGTGCGTTGACAGGATTAACGTCTCCTGTTAGCATACATCACCCGTCATGTAAAACCCCACTCGGTAAAAATGTCACAATCGGAGAAAATTCAAATTAGACGACAATTTTGGTATTTAAAGATCTAAGTCTGCGAAAACATGTCGCTGGTGAGTTGAAATACAGATATATCTTATCGGTCAACCAATTCGTGATGGTGACTGTAAATTCAGAAGTGTAGGTGTCAATCGCTTTTCCTCATAACTAGTGTTTTCCAGTTTCTTCTCAATCTCTTCCTTTTTAATTTCGATAATAACAGTAGAACATGTAACAAAGCAATAGAAATAGATTTTCATGAATACTCGCAGTGATTGAAAGCTTGCTCAAAGCACTAAACCATTTGAGATGAAATCAGTCGTTCAACACTCTTACATCAGGTGCATAACTTCACAGAAAGTTATAGCGTATTCCTATGTCTGTTTTGAACTGTTTTAAACCTTCATTGAAAACCTCATAAGCATGGTCAAGTAAATTTGGCAGGTAAATAATTCATTCTTTTATTCAAAGGCTGAAATGAACTCAAATTTCCCCTTCAGTATGCACGTTTGCGATTAAAGGTAAATTTTGTTTGTTTGTCATTAAAACAATCACATTTAGAATTTAGTACCTTTAGTCCATTGCTTAGTCTAATTAAATTGTATCAGGAATACTTGGAGCCAAAAGAAGTCAAAGATGCATGCCTTAACTGCTTTGACAGAGGGTTGCTGCTTACAAGGAAGCTATTAAATCATGAATTCCAAGTGGTAAAAATGAAATCACCAGAAAGTGATTTAAAGTAGTTTTAACAAGTCATGCGTTGTGTTGTACTCAGATAAGTATACAGACAACTGAATGCTCGTCTCTGTACCGGACTTCTATTTCCAACACGTTTTGAAAAATCGTTTTTATTTAATGCATGTGTCGCGGTTGTTCTTCAGACATTGTCTGTACCAAGTCTTTGTTTTTCTTTCGTTCTGTTGGTTGATATAGTCGAACGTTTGATTTTGTCTAGTTTTATTGTCTCCCCCTGTTTTAAATTTACCTTGGAGTTCGGTATTTTTGTAAATACTTTTTTTTTTAACCAACAGTCTTCATTAGCGTTGTTGAGTTTTAGTAATAACATAAACGGTACCATTTTTTTCTGCACCAGATGCGCATTTCGACAATCAATGAGTGATGCTCGAGGTCAAAATATTTGAAAATCCAAAGCTTATTAAAAAGATGAAGAGCTGTAAACCAAAAAGGACTAAAAAGTAAAGCCAAAGCAGGGCAAGGAATCAGAGCTTTGCATGAGGGAGATTCCTTAATTTTAAATAATTTCAAAAATTTTTGTAACAGGAAATTTCAATAACACAAAATCCGTAATTTCATGCCAGTACCGAAGTCTTGGCTACTGGGCTGGTGATACCCTCGGGGACTATCAGTCCACCACAGAAGCATCGACCCAGTGGTAGAAATAACATAAACGGTGCCATTTTTTTCTGCACCAGATGCGCATTTCGACAATGCGCTGGATTACGTGCAAAATCCAAAATATTGAGACAGCCTTTACCGCACAAAGTGAATAGACAGACGTGTATTTTTTTTTTATCCTTTTCAACCCTTAAAAGCTTAATTTTATGGGATTAAAAGTACATATTTAAGTTGTGTTAGTAAGAATTGTTCACCACGAGTTTATGTTTTTTGAGGAGTTATATTAAGAGTTCATTCCTTTATAAACAACTCCTTCAAATATATATACATGAAAAATATTATCACTGATAATGCAGTAAAAAAAGAACAAATCCATAAGTAAGTATTCTTTATGATATTTTCCAATGATATTGATTTTATTAAGATTTCAAAGACAACAAATTAATTAAAAGAAATTTTGCAGGTATGCTACATACTGGACGTTTTTACGATTAAATACGTGCTTATATCTAATGTATGTCTGTTGGTCGTTATACTTATGGGAGAATGATTTTCCCCGTTTTGATTATATATTCTCCTCCAACAGATACTGCTCCTACTGTTAGGAACACATTCAGTCCGGTTGTTGTTGTAACAGTCGCAGGAATTTCAAATGTAATACTGGTCTGGTTGGTGAATTGCCACTGAAGAATATTGACACTACTTCCTGTAGTTCCAGCAGACACTTCGTAGTATAAATCACTGTCTGAATTAAAAATGCCATTCCACGAAACTACTACTTCATTGTTTACCCAAGACAGAGTCAATGAAGTACCTGTATAGAAAATACAAAGTTATATTAAGAAAATATCAAATACGTAGAAAGACTAATATCATGAAAATTTTAAATAGTCTACTGTATACGGTATGGGTTTTTCTCATGGTTGAATGCCATATATTGGCCTCTAACTGCTTACTACCACTTCATTTTGACTCTGGTTGATAGTTGTCTCATTTACAATCATCCCACATCTCTTCATTTTTATATTATTGACACTTTGGTTATTCAATTTATATTTGATTTTGGAATTACAAACATATCATGACTGCATATATTGTTTGATTGAAAAAAAATAAACTTACTTTCAACCTGAGGGTTCTGTGTAAATATTGAAATGTTTTTTTGAACAATAGCTGACTTCAGGAAGAGCGTATTTATTGCCCTGATTGAAAATTGTTGCTGCTCATCTGCCAGTGATAATTTTGTGAAGTGACTATACAAAATTTCTTGACTTTTGGGGAAGAACATTTTCTCTTTATTGGTACCAAATTCGACCTGAAATGAAAAATAGTTAGTATGTTGTACTATGACAGAAACAGTTACATTTCAGTTATCTAGCAATCATAGATTTCAACTCCACCAACTATTTGGGTCATTTAATATTCATGTTCATGGAAAATGTATGATAATTTTAAATTCAAAAGAACTAAAAAATATGATTTTTTCCAGGGCAATTTTAGGTCATTGTTGTTGTGTAATAAAATTCAAAGCTGTAGTGTTAAATAGTGTTTAAACCAAAATCTACAATCGAAATAGTAATTGATAATTGAAAAAAAAAACAATGAACTCATAGTCATCAAAGAATGGAATATCAAAATTAAGAAGATAAATGCTAGTTACTGTAGTTATAACAATAAGCTTATACTATTAAACCAAGACTTGAAGTCCTTCTACAAAATGTATTACTTTAAATGACACGCAGAAGGCCACATTATGAAGTAAATTCGTAAAAGTTCTTCATAGGTCGAAGAAATGGCGCAAAGCATTACATTTATATGGACAACGACCCTAGGACATACATCTATGAAATATAGTCAAGAAATTAACATTTTCAAGGTTGTGGTGATTGACCATACATGATCGTTCAACTTGTGCTTTTTCACTGAAAAATTTGATGTCACATAGCCAAGATCTTCACAATGTCCAATGACGCTTTCCCCCGAATAACCCCAGGTCAACCAGGGCAGTTCATACATTAAAATCAAAATTGGAACCACGTGTATTGCGATCAAAAGAAATTCAAAGGACATGAAACAAAAATGATTTTGAGTGTATCTGTTTCAATGAGATATAAATGTGAAAATATTTATTAATACAACTTACATCATATGTTTCTATTCCAATGCTGTCTGTGTATCCAGACCATTTTAATCTGACGTTATCAGAGACTCCTAGAAATCCTTCATCAGCATTGAACTCAGTACCAGATAGTGGTATTACATCTACCACTACTGCATTTGACAATGGAGGCCTGTTCGATATTTTAACGCCATCCGAAGACTTAGACGACAACAATCCAGCATTGTTCTCACAATGTAGTGTAGTGTAAATTGTATGGTTTTCTAATACACTGTAGGGGAAGTCCATATACGCTGTACTTGTTGTCACATCTGTGTACGGTAGTAGATCAGTCGATTCGGGTGAATATCCTAGAATAATTTAGAACAATAAAGTATAATTCAATATAACAATTTATCATATACTTGTATAAAATATTACTAAAATTTTACAGTTCAATAACATTTAAAAATATTAAAATGCTATGAAAGGATTACTAGGTTTATTGATCAGATTCCTAAGAATTTCCTCAGCGGGCTGATAAAGGAACCTTTATTGACTGCTTCCGGAATGTTATCACATGCCTTTCCGTTAATTTCCGTGACGTTTATCACATACAACTTCGTGCATTTCCGGAAATTTGTTCGAAAACGACAACACAGTGCGGAAAACTGCAAGTGATTTAAGACTTTTCACAAAATTGTTAAGGAGCAAATTTCAAACTAAGAACATGATAATTGTTGTGACAAGATAAATAAAATGCTTGTAATATCAATAAAAACAATTAAAGTTAAGAAATTTGTATTTGGTTGTCTGTAAATTATTATCTAAAAATTCATAGAAAGACAAACTTAATAGTTCTTGTCTGTATTTCTTCTGTTGAAGTATATGATAAAAAGATAATTACATGTCATTTTTCATATCAGACCCTTTATCGGCCCTCGTTCATGATATCAGCCCTCGAGCTTGCGGCTCTTGGGCTGATATCATGACCTAGGGCCGATAAAGGGTCTGATATGAAAAATGCCATGTAATAATCTATACTTAATTTCTAATGTAATTTTTCGCGCATGCTGTGTATTATTTGATTAAATCATTAAAAGGGAAACTTCATAATGCATCTAAATAAAAAAAAAGATAAATTACATTATTTTACTATATTTTTCGTTTTAGATATTCACTGTTAATGCTATAAATAAACAAAAAATAACATCTGCAATGATAAATATCTGAATATAACTTTACTAGTAAACTTAAAGTTGTGATCGATCAATTCGGCATCAATATTAAAGTGAAGTTACGTGTATGCTATTTGGAAGCGATCTGCGAGATGAATGTTGTTCAACAGCATAGAATACTCGACCACTAAGACCCCTGGTTTAGCTCACGCCAATGGATGATATTATCATTTAAATCAATAGAACAAAATGTTTGTTTATAAACAAGAATTAACATCTTTTGGAAAATATCATTATAGTCTGTA
Source organism: Mytilus coruscus (assembly GCA_017311375.1). NCBI lineage: Eukaryota > Metazoa > Mollusca > Bivalvia > Mytilida > Mytilidae > Mytilus > Mytilus coruscus. The sequence goes on from CM029604.1 coordinate 91,295,845, forward strand.
AATTCCTTTAAATGCTGCCTCACTTCATGGTTATATTGAAAATGTTGAAAAACTGTATATGTCGCGCTATTCGTTAAAAGGGCAATGTTGTAGTTCTTTTAGTGAGTGACAGTCACATCATCTATATACATATGGGTTAAATGAACAGTGACATTTTACAGTATCCTTAATATCATTTGTATCTTATAGTAAAAATAACAAAATTTTGAACAATTGCCGCCTTTTGATGAAGTAAATGTGAAATTTACTTTTGAGAAAAAAAAACTTATATTCATTGATCCGAAAGATCAGGGTAATTATTAGTTTGCCAAAGTTATTAACACAACTCATTTATCGAATCAAACAACAATGATTGTTTAAGTAAACAATAAAAATAAACAACTAAGCACAGTTTTGTTTTTGTTTGCATGAATAGTTTGTTTTCTTTGTTTTTTTTTGATTTTTTTGAGCGGGGGGGGGTTAGTGGAGGGATCTTGTCGTTATTGTTTGCAATTTTATTCCGGGATCTCTTCAGAACAAGAACGAATCTTTCGTAGCTTACTATGTATTGAACTATCTAATTTTCCTTTTTAAAGTTTTCCACATTTTTCATGATCTATACACGCAAAACAACGATACACCACAGTGGTCAATTCAAGCCTGAACTAGATTCATTGTTGTGAATTTTAGACAATTTTGATTAAACAATGTAAATGAGGTTTTTCCATTAATAAAAAATGAACTGCAGTAAAAGAGAGGCGAAAGATACCAAAGGGACATTCAAACTCATATGTCGAAAATAAACTGACAACGCCATGGCAAAAAAGAAAAAAAGACTAACAGACAAGCACCAGTACATAAATCAAAACATAGAAAACTAAAGACTGAGCAACACGAACCCCACCAAAAACTGGGGGTGATCTCAGGTGCTCTGGAAGGGTAAGCAGATCCTTGACTATAAAAAAATATAAAAAAACTACTGAACTCCAAGAAAAATTCAAAAAGGAGAAGTCCATATAAATTGATAAAATCAAATGCTATCAATCATTATATACAATTTCTCACGGTGAAGAATATGCCCTTTTATTCAGAATACACTCTATATAACATTTACAATTGGATCAAAATGTTTGATTGAATAATTCTATTCATTCATTGAATTAGAAATTACCTATAGCCCATTCACAGTGCTTTATTCCGGATTCTGCATCTTCAAAAGCCCAATTTGCAGCAACTTCGTTTATTGTCCATGCATCCTCGTCCTCTCCTGAGATAATAATACAAAACACACGTACATGATTCTTTTATCTTCAATATAACATCAAATATCTTTTATGCGTATAGTAAATCCTTTCTTGTATATACAAATTAACAAAATCAAATATTTCGAATTTTCCCGTATGGCTGTATATAAGTTATAGATAATTTTTTGGTTAAATGCTATTCATCATTCTTACATATTTAAATGGAGTTTAATTATATCTACTGTCATGGAAAGTCCTCAATGAGTTACTTATGAAAAGTTCCACGTAAAATATTACACGAAATCATTGCAACTAACTTAGACAAACATATTTTTTTAATTTACAATCAGTTAACTACTGAAATTTAAAAAAAAGGATTTAACAACACGATTTCAATAAGAGAAAATCGCTTTTGTATGGTCTGCCAACCTTTATTAGATACAAAGGGCAATACTCATCATTTGTCAAACAAATTCATACAATGTCATGACCAAAATAAAGATAAACAGAGAAGTCAACATTATACTTCACAAAACATTACACAGCATACAAACGACTCAGTGACAACAACCCAAAAAAACTTTGGTAAACTAGTAACATCCGTTCATATACGTATGTAACACCTTTGATAAGTATTTAGCATCACGATAAATTTTCACTGCTGTTCTCGTACTTTGAACAACAAATTAATTTATTTTGTAAAAAATATCTGCGTACTCCTAACAACAAAATTATTATATCTGAATTTACCTGTGTACGTTATTTTACTTAACGCCATTTTGTCAAAGGTTATAGTTGTCTTTTTGACATTGTTTTACATCCCCCCTTTTTTATTTAATGTTGTATTTATGTTGTGTCATAGATCAAATTTATTCGTTCAGTGTATGTTTACTTGTTTTTGTTAAGGGAGTTCGCTTCTCAGTTTCAAAATAATTAACTTTTCAAAACACTAGTTTATATTGATAGGGAATTAATAAAGGAATCAAAAGAGCAAAAAAAATATATAGGTCAATGTGCTTGTTTCCGAGATATTAGCCAATGAAATTTTGGCGGGAAAATATTCTCTCTTGACTTTTCATAGCTTTATCATTGACAAGTTTAAGTTTTCAAAAACTATTAAAAAATAATTAAAATTTTATAAGACTTTTACAGATGGCTTATCATTATACATGTAAAAGATTTATAAAAAGAAAAATGGGGGTCAATGGGCAAATTTTTTTAAGGCATTCAAATGGATAAAGCCAGAGGATTCCGAAAATCTGACAAAAATCCCAAAACATGACAAGCGAACTTCCTTAATGTGTCTTTTTGATTGAGTTAAGCCATTTCAATTGATATTTTATAGTGTGTCTTTCTATGTCGTAAGGTAACACTACGATTTCAGGTCAGGGTGAAGGTTGGCGCCTGTTAAAACGTTTAAACCCGCGCATTTGTTTGCACCTGTCTTAAGTCAGGAACCTGTTTCAGTGGTTGTCGTTTGTTGATGTGGTTCTTAAGCGTTTCTAGTTTTGTATATAGATTAGACTGTTGGTTTTCCTGTTTGAATTGTTTTACACTAGTCATTTTGGGGCCCTTTATAGCTTGCTGTTCGGTGTGAGGCAAGGCTCCGTGTTGAAGGCAGTACTTTGACCTATAATTGTTTACTTTTTACACATTGTGACTTGGATGGAGAGTTGTCTCATTGACATTCATACCACATCTTCTTATTTCTATATAGAATATTGATTAAACTTTGTGCAACAGTTTATTGGTCCATTTTTCTGATATATATCTTTATTTGAAAACATATAAGCTTCAATATACAACAATATATATGACCGATTGTGAAAGTTTGAAACTGATGAAAACGAAAAGAATATCAGGAAGAACAAAAGACAAACATACGAATCCCAAGTAACACAAAATACATTGTAAAAAACAAAAAGTATAGAACATTATTCATGAAATAATTCGATTTCCGCGTTCGTTTTTCGCAAGACATTCCTACATGTTTATGTTAATTTATGACATTTTACAAATGTCAGACATCAATTCATCATCATCGACAAAGTAAATTAAATTCTACTGCCTTAATTTTATTCATGTTTGATTTGGGAGATATTTATTTCATTAAAAATATGTTTGTTCCATTACTTAGTTCTACTCTTCTTTTATTCGGATGAATGCTTTGCTTTCGGTAAAAATGAAATATAGTAGAAACTTCCCGTCCTTCAATTTTTCTCTGCAAAACTCTCAAACTTACCTCTCCCATCATATACATAATTAATATCAGGTGGTGTAAGATCCACAAACACTGGATTAGAAAACGACACTCCTCTTAAACCAGCAGCATTCATGGCAACGGTTGTAATGTAAATGTTGGTGTTGTGTACTAGCGTGACATTATTATTGATTCCAAAATTCATCAGTCCAGCACTTCGGAAAGGTTGTATTTGTGTGCCTCCCTCCGAATAGCCTATCAAACATACAATTAATGGTTAAAATTGCTGACGAATCAAGTTGTCACATATTCATTACCAATTTTATATTGTAAACGAAAAATACTTTAAAAAAATTCTTGTGCTATTAATTGCAACAGCAGAAACTTTTCATATAGATATCGTAATGAAAGCTGACAAAATATTGCCAGTACCGTACTTGTTTTATGCACATATCTAATCGGTTTAATTTCAGTATTTATTAACTATTCTTTCAAATATAACTCTCAACAGAAGTATTTTTGCATGGTTTTAACACAGATATGTTATACTAGATGGAATAGCTATATTTATCGTTTGGAAAAGCATACAGCTCTCTCAATAATTTAACACTGCTTTTTGTACAATTCTGAACTTTTTGTCCTCAATACTCTTGAACTTCAAACTTGACTCTGGACTTTTAACTTTATTGATTCGAGCGTCCTTGATAAGTAGTTTGTAGACGAAATCCTCATCTGGCGTTAACATTTATATGCCTTGTATCTTTGATAAGTTTCTTTCCATGTACTGACATATTTCTTCTATTTTAATTTTCCTTGTTTATTCTTTTTCCAATATGGATTAAAAGATTTGAAACAAAGATTTAAATAACAAATAAAATTCAAGAATTTACATATATGAATATTGATATTTCAACGAAATCACTGATAGAGAAGTAATGTTTGGATTGTTGATAGTTCTTTTTTTACTATACTAATATGATAAATTAAGATATGAAAATCTAAATGATTTTATAACAGGGTTTTTCATGTATTTTCCGAGGCAGTCGATTCAAATTTAAAGGGTTGAACTGATGCGTCCTAAAACAGAATCTCAATGAAATCTATATTACTTAAATTTGCCCCCTCCTAATAAACTTCAACATATGTTTTGGTACTGCGTCTAAATCTCTCTACTAACTACTTCCGCCTAGTGGTAGTCTGCTTACATCGAGTGCTGAAATTCAAGGGTTTGATCCCCGACTACTTGGTCATCTTGAAAACGATTAGATCTTTTATCTTATGTCTCTCCGTATACGTAGCATTTCGGAGTATGAACAAAAGCCGGTCGGCATAGCGCCAAAATGATATGTATAGTTAAGATAATATGCATTTCTGCAGACTTGTAAACTAGCAGGTAAACATCAGACTCAGTATGATTGTCTAATACAAAGCAGGTATCTACATATTTCATTAACATTTTATCGTTCTGAAAATGCGTATGATAGTTGCCCCTAGTGTGAATGAAACAGCATGTTAATGATGTTCACCTAAATATTTCTACTGAATATTAGTGTATACTGCATTTGTAGATACTACTTATTACACAATGTAAGAGAAGTTTCGCATTCATTGATTTTGTAAATTATATCGTTCACTATCTTCTTTAATATGTTTACCTATAGCCCATTTGTAATCAATAATCGATGATTCAGGGTCTGTAAAACTCCAAGCTCCATGGATGGAACTCCAATCGTGTAAGTAAACAACATGGCCTAAAACATGACCACTTATATCACTTGAGCTTAAGTTTACTTCCTGTACAGATATTTCATCCAGAAATATTCCTGTAGTCAGATCTATACTACCAATCGTAATGTTAGCTTCATTTATTTCAGCCGTGAAATAAAACGTATGACTATGCCAGGAAACTTCTTCTCGATCGTCAATATCACCATTGCTATCTTGACGATAACTTTTAGTGTAAACAAGAAACACGTGTTTTTCGTTGTTCAACTGTATAAACCCTTCTTTGTTGGCTAAGGAAGAATCCACAAAAGACAAATGGCTGGAGTAAAAAGTCACTTGATAAGTCTTCCCTTCTGTAATATTGTCCAGTTTCTGTGAAATACTACCTCTTATAAATAAGAATTTTCCACCGTCCTTCGCTAAATTAACAGTAGAAGAAACAACGGCCATACACGAATAAGTTTCAATATACCACATCAATGGATGGTAAGTTAAGTCCATGTTGCAGATATCTGTTGAACTGATATTAAGCCAGGGAACTTCATTTCCACCTGTTATTTCAAAAGATGGGTTGGAAACGAAATTAATGCCTAAAAAAACGAACTTGTGTGGTACCGGTGGAGTTGTGTCTACAGTAACACCATCGGACACTACAGTCGGAGATGTCCAACCAACTCCATCAACAGAGTATACTTTATGATATATTTTTGTTCCTAAAATAACACAAATTTATTATCATTATTTATCAAAACATGAGAAGAGATTTATAGTTGATTTCATGTAAAAATGTGTTTGTTAGCATTAACAGTAAATCAATAAATAGAAGTCAAATTGTAAGTCTGTGTAATTATTTCACCTACTTTGTTTTAGAAATATTTCAATGATTGTTCAATCTGCGTTACATTTGCATCATATGTATTTCCAAGCAGTTTTTTGCAAAATTGTTTTAAGGGAAAATATGAACCATGAATCGAGTCTTTTGGATTGGATACACTATCTCTTACTAAGCAAGTTGTTTTGGCTTTTTTTCATTGCATTTTAATGTAATATAAAATGTAAAGATATATACTAATAGGAATTGCAAGAGCCCTGATGAAGTCAAAACATTGCCTTAGATTTTGTTTGGTTACTGTACTCAATTAATTACAAAGTTCATTAAAATATATACCAGTCAAACATTATGTAGGATTATGATTCTTCTATATTTAGCAGTAAGATTGGTGTTCTATCAAAAGTATTTCTATTTGTGTTTGAATTATTCATTATTTTTAATGTCATCCAGCATGTATGTGAAATCAACAACACAATTTTCGTGTTAAATGATCTTTATTTTTGTGTAGACAGCGACCGATACAAAATGAATTAGTTGGATAATTAAGTCTCACCTAAAGGAATATTGGATGTCAAATTTCTGGAAGCTGATACATGAAGTCCTACGTTCGTCCAACTCAGGATTGAGCATTCCGTCTTTGTGGGACTGTTACCAATAAAAGTAGTTAATCCAACACACCATTGATATGATGTTATACCAGATTCTGTATCAATAAACCCGTGCCAATGAGCTGCAACTACATCTGAGGAATTCTGGTACTCAAGGTCATGTTTACCTTTGAAATACATTTACAAATCGTGCACAAAAACAGTTGATTTACAAGTCTGATTTATCAAAAGTCAAAATAAAGCAGGAACATAAATGTGTGTGTCAGTCTCTTTAGATATAGTACATAAGACTGACAAAACGTTTAAATATACATGATGCTGAGGTTAGGTTACTATTTGTAATGACAGTTGATCCAGAAAAGCGCTTCGGACGCATAAAACGTGTTATTTTCATTTTCTAGCACATGGTAGATACCGTTGCGGGTGAACTGCTTGTTCCCGAGGGAATCATTTGTCAAGAAGTCAGTGCTTCGGTACTGGCATGATTTGGAACATACTTATGTTAAATTGTGGGTTATAAATTAAGTAATTATTAAGAAACTAAGGTTCTAACTCCCTCAGATAAGGTTGGTCCTTAGTGAATTTTGCTGGTTTTTTTTAGGTATCTGTTGGTCATATAGCTCCTCAAGTACTCAAATATACATTCATTCTTCAATTTGAAATGTTTTGGTTTGATACAGTTTAATCTAGAAAAGCGGTTTCGGCACACCAAATTCATAAAGTTTAGTAATTTTCATTTTCAAACACGATAGGAATGCAAAGATGTGAAAAAATGTCGAACAAATTCAGTTATATTGATATCATTACCTTGTCCATCATAAACAATCCCTGCAGTAGGATGATTGTAGTCAATCATGAACCCATCTGATGATGATGTAGTATGGGCTCCTGCATAATTGTATGCAATAACATTAGCATAATGGATAACCCCTGGTGTAAGAATGATTCTAGACATGTTGTAACCATTTTCTGTTCCTGGTATCACATCATTTACCTTCATGATATCATGTCCTAAAATAGAAATTTGATTTTATTGTTTATAAATATTTTGCTTAACGCTGAAATAACTTCTATTGGCTAATAATTCGAGAATTTCAAAGCCTAAACATTTTTAAAATACACTTCAAATACATTTTGTAGGTTATCTTGTATCAAATTGTAAAGGCAAAGGAACAAAACGTCTTAATAGTATATAAGGTAACATGATATAGAAAGCATATCATTGTTATACGTGGAGAATGCATATTATTTTTTATGCAAAAACTGTTTCCGATTTTACACAAGGTGGTTTGGAGGACGTCAAAGGAGTATATTTTACACAAGGTGGTTTGGAGGATGTCAAAGGTGTATATTTTACACAAGGTGGTTTGGAGGACGTCAAAGGAGTATATGTTACACAAGGTGGTTTGGAGGACGTCAAAGTTGTATATATTTTTACACAAGGTGGTTTGGAGGACGTCAAAGGTGTATATATTTTACACAAGGTGGTTTGGAGGACGTCAAAGGTGTATATTTTACACAAGGTGGTTTGGAGGACGTCAAAGGTGTATATTTTACACAAGGTGGTTTGGAGGACGTCAAAGGTGTATATTTTGCACAAGGTGGTTTGGAGGACGTCAAAGGAGTATATTTTACACAAGGTGGTTTGGATGACGTCAAAGGAGTATATTTTTACCGTAACAGTTATTTTTGTCTTCTAGCCATGATTTTGTCAGTTTTTCTTTAATTATTGATTGTATTTGCTAACTGGACATCTTCCTCCTTTTTATGGCGTATTTAATCTCGATCTAATTTTGACTAATGTTCATATTGCGCAATTTTTAGTTTTCTGAGAAATGTTTAGTTGACTGTTGGTTGTCTTTTATATCGTTCAATAATCCTAATTTTCAAACAATTTTACATTATATAAGAAAATTGTTTACATTTCATGCGATATATAGTCTTTTTAAAGAAATATTTCTCCTTTGAAAAAATATTCCTTTATCAAATGTCTTGTATAGGACACTTTATATGATACTTTTATTGTAATCATTATCAACAGATTTTATCTCAAATTATATTTTATCCAGAAAGGTTATTTATGAAATCTTTCTATTATTCGTGTATATGTGACAACGTACCTCCTGGAAAAGTACTAAGGTACAATCGATACTTTTCGATAGTCTCCTCAGCTTCAAGAAATTTGCCTGTCCAATCAAACGTTATTGGGCGTCCCATTTTCATGAAATCATGATCCTTGAATGAAGTCCCTTGTACTCGCTCTATTACCTGAAATTAAATAATCTTTTCATTAAAAAGATCAAATAGGAGAAAAAGCATGAAGTTTTGCCCAAGTTCAAGAAGATATTACAATACTATGAATACTGCGTTAAAATTGTATCATTGAATTCATACCCGACTAGACTTGGATAGTTGTCTCGTAGGCAAAAATTCCATATCTTTTTATTTTATATAGACACTATAGAAAATACATTCTATCTATATGTGTTCTTACAAATACCCAATAAAAATCAAAATTATCAAGTAAAATAGACGCCATTGAACCAAGCATCAAACTGAGCATATATTGGACCGACCATTTTGGATATTTTGGTTGTTTGTTTTATACATGGATGTCGTATGTCTTCTAGTTTTTACAAGAACAAAGAACTTGTTACTCATTTAAGTTTGTTCGCTTACACATATTGTATTATTTTTAAAGATGTGTTTAATATACATACGTATTGAAAATTCTTCAAAGATATCAGGCTTATAACTTAGTACGCCAGACGCGCATTTTGTCTAGATATGACTCAGTGACACACGAACAAATATGTTGGAATATATTGGAATGCCAAATCAAAAACAAAGTGGAAGAGCATGATAAACATTCCGAAACGTTATACAAAAACTGGCAAAGTTATCTATGGCTGGGAGCAGACAACTCGATATTGTTTCGAATAACCAATATCATTTTAAACAACAAATTTACAGAAAATAACGTATCAAAGAATTTGGATGCCAGCACAGACTTCTACTAGCAATATGATTGATCCAGTGGTTGCAATACTCATCAAAGATGTTAAACTGATTTACCCCAACCCATACGTACTAGTATCAAGTGTTGCTATCTGAATCATGTATTTTTAGTTGTTGTTTGTCTTTATTTGTAGCGCAATGAATTAAAAGAAAAGTAAAACCTAACATGACATTAAAAAATCCTCTCAAGCATACCAAATAAAAACAAAAATATGCATTGGTAAGCCATTGTGTGTGATTTCCTGTCATTTTATGATAAAGCTTAAAGATACTGACTGCTTTATCTATATATATATATAAATTGCGGTTTTTATCCAACGCAATCATAGGATTGAACGTTGTTTTCAATTAAGACTTGTTTATATTTTTTCGTTTGGGCTTGTATTATATTTGCCTTCGGGTTTACATGATCCGTTCATCCTATTTTGACTCCTCAAAATTCAAGAGTCTATCCTAAATTGAGGTAAATTGTATGGCTTTCCAATTACCGTTTCGATTCCTAACATCACTGAAGAGACATTAATTGTCAAAATCAGGATATGGTGCACAAAAACCTTTGCACCTTTTGTTTGCGGCATATCATCTTTTCCGCAAGTTTATTGTTTTCTATTTAGTATCAAATTTATAATTAAGAACCATTTATTACATCCGTGATCCGTTTATTTGGCAGTCAGCAGGATTTAAGAACATTTGTTGTTCGACCTGTTAGTCAAATGCGTTTTGTTAAAATATACTTTTCACTTTTTTGGTCTTTTGGAAAATGTTGTTTGTACTGTATTTAGACCCTCTAACAAGAAATTTGTTTTGCATGCACACGTATAAAATTGCGGTTTTTATCCAACGCAATTATAGGTTTGAACGTTGTTTTCAATTTAGACTTGTTTATATATATATATATGTTAGACTCAGATCGACGTCCGGCCTCTAATCGACGTCCGTTACTCAAATCGACGTCCAAATCTGACGTCACATTCTCAAATCGACGTCCAATATTTTGATACTCTAATCGACGTCCAACATTTTGATACTCTAATCGACGTCTAATGTGACGTCATGTATTGCCAAAACGACGTCCGATTGATTGTAGTCTTCTCTAATCGCTGTCCAATATCAATAAATGATAAATTATTGGACTTACACCAATACATGTACATGTTTTGTAGGGTTCTTACGACAACTTAATTTTCAAATATTTATACATACTTTCCATATAGATTTTTTCAACCCGAAATAGGTAACATGCATATTAATATTTATCTTTGATAAAAAGTTAATCCAATCGATCTACATTGTAGTGTGTCATTCCTATTCATATTAATAAATGACATGCATGTAAGTGTAGGTCAATGAGAAAACAACCCAACGACAAAAAAAAACCAAACAACATCTAGAGACCAACATTCAGTCTTCAACAATAGACAAAATAAAGAAGTACAGCCAATTGTTTTGAGAGTATTATTATTCGGACTCTGTAAGATATTTTTCAACAAATTTCTGAGTTTCACAACTGGAGTGAAACATATACGCCAGAAATTGGCATTATATTTTTATGTTGTGCTGTTACATCATTGTTCCAGGTTGGGGAGGGTTAAGTGTACACACACACACATGTTTAAACCCGCCACATTCTTTAAGCGCCTGTAGTACAGTGGTTGTCGTTGGTTTATGTCTGTCATATTTGTTTTTCGGAATTGTTTTGTTATAAAAAAGACCGTTAGTTTTCTAATTTTAATTGTTTACATTATTCATGTTGTGGCCTTTTATAGCCTTTGCGGTATGGGTTTTTATCATTGTTGAAAGCCGTACTGTTGCCGATAATTGCTCACATTCACTTTATTTGTGAACTCTGGTGGATAGTTGTCCTGTCCCATTGGAAATCATATCACATCTCCTTATTTTTATGTAATCTCCAAAATTTAAAAATAAATTGATATCTCAACCTGTTTACATACTAGTAGGTAATACATTTAAAAAAAAAAAACTTTTTTTTAAATAGATTTTATTTGTCACACATGATATGTTTAAAAGTGTCAACTGATTTTTATAGTTCGTTCTTATGTTGTACTGTTACACCACTGTCCAAGGTTAGGGGGATGGTTGGGATCCCGCTAACATGTTTAACCCCACCACATTCTGTATGTGCCTGTCCCAAGTCAGGAGCCTGTAATTCAGTGATTGTAGTTTGATGCTGTGTTACATATTTGTTTTTCGTTCATTTTTTTGTACATTAATTAGGCCTTTACTTTTCTCGTTTTAATTGTTTTACATTTGACACTTCGGGGCCTTTTATAGCTGACTATGCGGTATGGGCTTTTCTCATTTTTGAAGGCCGTACGGAGACCCATAGTTGTTTATTTCTGTATCAATTGGTCTCTTATGAAGACTTATCTCATTGGCAATCATACCACATCTTTTTTTAATAAATAAGGTTTCAGCTGATATCGGTTCAGTTCCATTTTGTTTTATGTGTCCAAAAACGGACGTCGATTAGAGAAGCTAAAAAATGGACGCCGATTAGAGAAGCCAAAAATTGGACGTCGATTAGATAGGCATAAAATTGGCCGTCGATTTGAGGATATTTTATTGTGACGTCAGATTTGGACGTCGATTTGAGGATATTTTATTGTGACGTCAGATTTGGACGTCGATTTGAGGAACAGACGTCAATTAGAGACCGGATGTTGATCTGAGTCTTACATATATATAATTATATATATATATATATATATATGACATATATCTCTGTTCTAACCAAACCAGTTATTAAGTATGTTGTTTTTTACATTATGAATTAAACACAAATTTTGTATGTTACTTTTGTTTTGTTCCTGCAGGTTTTGACATTAAAATCATCACATTTCCTTACAAGATATTTAAGTTCTTTTTACTAACAGTATGTATTCAGACATTTATCAATAAAAATGTAAAACGATGGCTTATTCAGATAAAAAAATAAAACCGTATACTTTTGATTTAACAATTTCAAGAACACGTTAGAACTTTCCGTTTTAATGACAGCGATTTATTTTTTTTTTTATTTTTAGATTATCTTACTTCCAAAACTTCCACTCAAAGGGTAGGACTGACGTATAGTACTATGGCCATCCCTTAGTCATAATTTCCCACCCTTCATTTTGGTTGACTCCAACCTTGCAAAACCTCTATATTGTATTTGTTTTTTAATGTGTTGTCTTCCTCAATATGCATGAAATATTCACTATTGGACGTCAAGTAAACAACAATCAATCAATCAATCAATCAATCAACCCAAATATTCACAACTGATATGGAAATGTTAACTTCCTTTTTCAGCATTTACCATTATCTATTTTGTACACCTTGACTTATTTGAGCTGACTTAGTGTGTAAGTTTATTTTCAAATTAAAACAAATGGTAATATGGAAATACCTAACAACTTCTTTGGCTCTTGAAATTACATGAGTTTCTACGTTACTTTTAGTAACTACCATATTTGATCAAAGTGAAGTTCGATTTTAAATTAAAAAAATCGCGAATCGAACATGTTGAAATATAAGTTTTTTTAACGATATAAGATGGAAAAATTCCTTACACCTCATATTTAAGTCAAGTACAAGTCTAATTGTAATGAGTAATAACAAGTGAAACTGAGACCTACTGCTCACTGATGATACCCCCAGCCAAAATACTTGACGGTAAACAGGAACGCATCACACGGTATTCATGTAGCTGACTTATATAAACACTGAAACCAATTTTCAGAAATCCTTGTAATGTAGTTCCTGAGAAAAATGTGACGACAATTTTCAACTTGGATGTCATGTGTAAAATAATATAAGTGTGCGGTAAACAGAAAGTTTTTAAGTGATGAATCTGAAAACGCATCAAACGGTATAGCTGACTTATATAAACCCTGAAACCAAATTTCAGAAATCCTTGTAATGTAGTTCCTGAGAAAAATTTGACGAAAAATATTCATGGGACGGACGGACGGACGGACTGACGGATGGATGGACAGACAGATGTAAAACAGTATACCCCACTTTTTAAAGCGGGGGTATAAAAACATCGTAAACATGTATATCCTCTACTTTTAAGATTATTAATGCTAAATTAAACAGCATGATGCCATATTGCGATCAAGTCATTTACTTAACAAGATATATTCTAAGATATTATGTAATTATTGACCAGTTTCAGACTGTATTATAATAAATAAACTTACAGATCTACCTCTTACAGACGCTACCACTGGAGCCTGAGTCATTACATATATTCCATTTGACTTAAATATAGCATATGTGTTGACTGAATACCAAACCCTTACAAACACAGCATATGACAATGTGTTGTGTAAGTAGTCTCCACCTATAAATAAAAATAAATGAGTATAAAAGAAGCAGAAGCTACCAAAGAAACAATAATAAATCATTAATCACAAAACCGGTGTTGTCCTCATGTGCAATGGAAAAGTACGTCGTGTTGCACCTGGTATGTACACATTTCTTGATAAGTCTTTATTAGGTGAAATCGCAATTGAGAAAAAGAGGAAGGGATTTTGGTTACATCCTTGATTATCCGAAACACAGATATTCCAGAACGGTCAACAAAATCATGGAGGCACCCGGAGTTGTTTGTCTTTCTTTTTTTAATATGTTTTTACAGTACTAGTGCAGACCGGGTAATGTTTAATTCCAGATTTTCATTGTAATATTTACTAAAAATTTTTTAAGTCATAGTCAATTATCGTTTCAAGACCTAATTTTACTTCTACAGGCATTGAATTCTATGATATTCGCTGACATTTCTTGACATTACCCGGTATTTTTGCTTGTATAAAAATCCATTTATGGTGTTTCCACCAATTGAATACATCATAGTGAAGTCTTTTGTTAAAAGCATGCCTTCGACTTTTCACCTAAAACGTTTTAATTTCATGTATTAGTATATATTAATATACAACAATCACCTTGTTCAACGGTAAAAATAGCATCATGCAACTGCCCAGCATCTTGCCAAATCTTTTCCTCTTGTATATCATATATACCGAGAGGCGTGATGAATTCCGAACTTCCAACACTCCATTCATACCTAAATTGATTAAAGAATTCAATATATGTATTGAACGTTTCATTCATGTGTTCCCTCCAATTTTTCTAATTGTGCACGCAGAAGACTTTTTTGTTTGCAAAATGTGTTATATACTCAACCTATCAGACAGACCGTTGAAAAAATATTTCTGGACAATTGTTATAACATTTTACGGGTCGATCCTTAACGCTTTGACAGAATAAACTTGCATTAAATAACATGTATGAATGTTTGTCGGGCGATAACTACCATGTCACACGATTTTGATATTTGAAAAATCAATAAATTTCAAAAGAATGCAGTTGAATGTAGCTTAAGGGTATTAGAACTTGATGACAGAAAACCCAAATGTTTTCAGTTTTCAAATTTTATTAAGTTTACTTAGTTTTGAGATTTCCAAATGAAGGTAAATTCAGAAAAGTGCTTAGGTCAGAGTCATTGTTTATCTAAGTTCAAAATTAACCGTAATATAAAGCACGTGTGCGGTTATGTTTAACATTGACATATTAGGAACAATAGAAGTATTTACATTATTGAAATAGCTAAAAAGTAAGGTTTCGTTCAAATTCTCAATAAAAACTAAGCTTAGTATAATACATTTCTAAAACTTTAAGACACCAATGAATTAAAATATACTTTGGTTATATATATACATAATGTAATAGATATTTAAATAAGTCATCTGAAGCAACATAAAGATATGATTGGTTGTCAATTCCAATGATGTCTCATATATTAATTTTCCAGCTTTGATAATTCGAAGTTCACCCTTTGTCGTCACTTTTGTTTAGCCGGTCATAAAATTAGAAAAAGTGAACCCTTCCTTTTTGACGACAAAAAGGAAATGATTCATCATTTTATATATTCCTTTGTGCTATAAAATAATGTTTCAAACTTTCAAATTCGATCAAATTTTGAAGATTAGAGAAATAACTTGTGCAAATTGTTTTGTATCTAGTGATGTCTTAGGTTTAGACAAGATGTATTCATCAATCCGTTATTGTAAGATGTCTAATCGATGGATTTGGTTTATCAATGTTTTGAAAGTAACACGCCGATTGTTACATGTGGAGCAGTAACTTTTGTGCCTTTTGGAGCACATGAGAATACATCTTGCATTTGTTTAAGTTCGTGTTGCTCAGTGTTTGGGCTTTTATGTGGTGTTTTGTAGACAGTTGTTTGTCTTTATGTCGTTTTTTAGTTTTTATACCACGATTTCGTTGGTCTTTCGACGTATGTGTTTTGATTCTCCGTTTGGTATTTCCACCTCATTTTTTTATATCGATGTTTACAGGCAACAGAATTTCATCGATGTTCTAATCTCATAAAAAGATTAAGAAGACAAACAAAAACTGACGGTATCACATGAATTCCAAAAGCACCGACATCGAATTTAATGCCAGGACAAGCGTCTCCTGCCATATACAAATTAGGAGATGTGGTAAGATTGCCAATGAGACAACTATCAACCAAAGTTCAAATGAAGTAAATGTTAGCAATTATTGGCATGTAGGTTGCACTTTGTAAATACAGCTGTTTCACAAACCACGCCTCTTCTGGGGAGATATATAATATTCATAGATATTTTGTTTGTTTACGAACTGGTTCCCAGATATGATCTCTATGTTTCATCTCATAGAGACATAACTTGGAAATGTTACCAGTATATTTACACATGGTTGCAGGGAATTTTGAATTCTGAGGGTCACCTAAAGTAAAGGTAGGGGTAGTACAGAACTTAGGTATAAGTTTAAACTCTTAGAAGTTCGGAGCATTTAAATGTTGAAAATATGCCGCACAGCCCTATGTTTTGAACTTTGAATAAAGTAGTAGTGCATATCAACTTTCCATTCTAGGATATAATTATTCACGAAACTTCATAGTAAATGTGGCACAGTTTTAGCCGTAAAGGGAGTTCCTATGGGAAATTGCATTGTCTATATTTACAGAAATGCAACCTGTATGATTTACCTGCCATACAAATTTACACTCAGTCAAGATGTCACAATCGGTAATAGGCCATAATCGGTAAAATTACAGATTAGACGATGTTTTCGGGATCTTAAGATCTAAAGACTGAAGGATAAAATGTCGCTAGTGAGATCAGACACAGACATATCGTATCGGTCAACTGATTCGTGATGTTGATCGTTAAACTTATATCGTGTCAACACATTTAATAACTTTCAACCACCTTGATTCTCTGTCACAAAATTGACAACATCATATTTCACTGAACGTAGATTTTATACCTAAATAGTCTAATATGAACGTTTTTATAACTGATTTACATGACTTAAATTCAGAAATAAAGTGGTAGAATTTGTATTGTTTTCTACATTTTACCACAAGAAAAGTAGTTGTGAATATTTATTATCAAATACATACCACAAAGGCTTATAAGTCAGAACCTGTGAAAGTATCCACATTCCTCTTAAAACATTATTTGATGCTGTTACAGCCTGGTCACTTTCAGAATATCCATTAGTATCTCTGACCAGCAATAAACTGTAATGAGTATCACTAAAGACAGCTTCAAATACAAAGTAACCAAACGTCAGATTATGATAAATGTTTGATAAAGGTTGCAACATAGAAACTTCATTTTGTTTTAAAATTCAAACTGAGAGAAAGCCAAAGATGCCTTCAACAACGAGAAAAACTCATACCGTATAGTCAGCAATAAAAGGCACCGACATGAAAAATGTGAGACAATTCAAACGAGAAAACTAACGGCCTAATTTATTACATAACAATTTACGATGAACAAATATAACAAACATGAACAAACGACAACCACTGAACTACAGGCTTCTAAATTAAGAAAGGCGCATAAGAATGTGGCGGGGTTAAACATGTTTGTGAGCGCTCAACCCTCCCCTATGATCCATATTTTATAACGAATAGTCACTGTTTGTAATATTCAACAATAAGAATTTCTTCATATCACGTTCGTTAAGTTCAACTGGTTAAATGTAGAATTATCCTATTTTTTCGTAGAAAGATCAACTATTACTCTGACTTGTATAGGTATTTGTGCGTTCTTAACTCTTAACTTCTTATGTGAAGAGCATATTCTTCTTTTGCATCCTAGAACTGGGCATATTGCATTGTCACTTGGTTTTTCATAAATTATCATTGTTCAGCAAGTTAACCTGTAGAACCTATATATTAACAATGGTTACGTTAACGCCATGTAAACACAAACCCCGTTGCATTCTGCGTGTGCCTATCCCAAGTCAGGAGCCTGTAATTCATTGGTTATTGAAGGTTGCTGTCTGTTATATCTGATTTTTGTTATCATTTTATCATAAATCAGGCCTTTTTAGTTTTTTTTTCGTTTGAAGTGATTCACTTTTTGTAATGTCAGGGCCTTTTGTAGCTGACTTTACGTTAATGGTTTAGCCCATTGATGAAGGCCGTACGGTAAACTATAATTGGTGAAATGCACCTCATTCGGACTCTGTTGAATAGTTGTTCATTAGCAATGACACCACATCTCCATATTTGATATGAAGATCTTGTGTTTGTTGAAAAAGGGTAATTACACGTAAATTGGATAGGTGGCTCGGTACTTATACATACCGCCATTGTGTTATTGTGCTATCGTCATTTTTTGTATTCTTGTCTTTGATTTTTGCTTATGTGCTTTGCCTATATGCCATTTTGTTTTTCTTTGTTGACATATTTGTTTGTTTTTATAGTGATTAAGATTATAACACAATGTTGACTGCTGTACCCTATTTTGACATTTTTACATATTATGTCTGTTTGTTTTGTTCACACATTGTTTTCAATATAATGGAATTTTATGCGACTGTCATACAAGTGAGAGGTTTAGCTAGCTTTAAAACCAGGTTTAATCCACAATTTTCTACATAAGGAAATGCCTGTACCAAGTCAGGAATATGACAGTTCGTTTGATGTGTTTGAGCTTTTAATTTTGCCATTTGATAAGGGATTTTCTGTTTTGAATTTTCCTTGGAGTTCGGTATTTTTGTTATTTTACTTTTTTCAATAGTATTTCAATAGCATTTTGTACATTCTAACAATTCTAATGGAGGTAATATTCACAAATATTATGATTAGTTTAAATACAGTCTGACGAACGAATATTTGATCTCAAAGACAGAACTTGTTTCCGACGACGATTTACACAGCGTATAATATGACTTATACATGCATTTTAAATAGATGAAGGAGTATATTTTAATAATTTTTATATTAATCATTAACCTTTATACAGAAACTACACTCAAGGAATATATATATGCGGGAATTTCTCGCTGCATTGAAGACCTATTGGTGACCTTCTGTTGTTGTTTGTTCTGTGGTCGGGTTGTTGTCTCTTTGACACATTCCCATTTCCATTCTCAATTTTAATGCTATATAATTATGGTCCGTTCGTAAGAGCTTTTCTGGATTAACTTTCATCAGGAACGCTCAAACCCAATCATTTTAAAATCAAGGATGTAAGATTTAATACCAGAATACACATGATGCGGTATATGACCCAAGTGGGCTTAAAATAGCCCAACTTAATCTAGAATCACTTTTGCCAGAGGGAAATTGAACTAATTTCTTATTTATTTCCAAATTCATCAATTTTTTAATTTCAGGAAACTGTTATAAATCATATCAGTACCCAAGCACTGTCATTTTCAAAAACCGTTTGTCTTATAACCGATACATGTATCAAAACTACATATGACATATAATTATCTTTTTCAACAGCTAGCATCTTAAAAACCTGATAACTTTGATGAGTAAAATTTTTATCATTTAAATCATTTCAGATATTTACTATATTTATCAAAATAAAAAAATTAGAAGAAAATGCACTAACAGAAGAAAATCTTGAAGAGATTGATCAGAAAAAGCAGAACTTAAAATGTATAGACAAAAGAAAGTTCAGGGACAATATGTTAGGTCAAGAAGTCAGTGGATTGAAGAAGGAGAAAACCTACCAATTTTTTTAAATCTAGAGACTAGAAATTATATTAATAAGACTATTCAAAAACTTACTTTAGAAAATGGTGTTATAGTGGAAGAACAAAAAGAAATCTTAAATCAGACAAGGGTGTTTTATGAGAAACTTTATAAAAAACAAGATTGTTTGAAAAGGGTTGATTTAACACGGGACAATTGTTATAATGATATACCGAAGCTTAGCGAGGATGAAAAGCAGTTATTGGAGGGAAATATTAGTTTTTCTGAATTAACTGCAGCATTAAAGAGAATGAAAAATAACAAGAGTCCGGGATCTGACGGTTACACGGCAGAATTTTTAAAATTTTTTTGGATTGATATTGGTAAATTTGTCCTTAGATCTATAAATTCTGGATATGGGAAGGGCCAAATGTCTGTCACCCAGAGGCAGGGAGTGATTACATGTATTCCAAAAGATGGTAAACCAAAACAATTTCTTAAAAATTGGAGACCTATTACTCTTCTAAATTCTACATATAAATTGGCATCAAGCTGTATAGCAGAGGAATAAAATCTGTTTTGTCAAAATTAATAAGTTCTGATCAAACTGGTTTTGTTCCAGGTAGATATATAGGCGAAAATTGTCGATTAATATATGATATTCTACATTTTACTGAAGAAAATAATATTCCAGGAATTCTCTTGCTGATTGATTTTGAGAAGGCTTTCGATTCCATTTCTTGGTCCTTTCTTTATGATACATTAAGATATTTTAATTTTGGTGAATCAGTTATATCCTGGGTTAAAACCTTCTATAACAATATAACAGCTGCAGTGACACAAAACTGTTTTCTGTCAGAATTCTTCACTGTAGAGAGAGGCTGTAGACAGGAGATCCTTTATCCCTTATATTTTCTTGCTATGTGCAGAAATATTAGGCATTTTGGTAAGAAATAGTAAGGAGATAAAGGGTATTACTATAGATGATACAGAATTTGTACTTTCTCAGTATGCAGATGATACATCATTGATATTAGATGGCTCGCCAGAATCGCTCGATGCATCTCTTCGAGTTCTCCAATTGTATGCTGAAATCTCGGGACTTAAGATTAATATAGAAAAAACAAGTGTTATTTGGATAGGTAGCAAAAAACATAGCCAGGATCAAATTTGTGTAAAGTGGGGATTGAAATGGGGCTCCAGTACATTTAAGCTCCTTGGAATTACTTTTTCAGTCGACCTAGATAGAATGATTAATTTAAATTATAGGCCAGTTTTAGATAATATAGACAACACTTTGAAAAATGGTCAAAACAGTATCTCACCCCCTTTGGAAAGATTACCATTTTAAAAACTTTAGTCATATCTAAATTAAATCATCTGTTTCTATCTATCCCTAGTCCAGATGAGAATATGTTACGTAATTTAACAAATAAAATGTATGCTTTTATCTGGGATAATAAACCTGATAAAGTCAAGCGAGATCTTTTATGTCAAGATTATTGTATGGGTGGTTTAAAAATGCTAAATTTAAAAGCATTTATACAGGGACTGAAACTTACATGGGTAAGACGGCTGTATAATTCGAATTCAAAGTGGGTGAGATTAGTCTCTATTGTGGAACAAATAAATTTTAGTGAACTAAGTTATATTGGGCCTATTAAAAGGTCATCAAATAAATTTTGGCAGGAGGTTTTTGATGCTTGGAAAACCCTTAATCAAATTAGAAAACCAAGATGTATTGATGAAATTCTATCTTATTCTTTATGGGAGGTAGAAAACATTAAAATTGGTGGTTCAAGAGTCTACTATAAAACTGGGCAAACGCTGGAATTTGGACAGTGCATGACTTGTTAGATTATCAGGGCAAAGTTATGTCATTTCAAAATTTCCAACAATTATATCAATTTAGGCCAAATATTTTACATTATTATGGAATAGCACACTCGCTTAATGAGTGGTTAAACACGATCAATATTGAAGTAAAGGAGAAAAAAATTCAAGCAATACTACCTTTTAACATAAGTATCTTCTTTGAATCAAAAAAAGGTTCAAAGGACATGTACAAAGTATTGAATGAGAAATATATTACTTTTGCTGCAAAGGAAAATGGGAGAACCATCTTAATATGACTGGTATTAACTGAAAAAATACACACTTCGTGTACAAAATATACTAGAAGTACTAAGTTTTGCTGGTTCCAATATCGAATTATACATAGAATTTTAGGAACTAATTCACTACTTTACAAGATGAAAATAAATAGTAGCAACATATGTACATTTTGCAAAGAAGGACAAGAGACCATAGAACATTTATTTTGGAGCTGTCCGATGGTCGCCAGTCTCTGGCATGCACTAAACATCTGGATTTTGAAATGACAAATATTGAACTGCCTTTGAATATTATGATTATTCTATTTGGTATCTATGAAAATGTTAAATTGAATTTTGTTAAAAATAAGATTATTCTGCTTCAAAATACTATATTTACCTAACAAAATTACAAGAAGTTTTGCCAAATTTAAATGCTTTAAAAACTATTTAAAGGCACACTTGAACTTAGAAAAATACATTTCATTTAAAAACCTCTTTGTAGATGAATATAACAAATACTGGAGTCCCTGGGCCCCTATTATAGAATAAATAATAAATGTCGAATTTTGATTGAAACACCACTAATAGATATTGCAAGAACAAATAAGATTCCTATGTTATAAGAAAATTATTTATTTTCAACCTATTGTTGCACCATCATATATTCAATTGTTGTTTAATTATTTAAAATACTTCCTTTGTGTGAATATGCCATTCTGTATACCTTTGTTCATACATGTTGTGCTAGTCTATTTGTTACAATAAAGAAAATTCATTATAAAAAAAAAAAATAAAAAATATTCAGTATAATTATTGACATAACTATATTATCTATAAATTATCAATATGCAAATATGCCATCTTTATGATGTTTAACAAAAGTTAAACCAGTTATGTCTTATTGTTTAATACCATATTCAATACTAAGATGAACAAAGATGATAGACTGTACTACGTTGTGTAGATAACTTACTTGCCGTTATGTCATTGCAACTTCCAAGTGAAGCAGAGTAAGGACATTGTTGATCCTGAGGTGCACATATGCAGTGACCTTCACATGAAAGTGCATCACATCTTCGAATCAAATCAAGTGAACCACCAGGACTAATTGAGAAAGCTGAATGTATCAAATGGCTCCTTAAACCAACCTATTCACAAATTCAAAATAGTACATGTTCATCAATACATCGTTTAGGAGAAGTAGTAAATATCAATTAAAAAAAACCAGTTGCTGATATTTTTCTTTAACCAGGGAATCTATTTCTTTTTCATGTATTATGCCTTACATATTTTTTTAAAAATTGTAATGCATCAGTTGTATATTGTATCATTATGTTAAGTTTCTTCCAAGCAAAGAATGAATAAATGATTTATCTTCGAAATTCAAATCGTTTGAGTATGTAAATAAAGCAGCAAAAAATAAACATGCGTTATATTTACCAATAAAAAATCCAAGTGAGTTCAACCTTACCTTGTTAACAGCCCAAACTGTAATGAATAGCGTATCAAGGTTTGAAATACTGCTGGTCTCTACAGTGAACAGTTGAACTTTACCTTCATCACCATGGTCAGTGTTAGTATCAGTATGAGTATGTATTGTAGATACATCCTATCAATTCAAATCCATACATGTTTAACTATGTTCAATATATAACAATTCTTCGAAAAATCATGAGACACGGATGTAAATCTCATGTAATCTCATGTATTAATTCCATGGCTTCAATTATTGGTTTAAACGAAATATCTCAGTAGCTTACGACTACCTTATACCACTCGTAAGTTTACGATCGAATCTACGACAAAATCTTACTTACGATGTTTATGAAACGGTCAAAAACTTACGATTTGACGTACGACCGTCGTAAGATCTAAGATTGTCGTACGATTTTTTGTGAAACGATGGCCTTGTTTTTCATAAAGAGGAAAAGGTAAGCTGTTAAACAAATTGTCAAATTCACAAGGAAGAGGGAAATTCGCAATCCACACCTTGATACGCCCTTGCTTCTAAGATTATGTTTAGGTACATTATACTGTAACAGTTCTGTATTGTGTCTGTTCTTTTGAAGTTGTTGCCGAAGGTCTGTCATGCGAAACGAACTCTTCTTGGTAGGATTTGATAGTGTAGATATGAATCCAAATCTTTTTTCAACTTAACTTTTTCCATTACCATTTTAAAAAGCCATACCTTAGATAAATCTTTTCCCATGTAGGTCGAGCCAACAGTAACCATGTAATGGTCAATTCCTGAGTGTACATCACTAAACCCAAGCCAGGCAAGATACACTGCATGTGATGTCCAAGTCATCCAACCTGCTGAATGTCGTGCCAATTCAGGGTCTGCTGCATGATCAGTCGTTATTGCAAACATACCTGTAGTAAAAAGATGACTTCAACATTTAACGTAACAAACATGGTTGCCAATTCAAGGTCTGCTGTATGATCAGTCGTTATTGCAAACATACCTGTAGTAAAAAGATGACTCAACATTTAACGTAACAAACATGGTATCAAGAAAGAAATCAAGCATCTCAACAATGTCAATTTCAGAGATTTTTTGGTTTGTATCAGAGTGGTTTTTACAAAATATAATTAATCCTCTCTAAAACAAGATATGTATATCTACATTGGCCATTACTTTGTACTTTGTTATGAAACAAAGTCAGAACATTCTTTCAATCTGTCTTTAAGTTTTGCATGGGGAATATGTGGGTAACGCGTAGTAAGGTCAAATGTGTTGTACTGTTGCAAGATGAAAGAGACTTAGATTATATGTACAATAACAGATCTTTGATTAATTCTCAAATTATATTTATCATAGAATACTAATAAATCATGATAATTAGTGGAAATATAAGGGTTAAAGTAATAACAATCACCTTTTTTTATTCCTATAACTAAATATGAACGAAACCAACAAAATTAATTTATGATTTATATCCTAAATATAAGAAGTGCTATTCATGTGTTCTTAGCATTACAATCAATTTATGAGTGTTCCCATTTTCTGTGGTTACTTGATAGCTCATTATCAACTAAACACAAACCTCTTGATGGCGGTGTACTGTCAACGAACATTCCTAATGAGGTAGCGTCAGTACAAATGTCTGCACCATTACAGGAAATAACTGTTACGTAATAAGTTACTCCATCATGGAGATCTAATCCAGTAAACACGTACGATCTTGCTATACCATTTATCTGTAATATAATGCTTATATAATTAATGCAAAATAATTATTTATCTTTATTGTCATTCTCAGACACAAAAAATAATTACTGGCAGGTAGAGTATCGTCAATTGTGAATTTTTTCGCAGGTGTGGTGTTATTGTGTTAATGTGCTAATGTAGAATATTTCCACAAACATAAGGTCCAAATTTAAAATGGTTCGCTGGTGTATTCGAACCGATAAAATGGCTGATTATTGATCTTTGCAGACCGATAAAAAGGTATATTGATATTCATTATAAGAGCACAAATAAACTTTTCTATCCGTTTCGCAGACAACCTATACACATTCGTCTATAAAAACAACAATATCAGTTCCCGATTAGTAGTTTCCTTGCATTTGTTCACATCAGTATAATGTTATACACTTCAGATTAGTTCTATAATTTACAGACATACTGAATGTGATGACAGCATGAACTCTCCACCAATATGAGACTTTATAGAGACGTATTGTCTCTGTATGAATGATTCTGTATCTTCAATATCCCATTCTATTTTCATTGACGTGCGATAAATTTGCGATAATCCAAAAATACCAAAATCTTCGGAAAAGACAGGCGTAGTTTCAAAAACTGGTGGGGTTGTATCTACTATGAATCCATTTGATGATGATTCCGCCCACATTTAGTACATTTCATCAATACATCGTTTAGAGAAGTAGTAAATATCAATTAAAAAAAACAGTTGCTGAAATGTTTCTTTAACCAGGGAATCTATTTCTTTTTCGTGTATTATGCCTTACATATTTTTTTTCAAAACTTGTAATGCATCAGTTGTATAATGTTAAGTTTCTTCCAAGCAAAGAATGAATAAATGATTTATCTTTGAAATTCAAATCGTTTGAGTTTGTAAATAAAGCAGCAAAAAATAAACATGCGTTATATTTACCAATAAAAAAACCAACTGGGTTCAACCTTACCTTGTTAACAGCCCAAACTGTAATGAATAGCGTATCAAGGTTTGAAATACTGCTGGTCTCTACAGTGAACAGTTGAACTTTACCTTCATCACCATGGTCAGTGTTAGTATCAGTATGAGTATGTATTGTAGATACATCCTATCAATTCAAATCCATACATGTTTAACTATGTTCAATATATAACAATTCTTCGAAAAATCATGAGACACGGATGTAAATCTTTTCATAGTATATGAGCTTTGAAAAAAACGACATTGTGTATGCAAAGTAGGTAACATAGACATTATACAAGATAGTTAACTCAACCATTAACTTTCAGTCCATGTATTAATTCCATGGCTTCAATTATTGGTTTAAACGAAATATCTCAGTAGCTTACGACTACCTTATACCACTCGTAAGTTTACGATCGAATCTACGACAAAATCTTACTTACGATGTTTATGAAACGGTCAAAAACTTACGATTTGACGTACGACCGTCGTAAGATCTAAGATTGTCGTACGATTTTTTGTGAAACGATGGCCTTGTTTTTCATAAAGAGGAAAAGGTAAGCTGTTAAACAAATTGTCAAATTCACAAGGAAGAAGGAAATTCGCAATCCACACCTTGATACGCCCTTGCTTCTTAGATTATGTTTAGGTACATTTATACTGTAACAGTTCTGTATTGTGTCTGTTCTTTTGAAGTTGTTGCCGAAGGTCTGTCATGCGAAACGGAACTCTTCTTGGTAGGATTTGATAGTGTAGATATGAATCCAAATCTTTTTTCAACTTAACTTTTTGCATTACCATTTTAAAAATAGTTATCAAAAATAACAACCAGAACAGAAGTTTACTGTCAGACTAACAAGCCATACCTTAGATAAATCTTTTCCCATGTAGGTCGAGCCAACAGTAACCATGTAATGGTCAATTCCTGAGTGTACATCACTAAACCCAAGCCAGGCAAGATACACTGCATGTGATGTCCAAGTCATCCAACCTGCTGAATGTCGTGCCAATTCAGGGTCTGCTGCATGATCAGTCGTTATTGCAAACATACCTGTAGTAAAAAGATGACTTCAACATTTAACGTAACAAACATGGTTGCCAATTCAAGGTCTGCTGTATGATCAGTCGTTATTGCAAACATACCTGTAGTAAAAGATGACTCAACATTTAACGTAAAAACATGGTATCAAGAAAGAAATCAAGCATCTCAACAATGTCAATTTCAGATTTTTGGTTTGTATCAGAGTGGTTTTACAAAATATAATTAATCCTCTCTAAAACAAGATATGTATATCTATATTGGCCATTACTTTGTACTTTGTTATGAAACAAAGTCAGAACATTATTTCAATCTGTCTTTACGTTTTGCATGGGGAATATGTGGGTAACGCGTAGTAAGGTCAAATGTGTTGTACTGTTGCAAGATGAAAGAGACTTAGATTATATGTCCAATAACAGATCTTTGATTAATTCTCAAATTATATTTATCATAGAATACTAATAAATCATGATAATTAGTGGAAATATAAGGGTTAAAGTAATAACAATCACCTTTTTTATTCCTATAACTAAATATGAACGAAACCAACAAAATTAATTTATGATTTATATCCTAAATATAAGAAGTGCTATTCATGTGTTCTTAGCATTACAATCAATTTATGAGTGTTCCTATTTTTCTGTGGTTTCTTGATAGCTCATTATCAACTAAACACAAACCTCTTGATGGCGGTGTACTGTCAACGAACATTCCTGGTGAGGTAGCGTCAGTACAAATGTCTGCACCATTACAGGAAATAACTGTTACGTAATAAGTTACTCCATCATGGAGATCTAATCCAGTAAACACGTACGATCTTGCTATACCATTTATCTGTAATATAATGCTTATATAATTAATGCAAAAGAATTATTTATCTTTATTGTCATTCTCAGACACAAAAAATAATTACTGGCAGTTAGAGTATCGTCAAATGTGAAACTTTTTCGCAGGTGTGGTGTTATTGTGTTGATGTGCTAATGTAGAATATTTCCACAAACATAAGGTCCAAATTTAAAAATGGTTCGCTGGTGTATTCGAGCCGATAAAATGGCTGATTATTGATCTTTGCAGACCGATAAAAAGGTATATTGATATTCATTATCAGAGCACAAATAAACTTTTCTATCTGTTTCGCAGACAACCTATACATTCGTCTATAAAAACAACAATATCAGTTCCCGATTAGTAGTTTCCTTGCATTTGTTCACATCAGTATAATGTTATACACTTCAGATTAGTTCTATAATTTACAGACATACTGAATGTGATGACAGCATGAACTCTCCACCAATATGAGACTTTATAGAGACGTATTGTCTCTGTATGAATGATTCTGTATCTTCAATATCCCATTCTATTTTCATTGACGTACGATAAATTTGCGATAACCCAAAAATACCAAAATCTTCGGAAAAGACAGGCGTTGCTTCAAAAACTGGCGGGGTTGTATCTACTATGAATCCATTTGATGATGACTCCGCCCACATTCCTGAAATTAGGTACCATATATAGTTTTACTTGAAAAAAAACACAATACTACATACATTACGTACCTGGAATTAGTTTGGTATAAGCGGGTTTTAATCATATTTATTTTCGATACCAATAGAATTCCGCGAAGATAGAATATGACCAGACCTGATCTGCATGCATAACTCATACGTGCGTGTGTGGATAAGCTAGCTATAAAATCCGGTTTTACCCACCATTTTCACCGGGAAATACCTGTACCAAGTCGGGCATGTGACAGTTGTTTTCCCTTCATTTCGTTGGTTGATATAGTCGAGCATTTGATTTTGTCTGGTTTTATTTGTTTCATCTTTTTGAACTAAACACATACGAACTAGAATCGTTTAAAATGTCATGATGTCAGATAAATAAAGGCAACAGTAGTATACCGCTGTTCGAAACTCATAAATCGATAGAGATAAAAACAAATCCGGGTTACAAACTAAAACTGAGGGAAACGCATCAAATATAAGAGGAGAACAACGTACGACACAACAAAACACAACATTAAAATGTAACACACACAGAAACGAACTATAATATTACAATGGCCATTTTCCTGACTTGGTACAGGACATTTAAAGAAAAAAATGGTGGGTTGAACCTGGTTTTGTGGCATGCTAAACCTCCCGCTTTAATGGCAACGTCAAACACAACACCAAAATGACAACATTACATGACAGGACTACAATACAAATAAATGGGAGAACATATAGGACAAATAAACACACGAATAATAGCTAGCAAAAGGTACTAGGTTTAAAATTTAATACGCCAGACGTGCGTCTCGTCCACACAAGACTAACCAGTGACGCTCAGATGAAAAAAGTTTGAAAGCCAAAACAAAGTACTAAGCTGAAGAGCACCGAGGACCAAAACTTCCAAAAAAGTTGCGCCTAACACGGCCAGGGTTTTCTGCCTGGGACAAGAACATCCTTATTATTTAGAATAATTTATAATTTTGCAAACAGTAAATTTTATAAAATGACTATATAATAGATATACATGATAAAACCGAAGTGGGGACTAACTACAGAATAAAGACGGATACATGACATAAAACAACTTAATCCAACACATAAAAATACACAGCCGAGTTAGCCAAAGCCTCAACGTACAAAGTGACGTCACATTTGAAATTCTAAAAAAACACACAAAGTGACGTCACATTTGAATTTGTAAAAATATTTCCCAAAAATAAGACAGGATTAGGATTGATTCAAGATTAGATTTGTAATACTGACATTACATTTATTAATAACAATGAAAATTACAATACTTATTAATATCAAATTGTGGTAGTAATTAGATAATTAATTGTATTATCTAGCTATGTCGGTGTTTCTTCTGAATCAAACTCTAAACCAAATATATCGTATAAATTTCGTTGAACCAAACTAAAATCTAATAAATGAAGGGGGTGATTAATTATCTTTACCATAACACACGAATATAACAGAAAAGACGTTAAGACATTTGACAAAATCCGACGAGAATAACAAATATAACATCAAAATTAAATACATGAATTTGGGATAGAAAAGTACCGTTACACGTCTTTTACCAATGCGGTTTCACACTCAGCAAAAACAGTCACAGTCGGGAATAAGTCATGTTCGGTATTTAAAAGATCAGACGACGTAATGACAAACCACAATCTAACACGTGGTAAAAATGTCCTAAGTTAATTTGGACAAAGACACATCGTACGGATCAACTAATTCGTGATGGTGTCCGTAAAATTTACAGAGTGTCATTTTTAATCTGTCCTCCTCATAACTTTGTTGGAGCAGTTTCTGCGTAAGGAGAACACTCCTGTATATAAAGTCCGTATAGTGTGGACAAGCACGAGAATAACGTATCAATTGAGATATGTAAACACCATATGAAGGGGCAGAGGGTATGTTACTGCTGAGAAATGGGAAATTGATAATTGGGAAGTTGAAATCGTCCCGTTTATCATAGATTTTCGTGTGAAGTCGTCCATCTGTGTCAACATTGAGGAAAAGATCAAGGTATGAAGCAGTCCTTCTAGTATCAGTAGTATCCTTAATTGCAAGTTCACTGGGATATATGAGATGTAAGTATTGGCTGAAATATGGGTTATTCAATGATAGAACATCATCAATATATCGGAAAGTAAAATTAAAGAATTTCGCAAGGTGCTTTTTCTTTTTGTCTTTTAGAAGGTTCTGAATGAATTCTGCTTCATACGAGTCTAAAAACAAATCGGCCAGTAGGGGTGCACAATTAGTTCCCATTGGAATACCGACTGTTTGTTGAAATATAAATCCTCCAAACTCAACAAATATATATCATCTTCAGTATATTTTCTGGTAGATTCAGTGTGGCTTTTCACAAAATATAAATTATTGTAACACAAAACAAGAAATTTGTATCTACGATTCCCATTTTTAGAACTTTTAAATCATAATTTTTATATTAGCCATAACTTGCCATTGCTACCAGATGAATTTGTCTTAGTTTATATGTTGTTAGTGAGCTGTTCTCAGCTTGTATTCTAAATATTTCTAAAACATACATCTTCTTAAATATATTAGTTTAGTTGTAATAGCTGTGCTAGAAAGATACAAAAGGAGCAGTATCACATCTGCTATCACGAGTTTCTTCATACAAAAAAATGGTCACTGTTATCATTATTTACCAGCTTTATTGTAGGCTCTTATCGTTACAAATATTCTCTCGTTTATCGGAAGTCCTAGTGATGTGTTGTATATTGCAGCGGTCTGTGTGATATGGAACTCCATCGGTTTCACAACATCATCTCCACCTTTTGTTGTCCCGGCTCTTAATACATATTTTTCTAAGCCAGACTGTGGGTCATCAAATCCATACCACTTTGCTGACAAGTATGTGCTGAATTTAAACATTATTTGGCATTATAGATAAAAATTTGTTGAACTTATATTCTTCATATTGTATTTTATAACAAAAAAAGTATCAGCTTTAGTCTGCATCTTAAGGGTTGCACATTTATTTAATAAATCTTCTTCTTTAAATTACAAAGTTATTTTTATTTTTATTTTTACATTTATATAAAATATCAACCACCAAAACACGCAAAAACAACAACACCAGGATCAAAACACTACCGAATATTTTACTTAGCACTTAATCCTTCCGTTTTCAAAGATAGAAGGCTTAACATTCAGTACGCCATACACACGTTTCGTCTACAAAAGTCTTATCATTAGAACTCGATCAAAACAATTTGATAGTAAAATAAATATTGAAGATTTAAAAAAAATTTTTCCAAATTTTTAGCCAAATCTGGCTTAGGCCATCTATGCTTGGGTGCTCACTGCTCGGTTCGTCATAGCCTCTGCGACGAATCATCCACCAACAGTGGCATTAATTATTGAAGGTTAAATCAAGTGCGAAATAAAGCAGCATTAAAAACCGAATATATCGTAATAGATAGTTTCCAGAACGGGGAACACTTCAGTTACGCGAAATACATAGTTCATTTAAATAAGAAGATGTGGTATGAATGCCAATGAGACAACTATCCATCCAAGTCACAATGTGTAAAAAGTAAACAATTATAGGTCAAAGTACAGCCTTCAACATGGAGCCTTGGCTTACACCGAACAGCAAGCTATAAAGGGCCACAAAAAGACTAGTGTAAAACAATTCAAACAGTAAAACCAACGGTCCAATCTATATAAAAAACGAGAAACGAGAAACACTTATGAACCATTCCAACAAACGACAACCACTGAACAACAAGCTCCGGACTTAGGACAGGTGCATAAAAATGCAGCGGGTTTAAACGTGTTAACAGGTCCCAACCTTCACCCTAACCCAAACAGTGGTATAACCTAACAACATAAAAAGACACTCAATAAAATATCAGTTGAAATGGCTTAACTCGATCAAAAAGACAATACACAAAAACAAGTAAATATACACTGAACGAATAAGTTTGATCTATGACACAATATAAATAAAAAAGATGTTTCAATGTCAAAAAGACAACTTTAACCTAGGAAAAAATGGCGTTAAATAAAGTAACGTACACAGGTAAATTAAAATATAATATTTTTTTTGTTAGGAGTACAGAAACATCTTTTACAAAATAAATTTCTTATTCATACTACGAGTACAGAAGTGAAAAGGCCATCTATGCTTGGGTGCTCACTGCTCGGTTCGTCATAGCCTCTGCGACGAATCATCCACCAACAGTGGCATTAATTATTGAAGTTATATCAAGTGCGAAATAAAGCAGCATTAAAAACCAAATATATCGTAATAGATAGGTTCCAGAACGGGGAACACTTCAGTTACGCGAAATACATAGTTCATATGAAATAAGAATATGTGGAATGAGTGCCAATGAGACAACTATCCATCCAAGTCACAATGTGTAAAAAGTAAACAGTTATAGGTCAAAGTACAGCCTTCAATACGGAGCCTTAGATTACACCGAACAGCAAGCTATAAAGGGCCCTTAAAAGACTAGTGTAAAACAATTCAAACAAGAAAACCAATGGTCCAATCTATATAAAAACGAGAAACACTTATGAACCATACCAACAAACGACAACCACTGAACCACAGGCTCCTGACTTAGGACAGGTGCATAAAAATGCAGCGGGTTTAAACATTTTAACAGGCCCAACCTTCACCCTAACCTAAAAAGTGGTATAACATTACAACATAAAAAGATACTCAATAAAATATCAGTTGAAATGGCTTAACTCGATCAAAAAGACAATACACAAAAACTATAAAGTAAATATACACTGACCGAATAAGTTTGATCTATGACACAATATCAATAAAAAAGATGTTTCAATGTCAAAAAGACAACTTTAACCTAGGAAAAAATGGCGTTCAATAAAGTAACGTACACAGGTAAATTAAAATATAATAATTTTGTTGTTAGGAGTACAGAAACATCTTTTACAAAATAAATTTGTTATTCATAGTACGAGTACAGGAGTGAAATTTTTTCGTCATACTATATACTTATCAAAGGTGGTACATATTGAAAATAGTAAGACAAGATATAACACAAAATAAGTTGAATAACAGAAATGATTACAAATTGTGTCATCAGGTCAAATCAACACGAAAGTACGAGTTGAGAGTACTCGCAGTTACTGAAAGCTAGTTAAAAGCCAAAACAATTAATAATAAAAATCATGCATCAGGGATTTAGTGTTTTAACGCCATTGACAGTCAAAGAAGACATGACTTGTGCAATGCCAAAATAAAAGTAATGACAGGCAGTAGGATAGTTAGGATTTAACCTTATAATAAATATGTATGTGGGTATGCATAGATAAAACAGTTTCTAAATAGAAAATGAACGTAGTTGTGTATATATACATCCCAAAAACATTCGAAAAGAATAAAAATTTAGTTATGTTTTAATTTGTTGATGACAAAATCGATGTTGGTGCCAATGAAAACAATATTCAAAGATAGTTTTACAACATTAATAAGATAACCTTTACTAATAAGTTTGTTCAAAGGTTCGATAAGTTTACACGGATCACATAGTGATTTCCGCGCTTTTAGTACAATATTACCGTAAACGGATGTGAATTACAATGTATCATTTTTAACAAGTTTTCTACATGTATGCATAGCCGGAGACGCTTACCCTGTCGACGAACCTGGTCTCGATTCAGTTACTGTTTGTTACCTTGAATCGTCTCTTCCAAATCAATTTAATAGATTTGTACATCGGTAAACTACTGTTGCCTTAATTAATACAATGAAGTAAAAAACGCTATCTATTCAATGTTGTTCGGTGTGAGCCAAGGCTCCGTGTTGAAGGCCGTACATTGACCTATAATGGTTTACTTTTATAAATTGTTATTTGGATGGAGAGTTGTCTCATTGGCACTCACACCACATCTTCCTATATCTATATATAGATAAGAGTCTTTGGTTTCTATTAAATTGAATTATAATTCAAATTTAAATATGGAACATAAACAATTTTTGTTCTGATCTTTACAAGAAACACCTGTCATGAACAGACATTAGCAAAAATATTAAATACTCACGTCATGGATTGATATTCTGTGTCATATATCCCTGTTCCGTCCTGTACAGCACCAGCTAAAGGTGGACTATTATCAATTATTACACCATCTGATGTCACCGTCGTACACATGTCTGCGGTGTTACATGCCGTAACTGTAGTATAATATCTCAATCCAGCTCCAAGATGTAAGTATTGTAGAATAAACTCTGAATGAAAAGGATATATAACTTTAAAAAATAGTTCGAAACAAGAAGATATGGCATGATACATTGATTATATTAAAATATCTTGACAGAAGGTTAATTAATTGTCAAAATAATCTGTTTCTTTTTCGCCTAAGATAATCTTACATATTAGTCATATAGAAAAAAGAAGGTATCATTGGTTGAGCCATTTTATAGAAAATGTTGTAATATGAAGCTATATAAAAATCTACGTGATAAATACTTTCAATAAAGTTTTGGTCTATCTGTGTATTCAAATGAAACCATATGTGACAACATTTTTAACATCTCTAAGTCTTGCTCAAAATATACAGTTGATCTCAGTAATTTCCGTTTGATAATGTACTAATATCAGTTAACAGCAAACACGTACCATACACTATTCCTACAGCCTGTTCGGTTAAAATATCCTCACACTGCGGACATGTTCCAATAGAAACATAGTATTCCTTAATTGTGGAATGGGAATCATGGAAACCTTCCCAATAAGAATGGAGTACTTCGGTTTCGATCTGATAGTCTATATCCTTTAGATCTCCTGTTAGAGCACTTTTGTCACCGTCGTATACGTGCCCACTAGTTGGCGGTGTTGTATCTACTTCAAACGACCACGATGTTATAAGTGTAGATAAACCAGCTTTATTAAATGCCTTAATAAATCAAAATACATTTTAATCATAAACGGATTGTCTATATTATAAACAATGAACAAAAAACTATCAGATATATGAAACAACATATTATGAAGAAAATCATGAAAACGAGAGAAAGAGGATTGTTTTGCCAATATAGTGTGTAATCTGTTAATATTAGCCGTTTTATTAGATGTATTCCTCAACGCACAGACACAGTTTGATCGACTGCAGGTCCACTTAAAATATAGCTATTTTGACTTGGGGTGGGGAACATGAAAAAAGGATAGTACTATCACTTTGGGTTTTTTTTCTCAAGCAGATTTAGTAATTTTCTGTAACGAATTCAACCAACATAACCGTTCCTTTACTTGTATGTTAAAGTCGTAAACATTTCCCTGTTCTTTTGGTGTTATAGTCTAACTGTTTCACGGGTGCCACATGTGGAGCAGGATCTGCTTACCCTTCCGGAGCACCTGAGATCACCCCCAGTTTTTGATGGGGTTCGTGTTGCTTAGTCTTTAGTTTTCTATGTTGTGTCATCTGCACTATTATTTGTCTGTTTGTCTTTTTATTTTTGGCCATGGCGTTGTCAGTTTGTTTTCGATCTATGCGTTTGACTGTCCCTCTGGTATCTTTCGTCCCTCTTTTTTCACATGTAATACTTCATTTGGGTACTTTAAACCAGTTACTTTTTAGAAATTGCAATGTAGTTCCTTAAATGATCTGCCATATACATTCATCATGGCCTTCAAAATTATACAATATAACATGATGTTCCCCTCGTTTATATACTGTTTGCGTGAAAGGGGACGTCATATCCTTTCTTTATCATTTAAATCTTCAAACAAGTTTTGCCAAGTCTTAGAAAACAAACAACACCCTTTGACATACTTACTCGTACGTTAATATAATATAGATGACCTTCTAATAGATCTAAAGGATTATTCATATCCGTCATCCCACATTCATCGTCTATGATCTTTACGTAAGACATCATATCTGTATATCCAGGTTCTGAGCCGATAGACCAGAGATAGTAATCTATGCCACTTTCCGGGTCCGTGAATATATCTTTCCAGCTAAAATTATGCGGATCATTTAATATAAAAATATTAGGATACTTAAGAGTGGATATTATACATACACTCTTAAAAAGGTTAGATAATACGCTTAGCATAAACCAACAAAATAATATATGTCAACTTAACCTTACATAACATTTCTTATTAATAATCTAAGGACTAAAGACACGAAATACTACAAAACAGAATAGTCTTCAGGTGCTCCGAAACGGTGAGAAAGTAGTACTTTGTTCAGTTTCAGTTTTTTAGAAACTAATCCACAAATTGTTCTATGCATAAAAAAAGTAAAATAACAAAAATACCGAACTCCAATTAAAATTCAAAACGGAAATTCTCTTATCAAATGGCAAAATCAAAAGATCAAACACATAAAACGAATGGAAAACAACGGCATGCCCTTTAATACATTTAACCATAATCTATGGATTTATTTTAAGGGAAGACAGTTCTAATGTGTTAATGCTTTATCGAAATTTACAAACTCAATATATATGTTATGCGAGCAGTATGTTTAAAACGTGAAGTTATGCAAAACTTGTCGAGAGGACTCCTTACGTGTTGGAATGAAAAGTTAAGAACAGAATACATACATCATGCGTGTTCAAAAGAAAGGATTTCTAAGACCGGAGACCTATTTATTACTTACAAATAACGGTACTGTTTTTGACTTACCATGCATTTATTTCTGTATTAGAGATAATATGTCGGTTTTCTATTGTGATAGGGCTATTTGTAGCTAGTGGTGAAGTGCTGTCAATTATGATAGGGTCTGATATTACTGTTGTTACTCTGTTGGCAAAATCAATGGCTGAAATATAGTTTATTACTTTAGAATTGCTATTAGAAATATTTTCAATGCATGCACGCATTGTATTTTTGTATTTAATTTTGTTTTAGATTTCTGGAGATTTGATCTAAAACAAATTGAACTTTGTAAAGACTGAAATATTCTTAATATGTTTATAAATCCCGTTTCATACACATACATAGAATAGGCTCAATTTCCAAATTTTAGAAATATAGCTGGTCATTTTGCAATTACATGTAACAAATAAACGAATACATTAAAGAAAAGATTAGACGACGTTGTAAACATTTTTTAGGTGTTATAGTATACATACCTTGTATAGTTGCATAGTATGAATATCCATTTTGCATTACCATTTTATGTAATGCTTTGTGCTGAACAATTCCTACATTTTCGAAGTCGTGAACATCATTACCACCTGCAGTAGTACCTTAGAATAAAAATTACATGGTTTGGATCAGTTTCTCGTACAGACTGTTAAAAAAGACTAGTTTAAATAACGACCAATAAGAACAATGTGTAACTGCACCTAGTAAAAATAGCATAAACCATTGTACATCCTTGGCTTTCAAATATTTGGCATTGAGCGTTCCTGATGAAGGGAAATCCAGAAAACTCGCTTAGGACACATGAAATTCATAACGTGATGTTTTCATTCTTGAAAGAGAGTAGGAATTAAAGTAATTCTATTAATTTCGGTTAAAGATTTTATTTCGTATTTAACTTTAATGAAATGTTTGGTGAAAGTTTATTATCGTCAGGTGAAAAAATATTCTTTAACTTAATATTAACAATAGAAAACTGCTTACCAATAGCCATTATATATTCTTTTATACCACTTGCATGCGGTCCTGTCTTAAATTCCTCGACATCATTAAATCCATCCCAGTTTATAAACATATCAGTGTTAGATGTCTGAATTAAATAAAAAAATGAAAAAAAAAAGATATTGGTTACATTTTGGTGGTCAATACAAATAGTACATAAAACTTTAAGATGTGATCGAAATAAATACAAATGCATTTTAGGTTTAAGTCCTAAAATAAAAGTATATGTTTATTAACGAAGCGATAAAAAACACAAAAACGCTCAAATATACCTGATATGTGAATGCTGGGTTAAATCCTATCCACACATTTCCTGCAACTGGAGGAGTAAGATCCACAACGATACCGTCACTACAAGATGTTACTTCAACCAGTTGTTCAAGCCATGCTGTATGCTGGATTGATGTTGGAGGAGCATAAATACAAACTGTGTATCTTGTACCATGTACTAGCTCGTTATTTGTAAACTCTTCATTGATGAATTCCCTGTCTGCAAATTAATTAAACACATCTCATTAAAATTTGTTTATGGATATTAAGAGACAAAATGAATGATTCAAATGACTTTCACTAAAAATCCAATTTTGATCAGAAACGGTAATTTTGATATTATCAAATCTTAAAAGACTGAACAATAAATTGTTTTTGTTATTTTACTTTTTTAGAACAATATGATTTGTATACTTTGTCCTTATTCCTTTTCATTACATCAAATATGTAATGTTTAGCGTTGTCAGTTTATTTTCAATCTATGAGTGTGACTGTCCCTCTGGTATCTTTCGCCCCTCTTTAGAATGTTTGGGACTTTTTACTTTTGTGGTCGGCAATCACATACGACACCTTCCGACTGACTATTTATTTCACGAACTATTCCTCACTTCTCTTTCAGATTCTTGGCTTTTACAATGGAAAACTTAAAGAGATTTTATCTCGCTTTATACTTTACACTACATAATATCAGGTTAAGATTTCCTAAAGATTAAATCTTATTCCTTACAGACAAAG
Organism: Mytilus coruscus; assembly: GCA_017311375.1. Taxonomy (NCBI): domain Eukaryota; kingdom Metazoa; phylum Mollusca; class Bivalvia; order Mytilida; family Mytilidae; genus Mytilus; species Mytilus coruscus. Next base: position 91,334,846 of record CM029604.1, read on the forward strand.
GAATAAAAATAAGAACAAATAAAGAAGGTAGTTAAAATAGATACCATCGTAAAGGTTACCTGTGTGTCCACATTTAATGGCATCAGGATGAGAACATGGATCTCATTTGGGTACTTTAAACCAGTTACTTTTTAGAAATTGCAATGTAGTTCCTTAAATGATCTGCCATTTACATTCATCATGGCCTTCAAAATTATACAATATAACATGATGTTCCCCTCGTTTATATACTGTTTGCGTGAAAGGGGACGTCATATCCTTTCTTTATCATTTAAATCTTCAAACAAGTTTTGCCAAGTCTTAGAAAATAAACAACACCATTTGACATACTTACTCGTACGTTAATATAATATAGATGACCTTCTAATAGATCTAAAGGATTATTCATATCCGTCATCCCACATTCATCGTCTATGACCTTTACGTAAGACATCATATCTGTATATCCAGGTTCTGAACCTATAGACCAGAGATAGTAATCTATGCCACTTTCCGGGTCCGTGAATATATCTTTCCAGCTAAAATTATGCGGATCATTTAATATGAAAATATTAGGATACTTAATAGTAGATATTACACATACACTCTTAAAAAGGTTAGATAATACGCTTAGCATAAACCAACAAAATAATATATGTCAACTTAACCTTACATAATACTTCTTATTTATAATCTAAGGACTAAAGGCACGAAATACTACAAAATAGAATAGTCTTCAGGTGCTCCGAAACGGTGAGAAAGTAGTACTTTGTTCAGTTTCAGTTTTCAGAAACTAATCCACAAATTGTTCTATGCATAAAAAGTAAAATAACAAAAATACCGAACTCAATTAAAATTCAAAACGGAAATTCTCTTATCAAATGTCAAAATCAAAAGATCAAACACATAAAACGAATGGAAAACAACGGCATGCCCTTTAATATATTTAACCATAATCTATGGATTTATTTTAAGGGAAGACAGTTCTAATGTGTCAATGCTTTATCGAAAATTACAAACTCAATATATATGTTATGCGAGCAGTATGTTTAAAACGTGAAGTTATGCAAAACTTGTCGAGAGGACTCCTTACGTGTTGATATGATGCTAAACAGGAATGAAAAGTTAAGAACAGAATACATCATGCGTGTTCAAAAGAAAAGGATTTCTAAGACCGGAGACCTACTTATTACTTACAAATAACGGTACTGTTTTTGACTTACCATGCATTTATTTCTGTATTAGAGATAATATGTCGGTTTTCTATTGTGATAGGGCTATTTGTAGCTAGTGGTGAAGTGCTGTCAATTATGATAGGATTTGATATTACTGTTGTTACTCTGTTGGCAAAATCAATGGCTGAAATATAGTTTATTACTTTAGAATTGCTATTGTAAATTAATTTCATTAACATTTATAAATATTTTCAATGCATGCACGCATTGTATTTTGTATTTAATTTTGTTTTAGATTTCTGGAGATTTGATCTAAAACAAATTGAACTTTGTAAAGACTGAAATACTCTTAATATCTTTATAAATCCCGTTTCATACACATACATAGAATAGGCTCAATTTCCAAATTTTAGAAATATAGCTGGTCATTTTGCAATTACATGTAACAAATAAACGAATACATTAAAGAAAAGATTAGACGACGTTGTAAACATTTTAAACGTGTTATAGTATACATACCTTGTATAGTTGCATAGTAAGAATATCCATTTTGCATTATCATTTTATGTAATGCTTTGTGCTGAACAATTCCTACATTTTCGAAGTCGTGAACATCATTACCACCTGCAGTAGTACCTTAGAATAAAAATTACATGGTTTGGATCAGTTTCTCGTACAGACTGTTAAAAAAGACTAGTTTAAAAAACGACCAATAAGAACAATGTGTAACTGCACCTAGTAAAAATAGCATAAACCATTGTACATCCTTGGCTTTCAAATATTTGGCATTGAGCGTTCCTGATGAAGGGAAATCCAGAAAACTCGCTTAGGACACATGAAATTCATAACGTGATGTTTTCATTCTTGAAAGAGAGTAGAAATTAAAGCAATTCTATTAATTTCGGTTAAAGATTTTATTTCGTATTTAACTTTAATGAAATGTTTGGTGAAAGTTTATTATCGCCAGGTGAAAAATATTCTTTAACTTAATATTAACAATAGAAAACTGCTTACCAATAGCCATTATATATTCTTTTATACCACTTGCATGCGGTCCTGTCTTAAATTCCTCGACATCATTAAATCCATCCCAGTTTATAAACATATCAGTGTTAGATGTCTGAATTAAATAAAAAAATGAAAAAAAAAAGATATTGGTTACATTTTGGTGGTCAATACAAATAGTACATAAAACTTTAAGATGGGATCGAAATAAATACAAATGCATTTTAGGTTTAAGTCCTAAAATAAAAGTATATGTTTATTAACGAAGCGATGAAAAACACAAAACGCTCAAATATACCTGATATGTGAATGCTGGGTTAAATCCTATCCACACATTTCCTGCAACTGGAGGAGTAAGATCCACAACGATACCGTCACTACAAGATGTTACTTCAACCAGTTGTTCAAGCCATGCTGTATGCTGGATTGATGTTGGAGGAGCATAAATACAAACTGTGTATCTTGTACCATGTACTAGCTCGTTATTTGTAAACTCTTCATTGATGAATTCTCTGTCTGCAAATTAATTAAACACATCTCATTAAAATTTGTTTATGGATATTAAGAGACAAAATGCATGATTCAAATGACTTTCACTAAAAATCCAATTTGATTTGAAACGGTAATTTTGATATTATCAAATCTTAAAAGACTGAACAATAAATTGTTTTTGTTATTTTACTTTTTTAGAACAATATGATTTGTATACTTTGTCCTTATTCCTTTTCATTACATCAAATATGTAATGTTTAGCGTTGTCAGTTTATTTTCAATCTATGAGTTTGACTGTCCCTCTGGAATCTTTCGTCCCTCCTTTAGAATGTTTGGGACTTTTTTACTTTTGTGGTCGGCAATCACATACGACACCTTCCGACTGACTATTTATTTCACGAACTATTCCTCACTTCTCTTTCAGATTCTTGGCTTTTACAATGGAAAACTTAAAGAGATTTTTATCTCGCTTTATACTTTCCACTACATAATGTCAGGTTAAGATTTCCCTAAAGATTAAATCTTATTCCTTACAGACAAAGGAATAAAAATAAGAACAAATAAAGAAGGAAGTTAAAAATAGATACCATCGTAAAAGGTTACCTGTGTGTCCACATTTAATGGCATCAGGATGAGAACATGGATCCACTAGATTAAGTTGGTTGATCTGTTTATAGTATGTTGTTACATCAACAGACCGAGCATTTATTACAGCATATTTATAATTTCTGTGACGCAGTGATGGCCAAACTGCCGATATCAAGTTTTTGTATGGCGTGTAATCTTCGTCTGCAGAAGTCCAGTAGGCATTCTTTTCTAAGAATACTGGACGTCCTATTCCATCTTTTAAAAAAATATACACGAAACGTTAAACCATTTTATTGATATAACTATATAAAAGGAGATTTGAGTTTGCTTTTATGAATGAATAACTAAATTAAAGTATTATGTTAATAGCTTCTAGCTTATAAATTTTGATTGTCCCCTTGGTATACTCAAAGATTGATTATGTAACATATATCAATAAGATATTTCTGAAGAAAAATCAAAAACATATATGTGAAAAAAAATCAAAAAGATATCTTGAAAAAAATCAAAAAGATATCTGTGAAAAAAAGTAAAACAAAAGTTTACCCAAAGAATCTGGTGTTCCAACGGCATCGATGACAATATTCGGATCAATAAATGTCGGATTCTGTGCTTTACAGTCTTTTATATCTGTTGACACTGTTGAATACAATGATACTTTGTTGTAGCCTCTTACTGTTAATTTCTTACATTTTGAGAAGTCCATTGTACCGTTTAATATGATGTCAAAAGAAATCTGAAAAATATTATAAAACAGTTTAACGAGTTTATGTATATCTTTTTATTATCATGTACACTTTTTACATAGAAAGCAAAAAAAATATTTTAAATACAAGAGATATGGCATATATGTCGACATGGATAAAAATAAAATAAAAAACTTGAATCCAACTTATATACAAACTATAAGCACATTGTGAGTTGTTTCAAATTTAAAAGCACAATCGCAATGCAATAAAAAAGCGGAATTAAAAGATTTCAAAGATGCTATGTAAAGTCATCAAGTGGGAATTACTGCTCTGAAAATAAATCAAAGATCAGTAGAATAAAAACATGATGAGGTCTACATGTAAAATGATATAATAAGACATAACACATATATCTCAAGAAACACGTGATTGTTTAATATGCATTTATTAAGTTGGAAAATGAATCTGATAATTACCTTTTTCATTGTGATGCACTGTAGAAGTCTTTATTCATTTAAATGTTTCAAGATCAGACAAAATTCGAACAACAATTAGATAATACTTTACTTTTTTCTATAGATGTTAACATTTTATTTTCCATTTCAAAGACAGTAGAGATATCAGAGTCTAGACACCATCTTACTCAATGACATCAATTTAAAACAACAACACTGAATGAGTGTAAATATCTGTCACCTTATTTCAAAATGCCAAATGAAAGTCGATGTAATAATATTTTATTCATTGGATACATATTTACGGAACAAATGCATAAAGTGATATATTGGAAGTTCCCTGCTTACCGTATCAGCAGTTTCTGTGTACGTTGCAAGACTTTTCCAAATCATATATGTTTTCCCTAAAGCTGAGTTATCTGTTACGGCATATTCATAACCGCTTATGGCATCGAATTTTCAACGACATCCACCATATCTGGGTCAAAAAACTTGTCGAAAGAAACAACTAACTGAGAAAAAAAAACATATACACTTAAAGTTGACCAGATAACCGAAGCCGTCATATTTTTACCATGTTATATCCGTCCTTAATATATAGAAGGAAACCGTATTTAACCGATGTTTCAATTAATTTGAAACATACCAAGTGCAACCAGGAGAAAAAAAATCGGATTAAATTAAATGAAAGGTGTGCAACCGACAGAAAAAAAACCTGATGAAATTGAATGAAAAATGTTTCGACAAGGTAAGCGTTTCTAGCTATACATGCACCACCTGCCACTAGTTTTAACCTAGGGATAATTACCCTGTCGGTAGATATTCATTTAAGTAAATAAGAGGCGGCATGAGTTTTCTGATGTCCACATCTCGTTTATTGATTTGAAATATGCAGAACATGGTGATAAACTGTGATAAACCGTATAAACTACGAAAGGACAGAAACAGGATTTGTCAACAAAGTATCTGTTTGCATGTATCATCCACCATGCTAATCATGACTTAATCATAATGTCCCGTTATGAATTATTAGAACACAATCGGTACATTTGAAGATCAGATGGCTTTTATGACATTTACACATCTGTATTATAACCGCGGAAGAAGCCCATCAGTAATTGTGACCATAAAACTTCTTTCTTTTTGCCGTAGGAACTAGAAACACATCTTTATTAATAAAGTAAGTATCATATGTTTGATCAATTAAACTTAATTATTATTTTCTGTTGTAACTTCTTTAATTTCTTGAAATATAGTCCTGTATTAAAAAAATAAGTAGACTTCATACTGAATACTTTTGTTTAATGACATTATTTCAGAAAAAAATCAATCCGATTATATTTTATACAAACATACGAAACATATTTCTGTGCGCGTGATCTTTCATTAGGTACTATCGAGACTAAATGTTCCAAACAACAAATATATGAAATATATAAGATAATCAAAACGTTAAAGAACCTCATGAAATGAGGGCTAGTAAGCTGACGCAATTCCAACCATAGTTTTAATACAATCAAATAATTTTCAATAATGCAATTATCACAGCTGTGGCTACTAGGCGAACGGTATTTCATTTTAGGAGACTAAAAACTATCTTCCTTACCCAGTGGTAAGAATATAACGTGCCATAATGATTTGAAGATGCTTTTTTCGTAATAACATTTCTGAACTTTCATAAACAATATATATTGACGTGTTTCTTCATGTATTTGGAGTAGTAAATCAGTACATAGACATGGTTAAGGGCGAAATAACAGGAAACGTTTCCTTATCAACAATGTTTTACATACTTTTTCAGCACCACCAGTCTGTGTTGTGTTACGATGTTCTACATTTAAAGAGCCTACATCTGGTGGGGAGGCAATCACCATTACACCGTCAGTTCGAATACTTTGAAAACAAATAGTGTGCGCGCACAACTTAAGAGCTATCCGGTACATAACCCCTGGACTTAATGTCAGACCATCAATACTGACGTCATACATTGTAGACAAATGAACGAAATCTTGAAATATTGTCCATTGATCTAAAAAAAAATGTCATGCTATTTTAATCAATAATAGAAACTTTGAACGCAGGGGACTCTTTTGATTTATCCCATGGAGAATTCCGTTTTTATGTACTTTTTATTGCCTTTGATACTTCTCATACAATGAACATTAGAGCTACTACCATTAAATAACATGTACACATATGCCTCAATCTAAATGAAGTGAAATATGACTATTGCAATGGAGTATACGTTGAAAATGCTAACCAATCCGATGTGTCTGGATCTTTTCTAACCAATCCGATGTGTCTGGATCTTTTCGACGATTGTGCTTTCGTGTCTGGTTTCCTGTCAGGTTGTTTAATTTCAATCAACTGTTTATGACTCTCCCGATAGAATCTTAAAGTTTGTTTAAATGATTGTTACAATGTATGTTAGTTTGCATCTAAAACTGTATTTTTCTGTTACAAGTAAATCAAATATTAAAAACATACCACATTGAACTGACATTAAAACGTTTGCGAACCATTTATGTACATTTTGTATCTGATGATATGACATTAATTTAAGTTAAATCTAACGGTTACATTGGTGCCACCAATCTACCGGTGTTGTCGAACTCATATATATGTTGAATGTTTTACTGAAGCCATTATGTATTGAAGTAAAAAAAACATACTTCCAACATCTGATCGTTTTTCAATAGCAATATAAGCATCATTAGTGTATGTCTGCATTGTTAATGGTACAGTCCAATATGCCTTTAGAGAATTAAGTGACATTTGAAAGTTTCTGTCAACCAAACAAACCATTCTGTTATCCTAAAATGTGAGAAAAGGGAAAAGAAAAATGAAGGCATACATACTATACAACTGCTTAATCAATAAATAAACGAGTTTATTAAAAATATTACAGATCTGTGATAGTATTCTCTTTATAACATAAATTGTAATGTTAACATATCATTGTGAATTTTTTTTCCGACCCTGATTTTAACAGGCGTATATCGTTCACAAGGATAAAACAAATTTTACGGACGCCATCACGAGTTGGTTGATCGTTATAGAAAATCTGTTTCAATTAAATCGTTAATATTCAAATTGTATTGTCAAAGCCATAGTTAGATATTTTCCATCGGTTGTGACATCAGCGAATATGACTAGTCTAGTCACCACAAGAACTGCCTTACACTTTATGACCACCAGGCCTTGCGGTCATAAAACTTTCGAGCACGATTATCGTACTCAGACTCGGAAATCAACCAATCAAATTATTGGATTTGGTGTTTCGAGCACAAATTTTGTACTCCGAGTACTGAGTAAAGTTTTATGACCGAGGGCCCTGAGCTCGAGCAAGTGTATGGTGAGATTCCTGTGCTAACCTGTAGTTTTTTTGTGTTTTGTTGACTTTTCGTTTTTTTTATCTTTTCTAATAGCATCCTAACACAGTTTTGAACAGCGGTATACTACTGTTGCCTTTATTTCATTTCTTTCTGTCTGTGGTCTTCCTTTTTACTATCCTCAAGACATCAGGATGAAATACTAGTATTCGAAACGAGACCTTTTTTTGGTAAAATAACAATATGATTCTATTCGGTAAATTACTTACATGCTCGTGGTGGTTTAAGGTAAAACCTGAAAGAAAGCGAATTTTGTATTAATTTCATGTGTAATCTGAATAGTTTTTCATCCAGATAAATCATCTGTAATGACGGTGTTACCTTTAGATACTAGAAAAATGAAATAAAACTCTATAAAATTGGTACGTTCGAAGGACTTTATAAATTTACGTTCCGCAGGTTCTTTCAAAACCAAATATTTGAAAGCCGAGAATGTACAAATACTTGACAAGCTATGTGACCAAAAGAGACCAAAAAAGAATAAACAAAATCATATTTGGTCAAATTAGTTAATATTACATACAAACAAAACTAAATGTTTGTTTACCAATTTCAGTACGCTAAAAAGTGTCTGGAATATTCAATTTAAAGTTTAGGAAATCAATTGAAAAATCAAAAGTTTATCCCACTTTTACTGTTATTTTAATGTCACATTGTTTATTTAACATTACCTGTAGAATTGCATGGTTCGCCATCATAGATTACCACCCCTGGCAAAATATCATTTTCTATTACTACTGTTACACCATCAGAAGACACGGTTGTGTTTCCACCATTACTTACTGCTGTAACACTTATATAATATTTCTGCAAGTATACATTTAAATACACATATCTCCTCGGGATTAATCCAACTGTTCAACACATAGTGAAATAAATCTTTTTAATTCCAATTATTATTGTATGTGTTGAGTTTTTTTATATCTTGAGAGAGTTATTTTTACATGTAAAGATCTGTTTTAAATTTGTCCATGTTTGATAATTAACATTGAATTAAACTTTTAAGGATAATAAAGATTTTTTTTCTAAATTGTTCTTAAATAAGTTAAAACCTATCATTAATCGTATAATGCACGCTAAATGTTTAGTTTTTTTACTTTGGTCAAGAAGTTTGACTTCTGTCCAGATAATAATGTTCAACAGAAAGAATAGAGCACTGTTTTTAAAGAGGAAATACCTGATATGAATTAAGAGATAATCCCATCTCTATGTGAGATAATGTATCGCCAACATTTTTCATTGAAATGATATCATTTCCACCATTCGTTGTACCAATGCTTATACTATATGCAATTTGCACATGCGGATGTGTAAAACCTGACCAGCGAGCTGCAAGACTAGTGGTATCTTTCTGGAAATCTACATCTTCTATATCCTGTACAATGAGCATGACTTCATTCAAATATTATTGTTTGCAAACTTGTAAGAAGTGCACGTTTTTATAATTATTCTGATACAAATAATATAATTATATAAATGACAGGGAGTGTTACGAATCCTTTATTTACAGAAGAATACCTTGATACTTTGAATTGGCGCAACCACTATATTAACCTAAAATCAATGCTTTTTTTCATAAAAGAGTCATATTTCGGGTAAAACCATATCTGCTGTAAGAGTGCGACGCAATTGAAGCTGTCCGACCATTTTACAGTGAACGTGTTTTGAAGAGCATTCTCAAATTTTGTATTAACAGACAGAAAAAAGTCATAATTTTAACGTAAGCTGAAAATAAATTTTGCATCATTTAGTATTCTTTTTTCTGAAATAGCGATTTTTTTCATAGCTGGTTGTACTCGAACTATTCTTTATTATTCGAGCAGCACTGATATGTCTTTAAACCAGGCATATCGAATAAAAAGCCTCAGATCTTTGATAACTTTTAAAGAGAAGGCAATCACTATCCTGATCTACCGCATATGTACTTACTGTTAGAGGAACTTTGTCCAGATCACTCTGAAATAAAGAACAAACTTTGGTTTAAATGAAAATAACACTCATTATTAATAATAAGTATTGTGGGTTCGAATAGCATTTTTAGAATTAACATCATCCGGGACGAAAGTTTTTCAATATCACCACCGTGTCTTTGTAACAAAGGCGCGCTGTAATAATATCTACGTTCTCGTATGACTGATTACGTTTTTGGGTTTTTTTTTTTTAAATTTAAAACAAACAAGTTTTTATATAATGCCAAATGTGTTCAAAACAATTGATATAAGAAAACTATTCCATCAATTTTGAGTCTTACCTGTGTGTCAATATCTATTACAACCCCCTCTGTCGGCTGTTCAACTGCGTGTATATATGGACTTGATGTCTGAATATTAGCTTGGCCAGCGGAATTAGTAACTTTGATGGATATATAGTAAGTATGAAATCCATGAAGGTACCAGTCAAGATTTTGTATGTTTGTAGCCGTACATGTTGGTGGCACAGTGATCGTACATAATCCTCCTGCACGTATTGGCTGATAAGTCTGAATATCAGTTCCGTATGCTTTAGAACCTGTACAAAAAAGGTAATGCGAATGTATAGGTAATGCGAATGTATAGGATATGCAAATGTATATTAGCCACTAATGTATAGGATATGCGAATGTATATCAGCCACTAACAAATCTTCTTTTGTCTGGTCTATATGATAAAGGCCTAATAATGTCTATTAAAGAGATGTTATGGGGAAAATATGTTCATTTCAAAGTACAGTTTGTCGCTTCCTCAACCAAAATATGTGTATATGCGTTGTCCATTCTTTTAATGAAACAAAGTTTGACAAAAAAGAAAGAGCCAAAAAGTCTAATTTTTGTATACTATTATCTGAGGGACTAAGATTGTTTGTTTTATTAGATCTTTGGATTTATTTAGTATCAGCATCTAACTTACAACGCCCACAGAGTAAGTAGTTACATTACTATCCCGAAGCACGGTTTTAACTGATAATGAAATAGATGTAAATGATATGGACAAATGTTTTGTAGAGAGAATGCCAGAAGCAGCAGGCCCTTTTTTTGGTAATATAACTCTTCACCTGTTGATATAGACATGTTCTTATACATCTTTGACTTTCAAATATTCGGCTTTGAGCGTTCTTGATGAAGGTCATTATATAAAAGCGCTTCGGATGCATGAAATTTATAATGTGTTGTTTCATTGAGGAAAGATCGATTGTTTTATCTTTAATTACAATTCCAAAGCTACATATAACAAACACTCATTTTTCATTCACCTAGACTTTTAAATTACTTTTATCCGCGTCGTATGTCCTTGATTTTCGTTACCCTTCTAAATATCATCATGTAAAAATGGAAGCAGAAAATACTGAAGAGACAATATTTCAAATTATTATCTTTCATAATTTGGAATTTTAAACATTGTGGAAGTGCAAATACCTTATTATCTTATTGTCAATGCGACATCTACCCACTATCATTAACCGATATTTGTTAGTATTTGATACACGATCATTGAAAAAGACAAAAAGGCAATATATTCAATATATACCAATAGCAAATTGATAATCCATTTCAAATAGTTCTTCACTGTCACTAAAACTATTCATATTCCAAACTGCTATCAAAATGTCGCCTGACAATGATACTGTGATAGTTCCAGAAAAGTCTGGTGATGTTGTATCAATAAAGCAAGGTCCGAGTGTCTGAAAGATAAAAGAATCACGTTTAAATTTATTTCATTCAAAATTAATCTCATATATTTATATTTCCGGGTAATTAATCTTTGTAATCAAATTCTTTCACATTTTGAATGAAAATTATATTTGTAGATATATTTTTGTGTAATACTGATGTATAAACCATTTGAAACTGTGTACTATCTAATTATTATATGGCTGTATCTTGGGTTTGTCTTGTCAAACATCAATAAGTTACAAGGAAAACAAAAACAGCTAAGAAAAAGCTTACTAAAAAATTAAAATAAAAACATTCAGCAAATTAATCCCTCATTAATTTTTCATTAATTATGTTTTATCTCGAATTTTATGTCATATGATAAGCATTTAACATATCTTGATTGATAAGAAAATTGACAAATATCTAAAAGTCCGTTTTATTACATAAAAGATGTTATGCCGTTTATATTAGTAAATAGAGACTCATTTTGAAAGACAAAATTAAGGTCAAAGTTTTAATAATTGGTTAGGTTTATTTTTAGATAAATTGAGATTGTGTCCATGGGACACATATGATGCCCCGCTTGAATATAACGTTATGAAGGGACATAATTTAAGAACGACAAAAGTGACGCAACCCAAATTCGAACTTGATCTATGTTTGCGGTAATAAGCATTGTGTATAAGTTTCGTAATATTTGGTTGAGAACAGAAACTAATTTCGGGACGTACGAACGGACGAACGGGCGGACAAGGGTAACACTTAATGCCCCCTCAGTCACGGCGGGGGCTTAAAAAGAACTAAAAGGATGATCATTTATTACATGATTGGAAGTATTTTTTATTTTACTTATTCTTACGCTAAGTCCTTCCATGTTTGACTTGCTAATTGTTTTTATTATTATATAGAATTGAGTTCCGTCTGGTACATTGCCATGATTCACTCTATGATGTGCATGTTGTTTAGTTGATTCAAACGCCATTATATCTGGTGCCAAACTTCCCGGAGAGGACGAAAATCCTAGTTCATAATCATACACTTGGGCTGGGATGTCAATCGGCTTCCATGAAAACTCCATCTTAAATATATATGGCAAATATGTAAGTTTGTATATCAGGAAAGAAAATACTATAGATAATAAAACACATAGTATCAATATATCACAATTGGCTGATGATACAACACTTTTTTGTAGTTCCAAATCAGATACGTCAAAAGCTATGAATATAATTGAAACATTTGGTTCTTTCTCAGGTCTGAAGTTAAACAGTAATAAACAGGAGGAATTTGTTTCGGGGCGCTTAAAAATAGCATAGATAAAATTGAGGGCATAAGCTTTAATTGCATTTATTTTGGTCATGACAGACACCAATGTGAAAAGTTAAATTGGGAACCTAAAATAGATAACATGAACTCATTAATTAAAACATGGGAAAAAAGAAAATTAACAATGGTTGGGATAAATATTGATCATAAAATCTTTAATACTACCCAAATTTAAATTTTTGGCTACTTCGTGCAAAGTTCCAGATAATTACCTGCTGTTTCAAATATATTTGGGAAGGAAAAAATGACAAAGTAAAAAGAAACACACTTATCGGCGAACACCAAAAAGGGGGATTAAGAATGGTTGATTTTGACAGTTATTTTACAGCACTGAAAGCTTCATGGGTCTCCAAATTAACAACAACCAATCTGTCGAACTAAAAGATTATTCCTACCAAATATTTTAACAATCTTGGTAAAAACTTTCTTGTCTTTAACAGAATTTAGATAACATAAAATCGCTTTATGAACTTGGAAAAATACCTGATTTTTATTTACAAGTAATTTCAAGTTGGGTGAACACAGGAGGAGGTTTTGCAAAATTTGCTGCTCACTTTTCGGATATCAGAAAACAGATTGTTTGGGGAAATAACTATATTAAATATCCCAACAATAGCTTGTTCTTCCCGAACTGGGTTAAAAGTGGATTGGTGTATAATAACGACACATTGGATCGTGAGGGAAAATTATCCGAAAGTTTTATTTTGAAAAGTTAATTAATAAATCAAACTGGATTGCAGAGTTTAAGATGTTAAAATCTTGCATCTCAAAAGAATGGCTGCAAGTTTTAAAAAAAGAAAACTCCGTTAGGAGTATAATCAATATATGTAAGGATAAATTATGATGGCGAAATAAAAAACTAGAGGCTCTCAAGAGCCTGTGTCGCCCACTTGTATCTTCTGTGGTTTTGGAAATCATGTAAAATAAGGTTTAAATCATAATAAATAGTATTAGATACCCTAATAATGATTGAGGCTAAGTTTGGTTTAATTTGGCCCAGTAGTTAAATTAAAAGCTGATCATCCCAATAGTAACTAGACTTACAATAGTTAGTGAAGACCCCTTGTCATTTTTTAAAGTAGTTTTCAAGTTATGACCATTTGAAATTGGTTTTTTTTTACAATTTTCCCTTAGACTTCTATAGTAAATCCTATATTCTATTTTTAGCCATGGCGGCCATGTTGATTGGATGACAGGGTCATCGGATACATTTTTCAATCAAGAAACCGTATTGAAAATTGTGGCTAAGTTTAATTCTATTTGTCCCAGTAAATTCAGTGGAGAAGATTTTTGTAAAAGATTAAAAAAATTTACGAAAAAAATTGTTAAAAATTTGACTATAAAGGGCAATAACTCCTTAAGGGTTCAATTGAAAATTTTGGTCAGATTGACTTATTTGTAGATCGTACTTTGCTGAACATTATTGCTGTTTACAGTTTATCTCTATCTATAATAAAATTTAAGATAATAACCAAAAACTGCAAAATTTCCTTAAAATTACCAATATTCAGAGGCAGCAACCCAACGGGTTGTCTGATTCGTCTAAAAATTTCAGGGCAGATAGATCTTAACCTGCTGAACATTTTTACCCCATGTCAGATTTGCTCTAAATGCTTTAGTTTCAGATATATAAGCCAAAGACTGCATTTTACCCCTATGTTCTAATTTTACCCATGTCGGCCATCTTGGTTGGCAGGCGGGGTCATTGGACATATTTTTTAAACAACATACCCTAATGATGATTGTGGCCAAGTTTGGTTAAATTTGGCCCAATAGTTTCAGAGGAGAAGATTTTTGTAAAAGATTACAAAAATTTAAGAAAAATTGTTAAAAATTTACTATAAAGGGCAATAACTCCTTAAGGGGTCAATTGAAAATTTTGGTCATGTTTGACTTATTTGTAGATCTTACTTTGCTGAACATTATTCTGTTTACAGTTTATCTCTATCTATAATGATATTCAAGATAATAACCAAAAACTGCAAAATTTTCTTAAAATTACCAATTCAGGGGCAGCAACCCAACAACGGGTTGTCTGATTCGTCTAAAAATTTCAGGACAGATAGATCTTAACCTGATGAAAATTTTTACCCCAAATCAGATTCGCTCTAAATGCTTTAGTTTCAGAGATATAAGCCAAAAACTGCATTTTACCACTATGTTCTATTTTCAGCCATGTCGGCCATCTTGGTTGGCAGGCGGGGTCATCGGACATATTTTTAAACTAGATACCCTAATGATGATTGTCGCCAAGTTTGGTTAAATTTGGCCCAGTAGTTTCAGAGAAGATTTTTGTAAAAGTTAGCGACGACGACGACGGACGACGGACGCCAAGTGATGAGAAAAGCTCACTTGGCCCTTCGGACCAGGTGAGCTAAAAATGAAACAAAAGATATCAACAATAAACTGCTCTATAATACTTTAGTAGATCAAAAATATACAAAGCCAATCGGTATCAATATTTGGACAAGATATTTAAAATTAAAATACACACCACATATGACATTTGTAAACAATTTCATATTTAGAATTTTAATAGAAAACAAGTTGAAAATTTTCAGATGGAAACTGCTTCAGTATAATTATTATTCCTACAAAGCAGTTACTATTAAAATGGAAAATATCTGAGAATGATTAATGTAATTTTTGTAAAACAGAAGAAGATTACTTGCATTTCTTTAGTACATGTTCATTTTTGAAAGATTTTTGGGAGAAAGTACATTATCTTCTAGCAAAAATGAGTTTTCAAAACAAAAAATTTACAAAATATCAGATCAGGGGTATTATGGTTTTAACTATTATTTTTTTGACAGTTTTAGGATTTTGTATTTACAAGTCATACTATGTTTCCGAGCAAAAATTGAAATTCTTAAATGTGTATGATATGTTTATAAAAGAACTACGAGGGTTATGAATGACAACAAAACAGTATCTCAAAATGCATTTTTCATAAATTTAAAAAGATTGATATAATAGGGAAAAATAATGTTTATATTCTATTATATTCTGAGTATTTTTCTGGATACTCAGAAAGTATTTCATATAAATACTTAATTGGAGCTTGGACAGTGAAGTAAAATTGAAACAAGTAATCTTAAGAATAAAGAACATCTATTTGTTGTTAAAAAAAAATAGTATCCCCCATACAAATATTGTGCACAATTTACCAAAAAGAAACTGATATCCTGAACTTTTTAACGTCTAATTTTTTTTACATATTGACATACCAGGGAATGATTAAAGCATTGAAATATTGCAGGTAACACAACAGTTTTATCAATTACCAGCATATAAACAGCACATTTCAGGATTATCTTCATCAGAAACGCTAAAAGCCGAATATTTGAAAGCCAAATAACAAGAACCGTTAAACATTCTTTAGTTCATATAAAGTATTTCCTCTAATCATGGTCTTGAAATAACTTCTTAATCTCTTACAACTTACAAGAGATGATTTCGAGAGAGTCAGTCCGATATTACTTGGTGCTCCAGTCGAGTTAATACAGAAAACATCACCATCTACCATAGGTAAAGTACCATTATCGTATTGTTCTAATGGGAACAGGTCGATATCTGCTAATATTGTAGCCTTCATCCTAAAAAATAAAATACACATAACACATATTGAATCGTGCATATAATTATTGTAGAAAGTTAGAAAGTATCTTTATACAGATGGAAATGATTCTAAAAGTGTAATGAAATTGAGAATGGAAATGTGGAATGTGTTAAAGAGACAACAACACGACCAAAGAGCAGAAAACAACCCAGGGCCACCAATGGGTCTTCGACACAGCGAGAAAATCCCGCACCCAGAGGCGGGCTTCAGCTGGCCCCTAAACAAAATGTGTACTAGTTCAGTGAAAATGGACGTCACACTAAACTCCAAAACATATAAATGAATTTCAAAAGTTTTTGAAAAAAGACAGAAGATACCATTAGAGGGCAGTCAAAAAAACATAACAAGACTATTTAATAGGAAAACAAAGAAAGACAAACAGACAATCAACACTCCAACAACTAAATTTTGAAGGACACAATCCAGCCAAACACCAAAGGATAAGCAGTTCCTGCTTCTCTAGTGGCAATCATCGTGTTATTTACTGCATCTGATCTAGTGATAATTACCATTCGGTGATGGCACAATCGAGGTAAAAAGTACGGGATTGTGACTAAGCAAAGTGGAACATATCCGAAGTCATTTGTGACACATAAAGTCCTTAACGGTCAACCAATCATAATGGCGACTCTAAACATTTGAAAGGATGACTTCAACTTTCTTTTGTTTATTTCTCCACTATCCAAACGGTTGACCAAGTTCGACAAATATGGTCACCTCTGGACTTCTCACGTTATGCAGTAAACCCCATTACTAGTAGTTAATTTGGGTGTCCATTTGACTGTTGTTGATGTATAAATCACAAGCCACGTCCAGTCGGAATGCGGACGTTATATGTGATGCGTTTTGTAGGGTGAGCGCCAGGCTTTGTGTACGTTAAAGAATAACATCCTGACAACTCTCTGAGGGACCCGTAGGTGGCCTATTGAAGTTTAAATGTCTGCTCCTTTCCAATATGCTCTTGTTTTGTTACCAAAAATATAGAATCTGCAAATATACACTGGCGCATTTTAATATTAACCAACAGTAGAAATACTCGTTACGACAAATTTAACTCTCTAAAGTAATGTTAACTTACATGCAATCTGAAGTAACATTTGTTATCATTCTCCTTACTCGTTGTGGGCTCAGGATGTAATAATTGGTTTGATTAATGTCTGTAATCAAACCTCCAGTTATCACTGCATCTTTAACAATCACTTCTTTCACCCCAGGAACAGAACTGTCGATTGTTACTCCGTCGGAACACACAGGCTCTGATGGATCTAAAGCCCTGTTGTAGGCCACAACTGTAAAATAATATGTTCCATCACCGTCAGCGGTAAAACTTCCAAAATGGTTGTAAGTTTCTGTAACCTATTACACAAAAAAAGAACGAACAGAAAATAATATAAAATCATTTTCATGCAATGGGGTATGGTCTATAAAAGTCTTTCTTTCAACTAAACCTGGAAGTTAACAATTAAGAATGTCCTTCACATTCCGTTAAAAATACTAGTAACGTTTAAAAGAAAGGTCTGTTGACAATGTGTCAATAAATTATGGATATGAAACTAATCTTGGGGTAAAGGCAAACTTAACGTTTCAGTGGTTGATTTGGTCATCTAATTGTTTTGATTAGATTGATACTGATGAGTACAATGTAGACAAAAACTTCATCCGGCTTATCATATTACCAAAATATCGTTTATGCAAATGAACTCTGACAAAGACTACACCCACGGGTAAACCCTTGTTTATTTACAAATATGAAATCGTGCATATTATATCATACATTCTAATTTACATTTTATCATATCGTTTATAAGATTCACTAGGTTAGTGCCAATGCTAGGGGAAGATTTGTATCCGAAGGTATCACGAGCCCAGAAGTCAGTTTGTCTTCGTTGACATCAAAATGTTGGTTTTACAGTGATTTTCTGTTATTTAACTGTTTATAAAATGATAAAATTAGTTAAAGTTCAAAGTATTCCTGTGCCCAGGCATAGGTTGCGTTAGCAAGATTTAACACAATACTTCGGAGTGTTTGGTTCGCCTTGCTTAACGGCTTTATAATTGATTTTGCCTTCAAACTTTGTTTATTCAAGCGCTACTGGCAAGAGTTATTATGAATTAACGCACATCAGGTTTATCAAATATAAGCCTGGTATTATCGGTTTTCTACGCATATTCCAAGAAAAAACGATTGAAGTCGAGGAATGTTCGTTTCCATATAGAGCATTTTTCGTGTGGTGTCAACGTTTCAGGTATTTTATTTCTTCAATTCCAATAGTAAGCGTTCCGATTTACATTAATCGTTATGTAACTCATTTTTGTTTCAGAGTAGGTTAAATATTGTAGTTTGTCGATGTCTGAATCTCATTAATCGATTAAGATGATACAAATCAAAATAGCAAACAAATATTGAATGAATTGCATAAAATCTAAATGGAGCGAGAGGAATACAATATTTGAATAGTATTTAATATTATTAAGTCACAATTCACAATGTTCAAAGCTTCAAATGTTATATTTATTTTTCCTATGAAAATAATTTGAATATGTGGTTTAAAGTATGCAATCCCTTATCTACGTAAATCCTTAGCTTCGACATTTCCCCAAAACGACAAAAAGACTTCAAACGCAACAAAATTAAAATGTTATACTTATATTTATGACTTTAAATCAATTTTTTTTTCTGTGATATTAGGTCTACATTTCATTTTCAAGATATAAACAATAATTGAAAAGTTGATAACACACACCATATAAAATACCATTCAATTTAACAAATGATAAATGCGTGATCCCTTGCAATCACTTGCAACGTATAACAAATAGGGTAATATTCAATTACTCTAAACCCGTATCTGTTTCAAAAAGGCAATAGTAGAACTTACAAAACAATAACAGAAGCAGCAGTTTTATCAAACTTTGATCGTGATTATGATTCTGTGAAAAGGTTTTCTTGCTTACAAACATGTAATTTGCATTTTCATAAGATTTCAAATATAAACATACATTTGTATCAGTTAGATTTAAACTAAAGTCGTTTTTCTCTGCACAGCTTGTGCCGACAATATATTGATAGAAAAATACACCACTTTCTCTGTCAAAGAATTCGTCCCAGTAGGCATTCAGGTTCATTCCTTGTTGGTAATCTACTTCCGGGTTTCCTGCTAATCCGTCATGGACTACTCCTGCATGAGGTGGACTTATGTCTACTGTTATCTAAGATAAGAAAAAGAAGAAGGAAAACTTTTTAAAACTACGAATTTCGAATATAAAGTCTGTGTAATTCAAAGCGATTTTCTATGATTACTTTCACAATGAACTTTAAATTCAAATGTATTAATCAAGAGGAAATTATTTATACAGACGACAACAAAAAGATAAAACCATTTATTATATTACATGTAAAAAATGCCAGATTTTGATTATTTAATACGAGATACTGTATTTCCCTTCACGGAGACGATTGATCAAGTGTGCGCTTTGTTAAATACGGATAGTTGGTATGTACAAGACGTCATAGTTTATTATTTTGAATTTGCGTTTAGCAATGGTGTTACAAGTTATAAGCAAGTATCTTAGTTGAGTTTTTTGCTCAAATTGAACCATACATGTTGGTGGTATATCATTGTTGAATAAGGACAACTTACCTTTCTTGTTAAAACCGTAGTGAGTTTAGCTTTATTTGTAACATTAACTTCAATGTAATAGTCCGAATCATGAACGCCTCTATCTTTGTTTATTATCAATCCACCAGTTGATTTTATTTCTGGTATCACGTGGAAGTGACGATGGTAGCAGCCCATAAATGCAGTACAGTAGCAATTGGCTCCTCTTGGTCTAGACCCATAGTTATCTTGACATTCGGTTAAATTCTAGAAAATATTAGAGAGCTGGTAATGCAAAGTATTCGTTTATTGAAAATACCGGTTGACCTTTTGACCTAGATATCCACAGTTCCCTAAATCCCTTAAACTTTAGATTTATTGTTTTATGTCAAATCTTCAAGGAAGAGTCGGAGTATAAAACTTGTTGCCACCATTTTGGATAAAAAAATATATAGACGACTTCGTTATAATGAACCTTTTTATAGCATTTTATTTATTGACAATAATATATTCTCATTTTTATCTATAAAAGTTTCAAAAAGGTGACATTATTAAATTTTGTAATAAATTTTCTGTAAATGTACATATTTTTTCTTGTACATGTTAAATGTTCACTTTTATCTTAATTTTCTGAAAATTAAGAATTTGATGTTGATGGCTATTCTGTGCTATATCTGTTAAATTCAAATTTGACTTGTACAGATTCGGCCAAATTTTGAGTTTGTCAATTGTCTTATTATTTCTGATTTATCGTTCATTTTTCTTTCAAGACACGCATTTTCTCTGTAAACGTGAGTTTTGTACAACATGTAACTTGAAAAGAATGTCTGGATATAATTCTTATAATTTTGATAATGACATTACATTTAAAGGGTCATTAGCTACGATTTAGACAAAAAATTTAAACACGATCTTTTTGTTTCAAGTATTAAAAGAAGCGGAATTTTGAAATATTTCGTTACAAGCAGTCAGTTTGGCCGACATTTGTCAAAATTAGCCCAAAATCCTCGCTGATGTATTATTGAATTGCAAGTCAATAACTTAATCTCTTAAATCCGTATTTATGTGACCTTCAATTTGACCCCTAAGCTTGGTTACGTATGTCTTAGGCGCGTTCAGCTATTATGGGAAAAGAATGTCAACATTGAAAGAGAATCAATGGGTGAACCATTTCGTTAACTGATTCGATCTACAAAAAATCGTTCTTATACAGTAAATACGATGATTAACATCTATTCTGAACCTAAAACATAAAATCAAACAGACCTAGAAAAATCAAATTGCACGTGCTCGCTATCTATTAATATTTATATTTATGTTTATATCGGGTTATATGACTATTGGCAGTCTTCGGAGGTCATCTCGATGGTTCGTAAGATGGCGTCTAGACTAAAATACACACGAAATGGTGATATATATTATCGAGTCCATGCACTGATAATTGTTTACTTTACTTTTTGTAATTTGGATATATACGTTTCAGTATGTTATAAATCAAATGTGAGAATTCGATACAAATCAATTAGCATAAATTTGACAGCTAATGCCCCTTTAATGTTTTCATTCGTTCCGTTGGTTGATATGGGAGAGCGTTTGAATTTTTCATGTTTTATGGACACCCCTTTTATGAACTTACCTCGAAGTTCGGTATTTTTTTAATAACTTAATATTTTTATACAAAACATATAAGATTGTGAAATTGGCTTGACATGTACGAATTTTCTTCCCAATATATATTCAGGTATGATACATATGAGACTGTTCTTATAACTACATTTACTATAGTGCGTTATTTATCTGATTATGTTTCCATCGCCTTTCAATATTGTCATTGTTAACCTGTGAATTTCCTTGCGCTATGATATGTTCGTGACCATGTAGTATTACTGCTCCACCATAATTGTCGTATAACTTCCAGTTGACAGAATCTAGTCCGCTGTGAAGATCAAACGCCTCCCACTCAATACTGAGAATACAAAATCACGTGTTATATATATCATAGATATAGGAAGATGTGGTGTGAGTGCCAAAGAGACAACTCTCCATCCAAATAACAATTTATAAAAGTAAACCATTATAGGTCAATGTATGCATTACATTTTAACTTCGAAATATTTTGGTTGTAATTTGTGAGAGATAAAAGAGTTATATTTGAGAACGCAGTTGGAAATATGTTATGTTTAAACAACAGTATAAAGCAACACTGGAGAGAATATAATTTGCTTATTCCAATTATCATTTTTTTTAGAAAAGTAGTTCTTTATTACTATTAATAAGCCTTACTGGTCTCCCAAACAGTCTCAATCAAGAGAAATAAATTTAAAAGGCGTAACATGATGAATAAAAGAGTAAATGAATAAATGAAAAGTTGATTAAATAGCTAGATACTGGATTTAAAGCTAATATTGGAGTAGAAAGTGCAATTAACAAAAAGAGCATATTTTAATCTTCTATATTTATCCCTCTTCCGACCATTTGCAAATTGTTTAACTCTATCAATATGGATGGATAATTTAATCTATACATTTTTTAAAAACATTGGTGCGTCCGACTCATTTTTCTGGAATAACCTTCCAACTAACTTTGTCTGGGGAATTCGCAACTAATTAATACAACAATGAACGAAAAACAAATTTAAAAAACAGCAACCAACGACAATTATTAGGTAACATGTTTCTGGCTTGAAATGCACAAAAAGAATGTAGACTTGTTTTACAGGTTTGTGAACATCAAACCTCCGCTGACCTTTGACACTGGTGTAACAACTCAACATATGAAAAACCTGTTAAAAACAGTTGGATAGGGCTTGACTCGTCTAAAATTCAAAATGAGATAAGACATGTAACGTATCGATCTAAGAGTACTTTGCAAATTAAAAGTTGGTTTGTTGCCATGGTAACTTATTAAATGTGAGATCTGTTTTTATGTCTAAACACTCTGTTCCTTAAAAGTGTAGTTGGGACAATTTTAAGAACATGCATTATAAGTTTTTTTTTAAATTTGCACTAATATTCTGGCCAAATAAGGGCATTACTGCCCCTATTCCTTTCACAACAATAACATAGAGGCAAGAGATACCAAAGGGACATTCAAACTCATAAGTCGAAAATAAACTGACAACGCCATTGCTAAAAAAGAAAAAGACAAACAACAGTACACAAAACACAACATAGAAAACTAAAGACTGTTAGTCACGAACACCGCAAAAAACCCGGGGTGATCTCAGATGCTCCGGAAGGGTAAGCATATCCTGCTCCACATGTGGCACCTTTGTATTCAAAAGAATAAATTTCAGGAATACTTACGTCATTTTAGTGAACTCTTCAATGCGATGAACTGTTACGTTTAGTCTGTCACCAAGTGTCAACCAAAGATTTTGTATGATAGGGGGCGTAGCATCTCTATAAACGGTAATAGTATCATTCTTAGATTCATGAATAACATCCAAAGCTTTAACTGTTACCGTGAGTCTGTCACCATCTGCCCAGTTTAATGTTAAGTATTCGTATTGATTGTAAATTTCCACCACAGACGTCAGGGGTCTGGAATCCTTTAAGGAAGGGTCGTGTACTTCAAAAGACACTTTGAAGTCAACAATACCTAAAATTTAATTTTTTATAGATGTTAATATGATAAATTAACGATCAGTAAAATGAAAACAAAACGTAAACTCTGTTGTCGTTGGTTTATGTCTGTCATATTTGTTTTTCGTAAATTGTTTTGAAATAAATTATGCCGTTAGTTTGCTTTATTGAACTGTTTTATATTTTTCGTGTAGGGACCCATATATCAAACTACACGGTATGGGTTTTCTCATTGTTGAAGCCTGTACGGTTGCCTGTAATTGATTACATCCTCTTCATTTGAAATTTGGTTTAGAGTTGTGTCATTGGCAATCATACCACATCTCTTTGTTGTTATATTAACAACAACATAATACCTTTTAAAGTTTGTTTTATCCTGTTCAACGAAAGAAAATTGCAGATTGCTTTATCCCTTATACAGTGTAAAAAAAGGTAATTATATCATAATGATGTTATTCTTATTACATGTATTTTGTATTTAACAAAAAAGTCTTTTGGCTTTATGTTTTCATAACCCAGACTTTTGTAGTTCATAACTATATTTAAAAAAAGACAGCTTGCGCCGTGTTTATCTTTTTTTCGACATTTAAAGTTTACTTATTTTAGAGCTACCATTCCTTGATGTCAAACACTTACCTCGTTTATTTTTAATTGCAGCATTTGTTCTATTTCCATACAGATCCTCATAGATAGATATGTCAGGGTGTGGAGCAAACGTTTGAACCCCATACAACCAACCATTGTTCAAATGTCGTGCATTTATAAATCTGTCAGGCCAAACAATTTGTACCGTATTAGTGTCTTGTACTACCCATTCATATAATGTATCTTTTGATGCAGTGGCACACTTGGTTTCCTCTCCCGTTTTGTCAACTACAGAAATGTCATCAAAAAAGAATATGCCACGCCCAGTTTTATGATTCCCGGCTTTGTCAAATACAGAAAGATGAATAGAATAAACTCCTGCTGTTGTCAAAGTAAATGTGTCCTGAAGCTAAGGACAAAAAAAAGTGAAATTTAAAAACGGAACTGAAATTTGGACACTCACTTTACTGTTCATTCAAAGTTGGACAAAATGTTTCTATAATATGGTAAAAGTAAATTTTTTTTTTACAGTTTGTTTTGCTTGTTTGATGTGTGCTCCTTTGTTAATAGACCACTTTCGAGTTTGTCCTTCACCGGAAAAAAACTTGTCAATTATGCGCGCCTTTATGACGTCATTTACCAGATAGAGGGGATCTCCTGTATCCCTGCATTATTAACGTTCATCAAGCGTCTTAGTGATCGTCATTGTGCAGGATAAACTAGAAATAATGTTTGTTCTGTAGGTACTTAATCACAATTCCCTAATGACAGCAGTGCTGATTGTCAATTATGAGAATTCAATTTGCCGAATAATTCGTGCAATATAGAATCATAGTTTTCCAACCACTCGCTCAACATGGGAACGGAAGTGACGATGCCCCTAAACGCACGAATGATGTTCACCAAAACCAAAGTTTTTGACGGAAATGCATCGAACTCGAAAGTTGTCTATTTCTTCTTAGTAACATTTCAGCCATCATCAAGGATCTGAGGTAAGTGGACGTGACTTTAATTATTTGTAGGCGGAGATTTTTTTGATTTTTTTGATTTTTTTTTTTTACCTTTAGTGTGATATGTTTCTGTTTATGGGGATACGCATGCCCGCTACACCCCCGTCTCAATCCGCTCCTGATATGATATAGATGATATATAGATTGTTGTGATGATTTCGTTGTTTGTACTGTGCAAATGTCAATAGACCCTCGTTTGGTAGATTTTGTTATATCTATTTATCAACCAAAATGTATCCTTACTTAGTCTCAACAAACAAATATCAATTTTAATAGAATAACAAACACATTGAAGGCAGAAACTCACCGAATCATTGATAGGTTTGTTTCCAGCATTTGCTACAGGTATACGACCATCTACTAACTGTGTGCCATCTTTATCAAGATCAAATACTTGATACTCGTAATAAAGAATACCAGCTAGGTCATCTGACCAACCATCCCAGCTAAAAGTCACTATAGGCTGTAATGAGGTAATTGTTTTCAAATAATAATGATATCAGCGTTCTTTTACAGTTTAATTACTATCTAAAATTTTAAATTGATTTTTTAAATATATTATGCATTGACCATGTTTAAAACAAAACTGTGAACACTGTTCACCAAAAATTTAACACATCTGCATTTGACAACATGGGCGTTAAAACTAAAATCTCACATTAGCCATCGGTAAAAACACGCATACATTTATCATGTAAGATTTACAAAATGCTATTATTCTCAAAACATCATAAGAACAAAAACTCACAGGTTCAAATATTACTCCTTCAGTTCTGATGGAGTAATGGAGTGTTTAGAAATTCAGTTCTGATGGAGTAATGAAATATAAAATATATCACGTCTAAACACGTTTAAAATCTTACATTATTAGTTATATCTGATGCAATTGATATAAAATGAGAACAAGACTTTCCCGCCAATACAGAACAATGATAAGGATTCACCACATCCCAGTGATATTCAAAGGTACGTGTCAATGTTTGACCTTGATAATAGTATCGTGTTGTTTTTCCATTCTCTCTGTTTGCAACATCCACGTAACCACCATTTGTTGACGACACCTCATACATAATTCTACAATTCAATTTTCATTTCCTTCATTAATACATTTCGTACGAAAGTCACAAAAATGCACCGAAACAAGAATCATTCGAGAGTAGGATATACACATCACGGGTCTCAAACATGTAAATATTTATGATACTGTAACAACGACTTGTTATGGTGTCTTTATTTTATTGAGATGGAACAAATGTATACATCCTTTAAGTAATTACATTTCATGGAATTTAATCTATGGGATCTTGATGAAAATATGTATATTAATGCAAATTGAAGGAAAGAAAAAACAATACTTTCCCATTAGCTTCAGGAACTTTTAGCTATATGTAATTATCAATGCATCTAACAAAACAACTTTAATGTAACAGGTATAATTTTACTTCATTCAGTTGAATCTTCGCAAATCAGCGATTGCATGCGTATATATACAATATATGAACATTGTCGGAAAATATTTTATTTGTACGAGCTTAAGAAACAGGACGAAAAGCGAGGCTCGACGAGCTTTTCTCCTGTTTTGTAGTGAGTACAAATAAATTTATTTTCGACAATGTACATATATTGTTTTTAATCCTGCAATATACACCCGGCACTTTAAGGTTTAGTTGTTTTAATCCAAATAGTTTTCTCTGATATTTCAAAGAAATCGACATAGTTTAAAAGCGTACCGCGAACATGGCGAAGAGGACTCCAAAATAAACTGTCACACAAAAAGAAATATTCACACTAGCGTTTGCTCAATATTGAAGCGGAGTAACAGGAGTCTTTATGTGCACTAGATTGTGTACCTGTTATTTGTACAATAGTAACAGGAGTCTTTATGTGCACTAGATTGTGTACCTGTTATTTGTACAATAGTAACAGGAGTCTTTATGTGCACTAGATTGTGTACCTGTTATTTGTAGCGGAGTAACAGGAGTCTTTATGTGCACTAGATTGTGTACTTGTTATTTGTAGCGGAGTAACAGGAGTCTTTATGTGCACTAGATTGTGTACCTGTTATTTGTACAATAGTAACAGGAGTCTTTATGTGCACTAGATTGTGTACCTGTTATTTGTAGCGGAGTAACAGGAGTCTTTATGTGCACTAGATTGTGTACTTGTTATTTGTAGCGGAGTAACAGGAGTCTTTATGTGCACTAGATTGTGTACTTGTTATTTGTAGCGGAGTAACAGGAGTCTTTATGTGCACTAGATTGTGTACTTGTTATTTGTAGCGGAGTAACAGGAGTCTTTATGTGCACTAGATTGTGTACTTGTTATTTGTAGCGGAGTAACAGGAGTCTTTATGTGCACTAGATTGTGTACCTGTTATTTGTACAATAGTAACAGGAGTCTTTATGTGCACTAGATTGTGTACCTGTTATTTGTAGCGGAGTAACAGGAGTCTTTATGTGCACTAGATTGTGTACCTGTTATTTGTAGCGGAGTAACAGGAGTCTTTATGTGCACTAGATTGTGTACCTGTTATTTGTACAATAGTAACAGGAGTCTTTATGTGCACTAGATTGTGTACCTGTTATTTGTACAATAGTAACAGGAGTCTTTATGTGCACTAGATTGTGTACCTGTTATTTGTACAATAGTAACAGGAGTCTTTATGTGCACTAGATTGTGTACCTGTTATTTGTAGCGGAGTAACAGGAGTCTTTATGTGCACTAGATTGTGTACTTGTTATTTGTAGCGGAGTAACAGGAGTCTTTATGTGCACTAGATTGTGTACCTGTTATTTGTACAATAGTAACAGGAGTCTTTATGTGCACTAGATTGTGTACCTGTTATTTGTAGCGGAGTAACAGGAGTCTTTATGTGCACTAGATTGTGTACTTGTTATTTGTAGCGGAGTAACAGGAGTCTTTATGTGCACTAGATTGTGTACTTGTTATTTGTAGCGGAGTAACAGGAGTCTTTATGTGCACTAGATTGTGTACTTGTTATTTGTAGCGGAGTAACAGGAGTCTTTATGTGCACTAGATTGTGTACCTGTTATTTGTACAATAGTAACAGGAGTCTTTATGTGCACTAGATTGTGTACCTGTTATTTGTAGCGGAGTAACAGGAGTCTTTATGTGCACTAGATTGTGTACCTGTTATTTGTAGCGGAGTAACAGGAGTCTTTATGTGCACTAGATTGTGTACCTGTTATTTGTACAATAGTAACAGGAGTCTTTATGTGCACTAGATTGTGTACCTGTTATTTGTACAATAGTAACAGGAGTCTTTATGTGCACTAGATTGTGTACCTGTTATTTGTACAATAGTAACAGGAGTCTTTATGTGCACTAGATTGTGTACCTGTTATTTGTACAATAGTAACAGGAGTCTTTATGTGCACTAGATTGTGTACCTGTTATTTGTACAATAGTTTGCTGATTGCAGGATAAAATGAAATACTGTTCCGTCTAAATCACTTACTTGTCATCATGTCCCATTCCATTCCAGATCGAGAAATCCATTGGACATGTCTGAAAATCCACTGGTTGATCACGATGCATACCCGGGCATGTTATTGTCTCGAGTGAAGGTGTCGATGATCCAGCTGAAGACAAAAAATAAATGTGTGGTTGCCTATATGAAGTAGATGAATATGTTAATATCAAACAAAATTCTTTTGAAAGTTTCACATTTTTCATTCCGGGCGCTTCGAACGCAAGAAATTAATTAAGTGGGTTTTTTTAATCGATCAACTAAAAGAAAATCGAAATAAAATGTATTTTTGCTGCATTTTGTATAAAGCCTGAATCAAAGACATCATCTACATATTTGTTATGATTATTTTACGCGTATTTTCTGAAAATACGATAAGTGTTATAACAATAACCTGGAAGTGGATTTTAATAGAATATTTGTTTTGTAAAAAAATTAATAAAATGATAACAGTTAGATAAAATACGATGGACGTGTTTTGTTTCAATGGTAATTAAGATTTATTCAACTTACAAATTCCAAATATACGAGAAGTTCCTTTACCACATTAGCAATGAAAGAAGCTCCTTACCTTTGTAATAACTCAGAGTGGTGCGTTGTTCTATGACACCCACTCGGAACCCGGTAATATAATGTTGAGCATCACGATTGTCGGCTGGTTGCAAGTATTTGGCGACCATGCTTGTTTTTATTTTGGTATAACCTAGGAAGTTTGTCCAAATAATAGGATGACTATTTTTAACATAGTTAGGGTCGTTCTCTACAATGTTATGTCCTTGGTCGTCACTGAATTTGCAGTGGTTATATTCAATTGATGGGGTATCTTGAACTAAAATAAATATATAACAGTGTCATAAATAATTGACGACAAATGACTTGTTTGTTATTGGAATTAGATGATGTAAAATGAAACTTACTTAAACATTTGTTTCCATGGTGAGCATTAAATTATAAAATTTAGCTTAAATTTCATATATTTGCATATTTTAGCATAATTTTTAAATACTAATAAATGAAAGAATGTTTTTGATATATTAATACAAATCATTATTTTACGAAACAGGATGGAATTTTATTTACTTATTTCACAATGTGTTCCTCCAAAGTTCGCGGCACATTGACAATTAGCTGCTAGTTCATTTGAACATGTTCCAGGGTAACATCTTGTACTGTCTGATCTCCATGAACAAGCCTCTACAAAGTAAACAAATTTATGATCTATAGGAAAATGTATACATGTATAACATGAGGCTCCCAAAATTTTTTTTCTAACATCTGGATAGCCACAAACTAGTAATTTGTGTGTGTGCATCTTTAACAATAAGTATGACATAGAATTGAATTCCTTTAGATACAGTTGTTTTGATTTGATTTAAGAATTCCTTATCTTTTTCCTTTCACGTGTGTTGCTCTGAGTTTGGTTCTGTTCTTTTTTCCTTAAGTTTTCAAGACATTAAGCTCAGTACATTCCGCTTGAAGGTTGGCCAAGAGCGCGTTTTAATTTAATAAATTATGTGTCCGACAATTACAATCTCTTATAAGAAAATAAGTCATGAGTGATTAAATAGGTATCAATTTGTACAATGCCGTCGTTCATTCCTCTCTTTTTAAAGTAAAATTGAACTTTGATATGTTTCTGAGTGGATTGAAGACACACATGTCCCCTTTATCTATTTGTAAGTTGATAAAATATAATATGAAACATTTAAGTTCAAGATTAAAGGTATCACAAAAACATGTTGTTTTTTATTTGACAAATCTTTTTACACGCTTATACCTTAACAAAAGTAAATAGACTTACTCTGACATTGTCTCATATCCAGATGTCTCGTATACGCTCTCCAGTAAGGGGAATACTTAACTTCTCCGTCACACCACGCACATTCATGGTTACTTCCAGAGGTACAACGTCGGTGATTACAGTTGGCAATAGGTCCACACACTGTAATAATATGATATCTTTCATTAAATGTGTGACCATTTTAGGGTTTTTATCGTCCTTCTTGTTATCTTGTTATTTTCTTAATTTATCATGTTCATGAACTTTCTTCTGTATCGAACTCAAATATCTTGACTTTTTTTTGTCAGCGATAAATTTGTCAAGACTAATCATCATTAACACATTAATGAATGGACGAAAGCAAATTTAGTTACAAATCTTTAGCCTGTAAAAAAAGGAGAAAATACCAAGGAGGAAAGCATGAATTTTTGTATAATAAATCAAAGATAGACAGACCACACCGTAACCGAAAAAGGACGAACATAAAAACAATATTCCACAAAACCTTAAACAGAAAATAAAATGCTGATCAACATTTACCCCAACAAATTTGCGATCTGATATGAGGAAAGTTCATACTTATAGAGCTACCTTTTATTAATCGTAATATGAATATAAGAAAACATTTTGCTTCATTGTCAGTTTTAAAATCATTAACAGCTAAACATTTTCAATAGTTTTTGTCTCTGTATTGAAATTCTATACGCAATTTTTCTTTATCAAAATTTGAAATTCTAAAAAGTCCATTCCATTCAGAAATTACGACTTGTTTAACGTTACACGAATCATATGAAATTAAATAACTTATATAACTTACTCTCACAGTACGGTCCATTAGAATAAAATCCGTCATTGCAGTTACTGCATGTATCTGGCTGGCTACAGGTCCCTCCACTTGAACGTACTATTCCATTATTTTTGGTTTTTTGATAATCATTAGGATAGTATTTATTACAAGCACCTGAGAAGTATGTCTTACCATCGCAAATAGCTAAAAAATAAACAAAGGTTACTGTCATATTTGATAAAGAAGAAGAAATGATACAGTCATTTTCTATACCCTATAATTGAAAAGAATAGTAAAAAAAATTTTCAATTCTCTCAAAATGACGTCCATTATGACAGGAACATGTCATTAACAAAGTATTTGACTGAAAGAACTATTTTACAAGCAGTTTAGATATTGTAATGTAGTTTTACCATAACAAGTTTATTCTTTTTAATACAAATTTACTTTTTCTTGGACAGTTTCATGTTTGTTTGCTTAATACAAATACATGTACATGATATCTTTTTTTCAAATAAATAAACTTAAATAACAGACCATAGTCACATCCAGGGAAAAAGAATTCCAACAGGGACCACCATCCAGAAGCACAGCCCAAAGTATAATCTTGAACATTTCTGGAAAATAAGGTAAGAAATTATTTGAGCGTTCAATCATATAAACATGCCAACCCAAAATTAACTAATAAAATACCAAATCCTTTATATTGACTGAATTATCGTTGTTCGATTTCCAGTGGCAAGTATTTCGTGCCTATTGAGGATGAGATAAGTAGGTTGTACAAAGTGAACCGACCAAGATTGAGGATATGTAATTTCTACTGCCTTTAAAAGGAGGGATCGCTGGTACGCACTAGGCTTCGAATGTATACATTTTGTAAAGTCATATAGACGTCAGGTTCGGATCGTCAACTATGATTCTGAAAGGGAAATAAATGTCAGTACCTGTTCAAAGAAAGAGAGACCTGGAACATAAGCTTAGTAATCAAATAATAAATATAAATTTGAGAATAAGTTACATGTATTGTCATGCCTTTTAATGGGGTAATTAAGTTTTGTAAAGCTTATGCCTTAAGACAAAACTAGATGACCATATCTCACCTTTTAAATGCAAACTACGAATTTAATTCTTTATTTGTACATTGTAATTTACTGACCCTGTATATATCGTATTAGGTCACTAGCACACTGTGTAACGAATTTGTCTTACCGAAATATGGGGAATTTAGACGTATTTGTAAACCTTGATATCGCAATTTAACACAACATGAAATAGAGCATTCAATTGTTTAGTGTGAGAAAGTAAGCGTCTCTAAGACATGTGTTTGTCTTAAAGCATGAACAAATTATGATTTTGTATGTTTACAATACATGTTAATTTGAGAACATATCAGAATATCTAAAAGAAGATAAAAAAAGGGAACATAAATCTACTATTAATAAATACTAACGGTGTATTTAAAATAAAGCACGCTACGGACCTAATAAAATTTTTGTTGCATGGATGTTTAAATACCCTGCCACGTCCGGTATGTGTTTTTGTTACTTGTTTTTCTGCTTTGTATCGATCTAATGAGTTAAACCCTTTTCAACTGATTTTTATAGTTTGTTCATATGTTGTGCTGTTACACCACTGTCCCAGGTTAGGGGGAGGCTTGGGCGCCCGCAAACATGTTTAACCCCGCCACATTCTGTATGTGCCCGTCCCAAGTCAGGAGCCTGTAATTCAGTGGTTGTCGTTTGTTGCTGTATATCACATTTGTTTATCGTTCATTGTTTTGTACATAAATCAGGCTGTTAGTCTTCTCGTTTGAATTGTTTTACATTTGTCATTTCCGGGCCTTTTATAGCTGACTATGCGGTATGATTTTTGCTCATTGTTGAAGACCGTGCGGTAAGTTGTTAACTTCTTTGTCACTTGGATCCCAGCTCCAAAGGCTACAAGATATCGTATAATCTTACCAATACCGTGTACACCGACCCTAGCTCCCAAGGCTACAAGTTCTCGTATAACCTTACCTATACCGTGTACACCGACCCTAGCTCCCAAGGCTACAAGTTCTCGTATAACCTTACCTATACCGTGTACACCGACCCTAGCTCCCAAGGCTACAAGTTCTCGTATAACCTTACCTATACCGTGTACACCGACCCCAGCTCCAAAAGCTACAAGATACCGTATACTTGTCGTTGTAATAATAATAATTCTTTATTACGTGATTCCTAAAAAAAATGTAAAAGATCATAAAAGCTATTATCGCATTAAAGAAATACAAAATAGAAAATGTTGGGTTGGACGCTTAACTTATAATATGAATTATTCTCCTTTGAATAGTTTTACATTTGTCGGTATAGGTTTTGCTCATTGTTGAAGGCCGTACGGTGATCTACGGCGTTTCGATTTCTTGTGGAAAGTTGTATCATTGGCAATCATACCAAATCTTCTTATTTTCATATTAGATGGATACAATTAATTATATATTTCAAACAAAGATCAAATCACAAGTGCTGATATATGCTTAACTATATTATAATCCAACAAAATTAAGGCCACTTTCTTCTGCTCGTAAAAATGTGTGTCCTTACTGTTAAAACTTTAGTTTGTGTAAAAGAGGCTGGTTTAAGCATACTTGAAAGAATGTCGAGTGTAAGAGAATTTTGTGTCAAAACTGGTAATTTTGACAAAATAAAATCTTTGACGTAACCTTATACTAGCGTTTATCAAAGATTTCTTAGATATGTCCTATTTTCGGTGCAAAATATAGTTAGCATGCATTTTGTGTCCGGGGATACATGGACACGTATGTATGGCTTCATCATATATAAACAGCGTTATATCTATATATATACATTAAATAAATAGTGGACAAAAGTGGATACAGTAACCCAGTGCTTTTTCTTATATAAAACTTAGGATACAGGCGGACACAGCTGGACACAACGTTATTTCTATATAAAACCTGTAGAAACTAGTGGCTACAGGCGGACAGTGCAACTCCTATAAAAAAATTATATAAAACTGGGGAAACAGGCGGACACAGCTGGACACTGGCAACGTTATTTCTATATAAAACCTAAAGAAACTGGTGGTTACAGGCGGACACAGCTGGACACAGTGCTATTTCTATATAAAAATTTAAGAAACATGGGGCTACAGGCGGACACAAGTGGACACAACGTAATTTCTATATAAAACTTATAGAATCTGCTGGCTACAGGCGGACACAGCTGGACACAGTGCTATTTCTATATAAAACTTTAAGAGACAGGGGGCTACAGGCGGACACAAGTGGACACAATGTAATTTCTATATAAAACTTAAAGAAACTGCTGGCTACAGGCGGACACAGCTGGACACAGTGATATTTCTATATAAAACTTTAAGAAACAGGAGGCTACAGGCGGACACAAGTGGACACAACGTAATTTCTATAAAAAAACTTATAGAATCTGCTGGCTACAGGCGGACACAAGTGGACACAACGTAATTTCTATATAAAACTTATAGAATCTCCTGGCTACAGGCGGACACAGCTGGACATAGTGCTATTTCTTTATAAAACTTTAAGAAACAGGGGCTACAGGTGGACACAAGTG
Source organism: Mytilus coruscus (assembly GCA_017311375.1). NCBI lineage: Eukaryota > Metazoa > Mollusca > Bivalvia > Mytilida > Mytilidae > Mytilus > Mytilus coruscus. Next base: position 91,369,628 of record CM029604.1, read on the forward strand.
GACACAACGTAATTTCTATATAAAACTTATAGAATATGCCGGCTACAGGCGGACACAGCTGGACACAGTGCTATTTCTATATAAAATTACAGAAACAGGGGCTACAGGCGGACACAAGTGGACACAACGTAATTTCTACATAAAACTTATAGAAACTGCTGGCTAAAGGCGGACACAGCTGGACACAGTGCTATTTCTATAAAAGTTTAGATCTTGACATATTATACAGATATCTAAAATATAACATAAGAAATACAATTGATCCTCAGAAATTCTTTATTTCAAAGTTCATTGGTTTTAAAGACTAGTACACCATCTCAATAAAAAGAATATAGTCTTTTTAATTAATGGAGTCAACAATGTTAAAGCACCTGTTCAGCTATTAGCATATCTATGAGAAAAGAAAAATAACTTTTTTATAAATAAGTTTTAAAATGTTCTGAACATAAGATACCATTTAGTGATCATATATTCAATGTAACAATAGAAAATAATCATTTGAAGTATAAGATTTCTTAAAGTCAGTTAACCTATATGAGTCTGTGTCTGAAAATAAGAGTTAATTATCAAATAATGCAAGGGCTTGTATAAAGCTGTAAATATTTTGTACAAATAAAAATTTATGAATTTTGTTGTTGAATATAATACTTCTGCATATATTAAATGTACTTTCAACAGAAAGAAAAGGAACAAAGAAAAGGAACAAATAGCAGACTTGATGAGTATAAAAGTCTTAAATCTTATAACGCTGGAAATAACTGTGGGTCAATTTAAGGGATAGCACATACTTACTTATAAAATGCATACAGATGCCATAGAAGTAGAAATTTGTTATTTCTTTTACTCATTTCTATGCTTATATGTCTTGATACAAGAAGCCTGAATGGAAAGAACTCTTGCTTTATACTTTTCTTCCAGACAGTATGGTCTGAGGCAATGTTTCACTTTGTGGATACTTGATTGAAAACATATATTTGAACCTCTAGTTATCCTACAGAAGTTAGATGTGAAATAGATCAGGCAAAACAATTATTCTTAAATTTTTATAAAGATTTTGGGAAAATTTTATGAAGGACTTCATCTTTTAAGTAAATTAAGCACCTCACATTTGAATAACTTTAAACACACCAGGACCAGCACCATAAATACATTTTTCTCAATGTTAATCTACTTTTCTCTGGATTTCACAAATGATCAATAAAACTTGACACCAGCCTAGACACATAAATATCAGAACATTAAAACATTTCAGATAGAAAGTCAGCATTGTAGATTTGGATATAAACTTGAAATGGAAAGTTTTCGAGGCTGTGTTTTGGGCATTTAATTCTAAAATTATATACATTTCTACAATTTTCTATAAAAAGTGGAAATCCATTACATATTTTTTGCTTAACAAATTGATACCAGTAGTTGGCAAAACCAGTTTCATGTTTAATTAATGCAATTCTTAAGCCTAAGAACACAATAGATTAAGCACAAAATGCAGTGAATTTCTTTTATTAATGCAAATTAATTTAGAATGAAAACTATTTTCTTCAATATCAAATATAGACAGGAACAAGATTTTTAAAACTAAATGTTGTATTTATTTTATCATAATTTTCAAGGAAACAAACTATTTTTTCACTTCCTGTATAAATTAACTTGTTTTTTTTCAGAAATTAAGGATCAAACAATTTACCCTTCCCTTTTCGGACCCTCTGTGTTTTCTCAATAATCTATAGACTAATAAGACCTTAACAGTGCGTGTGGTGAATCCTTTTAGGATATAAACTCAAAGAAACATCTACCTGCTCAAACTCAAGTCATGGCTAATGGTATGTCATAACTGACTGGACAATTTAATTCAGTTTGACGTACAGCTCCGTAAACTTATATACCCTGGGAACAGTATATCAATTATATATGTTCCTGTTATACTGAACCATATCCAAATGAATATGATTTCATCTTTAAGGCATAAACACATATAAATATTGGGAATGCATGTTAAGAAAATTAGGAAGACATCAGTGGAAGAAATACATTATTCACACTATACGCAAAGCTCCCGCTGCGAATCAGGAAGATCGGGGAAGAAAAGTCTGATAAGCCTACATCTGATAATTATCAAGGAATAAATATATTCTTACTTTGATATAGTTGCATTGCCATTCGATTTTATAATTTATAGTAGGCCCAAGTTAAAATCGGCTCTACACGTTTGGATGTACGCTGGATTACTATAACAATCGATTTTGCATGCGCCTGCGCAATGCGAATATTGAAAGTACAATACAGTAAAAGTTGCACGAGTTTTGTCAAAGCAAGTGTCCTTCAGGTGTATAAAATTGTATAAACGATTAATTAACCCTATTTCTTGAATAACACACAGCATTACACTGGAACTATTTGAATATTAAATATTGGTATTGGTGTTCTAGATGGATGTGTCCGGTGCCTACGCAATGCCAATACGAATTTACGAATTTTATGTTCCAGAAAATTTTATCTAATTAAAATTTACATTTGTGGCATTTACATTAGAACACGGTCATTTGTATTAAATTAAGCCTTTAAATGAATTACGGTATATTCAATATTTATAATTTATCGTTGTGTCCGCGTGTGTCCGGCTACAAAATGCATGTCAACTATTTTTGCACCGGAACCTTGCCACTAATGAGATTTCTCTATGACCATTACCATCTTTCTATTAGTTTTTAAATACACTATTCACCATAAAAATAGTAACATTGTAGTTCAGTTTTCGTGAGTTTTCATAAATAATTGTCCCCATCGTGTGTTTACATTGATAATATTGAATGTTGTAAGAATGATTATTTGGATGGTATATAAAATGCAATTCCAACTATTGTTTATGCGCGCATACGATATTATGTAGGCATTCTAACTATTGTTTATGCCGGCTTATACGATATTAGGTAAGCATTCCAACTATTGTTTATGCGCGCATACGATATCATGTAGGCATTCCAACTATTGGTTATGAGCGCATACGATATAATGTACTATACATTCCATTTTCAAAAGTTCGAAAATGAATTGAAACATATGTTGATAATTAGCTATCTGCTTTTAAAAAAATAAAACAAATGACCATCTAAACTGTATTCTTCCCTTCCTTTACAGAGATTTTGAATATCATAAAGGCATCCGCTTTTTCATTTAGTTTTTTTCCTTTTGCTCACCAGTCAAAAAAGTCGAAAGCACATCAAACTAAGTAGTTAAATCATTCAGTCTTTACTTATTTAGATCTGAGTTATCCCGCTTTGTCGAAAGAATGTGACTGGTGGTCGCCAACTGGCTCTGGCTAAACATATGGTTACAAAACTTCACCGTTGATGCTGTGGGTCAGCCAATATGATTTTAATTACAAACAGCAGCATATCCATGCATTAAAATTCATTCATTAATATCATTTGATTTTTCACAAATGCTTTATTCAAACGGCAGGTCAGGGATAACTTCGATTGAATTGTATCCCTTTGTTTATAGTTGAAGAAAACATGCATTGAAATTTATTCAATTACATCTCCCACAAGCATAAGATGCAACAGATAAGATTATATCATTATTTCTTATTAACTGCTTTAAAAAGATCGGAGTGAAACTGATCTTGTTCCAGCAGTCTAAAGAAGGTAATCCGGAAATTCTCGATTTTCCCCGATTTTTGGCTTCAACTAGACTGCAACCGGAAGTAGTCGTTCACTTAGTGTATTTCAATAATAAACACGATCAGTAGTTATATTCCCGCGGGTTTACACTATTTTGGGAAGTTTTAGGCCTCTGAACTGCGTGTGTCAGACACTAAAGGGAAGCCCACCTCTCAAGTAAAACCAGTTTTATCCGATTTCAATTTTCCAAACATGCATGAACTTCGAAATTTATGTCATACAGTTGACCTCTAAAAGTATGTAGAGCCATTGGAGCCAAAAAAAAAAAAACAGTATTTTGGTATAAGCCGTAATATTACGGCCCCTGCATGGTAAGGGTTAAATGCCTGTTATCAGATTTGTATCTCTTCCACATATGCACAGTGGCTCAGAAAAATGAAATTCAAATGTATCGGCGCAAAAATCTGGTAACGTTTTTCACGGACACTACGTGGTAAATTCAAATATTAAACTGAAGAGTATAAAAGGACCAAGTTTGAATGACTGTTATCATAAAGATGAAATGCTGCCACTCGAAATATCGTTATTAGTCGTCAAAGTGAATTACGAATCAATTGCACGAACTCGAAACGTTAACCATCATATCCCTGCTATGAAACAGATTCCAAAATGCTGGTTCAACACGTAATGACCACCCGAGGAGTGGAAAACCTCGCATAAAGACTCCTGGGCAACATCGCTCCATCTGGGTTTATCATCTACGGAACCGAACCGTTACAACATCGACCAATACAGCCGGAATAATGCAGATTTCGAAGAATCAACTCGCAAACAGTCCACAACCGGCTTTAGTGGCATGGCATTAGATCCAGAAGGCCGTATTTCGTTGCAGTATTGGCGCCGTTACACAGACGTGAAAGAGTCCGTTGAGGCAACACTTTAAATGACTGGTCGGAAACAAGCACATAATTTGGTTCAACAACGATTTCCGTCTTCTGCTGCAGAAACGGGATGGCAGAATACAGGCGAAGGTAAGAAGAACTTGATGGTAGTATATATGCACCGGAATGAAAGTGTATCTCCCTCTTGGGTACAGGAAGTGGATAGCTTCGATGGATGTAGTGTCATGGTGTTGTCGGAGATCTCAATGGCCACAAAACAGAATTCATTTTTAATTTAACGGATGTACGATACAGATACGAAATTCTCCAACCTCAGCTCATGCATGTAATTGACCGACAGAGGGTTCTATTCAAATAGGACAACTATAAACTGCATACAGCGCATTTAAAATGGAATAACTTGAGCAGAATAACATCAATTTGCTACCATGGCCTCCTATGAAACTAACTGGATAAACGTGTGCGCCAGCGTCAACCTCATTTCAGAACATCGATCAACTTTCCCCATTTTTTGCAACCTGAATGGCCAACAATACCACGGATTAATGTGAGAAACTGAATGCGTCTGTGCAGAGCAATGTTAGTTGCGTGTGGGGGCCTTACACGGTACTACAAATGTAACTGTAACGTAACCAGAAATGTGCTGAACTGTGATTAACTGACTTTCATTTACTAATATCTAATGAATGAACTGTTAATTTTTCAATAAAATCATTCTGAATCAATACCAATAAGAGTAACTGAAAAATTTGGATTTAAAATACATGTATTAAAATAAAAAAAAAACTTTTTAGACTGTAGATGAACATATCTATAGAAAACACATAAAATCTGCCAGAAACGTTCCTAAGATCATTCAAAGAAACGTTCCTGATATCATTCAAAGAAACGTTCCTAAGATCATTCAAAGAAACGTTCCTAAGATCGTTCTGATTCAAAGAAATGTTCTTATTGTTTTTTTGGATATTTTATCTAATTTTCTGTTTGAATGAAATAAAATAAATATATGGTCACAGAGTTCGTTTTAATCAATTTGTACCAGTTACCTAGTTCATAGTGAAAAACGTCGAAAACGACATTTATGGCTTTACAACGCGACGACGTTACACTTATTCGACGTTTTGTAATATTCATTTTTACCTACAACACCACTTTGACTGATGCATACCGAAATCGGTTACACTATTATTTTTTAATCATTAAACGGGAAACTTATGGGGTAACAACATATCGATTTTTAAGAAAAATCTATGCACTAAGTTGAGAGAAAAGAGTTTTTAATGATTTTATGTACGTTCTATACAAATGTTGAACTATTTTAACGATTTTCAGTCAATGATAATTTAGCAAGTTTAAAATTTTTAAAAAATGAATTAAGACAACTCTTTTACAGAATTTTGTGTGTGTGCACATGCGTGTGTGTCCGTGAATTTTTTTCCGGGAAAAGACATTGGTTTTATTTGGCGAATCTGAAAGGCAGAGAACTATACTTTGAGAAAGTCATATCCTTGGGTGTTTAAGTGTCTTGCGCGCACCGTTTTGAAAGATGTGTGCACCAGTTTAAAGGTTGTGATTACGATATTTAAAGTCGTGCGCACGGTTTTTGAAACTGGTTCGCATTAGTTTAAATCTTCCACAAACGAAGATATTTATTTTACATGGAATCGTATTTTCTTACTTACAGCCAAAATTGCAAAACTTTCAACATGAAAATAAACAATTTACTTTCTGTGATAAAAAAAAATATAAAGGCAGCACTGATATAAACCATAATATTTTTTTATTCCGACTGCTAGATTCGAACTTATATCTTTTTATTTTTAAAACCTTGTATCGTTTGCTCTTATTGGCCGAACGCGTTACGATCTTGGCCATGGAAGCTTTGATAAATGGAAAAATAACATTCATGTATCTATACCTCCACAACTAAATTATTCAATTGCTCCTCGTTGTGTACAACGGTTACAGTTTTTTTCTCTTTTAAATGAAAAGTTTGTTAGCCAATAATATTGTATTCATGGTGAATGTGTCGAACAGCATTCACTTAAAATACTCTCCGTACCATAGGAAAATTAATATGCAAAAGTTTTGTATTGAACTTTTAGTTGCTAAAATAAAGATGTGAACCGTATGGATATAATCATGTCATAGCCTAAAACTCAAATAAGAATAAAATTAGTAAAACATAACATTCTCCTTCGATGATTTAATTGATTTATTTGCCGTTCAAATGTATAAAGTAAGAGAATGCTGATTCTTAAAACGTAATGCACTCCCGCTAAACGGCAGTATGACAATTAGTATTCAAATACTATGTAAAACGTAACCAACGAATTTCTCTGGGGAATAACTGTTTGTATGTTTAAACTGTTAAAATTGTGAAATAAAAAAAATAAAAAATAACCCGCCAGTTGCCGCACTTATTGATCTGTAATAACTATATCTTTTTGTTCTTCTAATTCATAAAATCCTACAAAAAACCACTCTCAAAGTGCATAAATCCCGTAAAGTAGTTCTTTGGCGCTGATATAAACCCTTGTTATAAATTTTGATAAAACCCGAAAGGTTATGTTGGTGTGAGAATGCTAACAAGACTAGACGGACGGTCTCGTGATATTTCTTTATCCCCGCTCTGCATTGCATAGGAAAAAAAAGGAAATAAACAGTAATTTAATTTACAGAGAATAATAACTTAATTCGGAAAAAAATATTCAATTTATTAAGTTTCGTTTTCGGTAAAGATGACCTTTTATTTGTGTGGTTTTTTTTTTTTTTTCTTTCTCTTTGTCCGTTTTTCAGATATTTGAGAAAAAGAGTAAATACAGAAGTTCTTTTTTTGTAAAACATCATAGTCTTGAAAACTGAAAAACATTAATGTATTACATATTGAATAAAAGATGAACAAATAACACACAGAAATTCTGAAATACAAAATTTGAGAACCTAAATGCTTGATACTTCTGTAAGCACATGATGTTAGAGATAACGTACCCATTTACTGTCAATCCATTAGCATATCGAACAAAAGAAATGCTCAAAATCCATAGTACAAAATTCATTTCTATGGCAATTCCTATCTCATACTTGCTATGTTTAAAAAAAAAATGCGTACAGTTTGGTTTGCTCTCAAATGCAAGAATATTACAATTCAGAAAAAAAAAATGACTACATATAATGTTCACCAATGCGTAAATTATATTTGTCAATAATTAACCATTCTTATACTACTTCACACCCCTTTTACAGACGATTGTGACGTTTTGAATATTAAAAGAGCATTTAAAACCGACGAGTGAATTTTTAAGTTTCATATAAGTATGAATTTGTTGTTAAAAGCTTTTGTTTTCAATAGCGGTCAACAAATTGATTTTACAGGTTAAGTGAATCCAAAGAATTGTTGGGAGTTCATTGAAAACAATGATCACTTTGTAAGTTATTTAAAGAGTTTGAGAAAAGTATAATGAATGGCATTATAACAATGTCACTGTAAAAAGAATGTGAGAGAACTAGGGTCTTATTTCATACTGAAACTGGAACGATATTGTTTCTTAATTTTTTTGGTGAATATTTTTTTTTAAAGGCAAGATGAAAGTAACTTGCTTTCACTTTCTCTGTCAATGTCAGGACTATCTTAATATGAAACTGTAATGCAGTGGTTGTCGTTAGTTGCTATCTGTTATATGCCTTTCATAGCTTTCTTTACGTAGTAGGTTTTTGCTCATTGTTGAAGACCTTACGGTAATTGTTCACATCTTTGTCGTTTAGTCTTTGTAGATAGTTGTCTCATTGACAATCATACCACCTCTCCTTGTTTTTATATTCCTTGCTGTAAGCTCTGTCGAAATAAAATTCCGCGATTAAACACAAATGACATTTCCTCTACAAGCAGAATAGAATGACAATGTAGATGACATCATTGGTAAAACTGCATTGTTATAATACTAGTAGGTAAAATCGACGGGTTTTTTCATTACATCTAAAACTTTCAAAAAGATTTTTTAAGTTTATATTGTCATCACCATCTGATATCGGCTTTCTTTGAACTTTGAATGCGAGCCCCCAAACCCACGTGCAATTTCTGTATCAGACTTCCTCTTCCAGTTCCACTGCTAGTGAAAGTCTCGTCCCAGAGAGTACCACCATCCCAGTAGGAAAAAACTCCTTTGCTGAATGAAATCATTTTCTGTTGATTTTCCGTTCAAAAATGGTGAATTATTCGAAGCACTTAGGTTGTTATACACCAGAGCTTGCTTATCAAGATATGGCTCAAAGTTTATACATTTTGGGTTTTCAGGGCTCTTCAAATTTGTATTTGATTCGGCACAGCCAATTAGTCAGCACTCTTGAGCTGCCATGAAATACCATTGACACAGTCATTTTTCTGTAAGATTCCTGTAAGATTGAGAAAACAAAATTTGAATAATTTATTTAGTATTCCTTATGTAAAACCGTTTTTCATTTTCGTTGTCCTTGCTTTTGTATTCGTTTGTATTATGAAAATTGAGAAATGTGGTAGTAATGCCAATGGGCAAACTATCCACGAGAGACCAAAAGGACGAGGATGTAAACAACTATAGGTCACTAAATGGCCTTCAACAATGAGCAAACTATCCACGAGAGACCAAAAGGACGAGGATGTAAACAACTATAGGTCACTAAAGGGCCTTCAACAATGAGCAAACTATCCACGAGAGACCAAAAGGACGAGGATGTAAATAACTATAGGTCACTAAAGGGCCTTCAACAATGAGCAAACTATCAACGAGAGACCAAAAGGACGAGGATATAAACAACTATAGGTCACTAAATGGCCTTCAACAATGAGCAAACTATCAACGAGAGACCAAAAGGACGAGGATGTAAATAACAATAGGTCACTAAAGGGCCTTCAACAATGAGCAAACTATCCACGAGAGACCAAAAGGACGAGGATGTAAACAACTATAGGTCACTAAAGGGTCTTCAACAATGAGCAAACTATCCACGAGAGACCAAAAGGACGAGGATGTAAACAACTATAGGTCACTAAAGGGCCTTCAAAATGAGCAAACTATCCACGAGAGACCAAAAGGACGAGGATGTAAACAACTATAGGTCACTAAATGGCCTTCAACAATGAGCAAACTGTCCACGAGAGACCAAAAGACGAGGATGTAAACAACTATAGGTCACTAAATGGCCTTCAACAATGAGCAAACTATCCACGAGAGACCAAAAGGACGAGGATGTAAACAACTATAGGTCACTAAATGGCCTTCAACAATGAGCAAACTGTCCACGAGAGACCAAAAGGACGAGGATGTAAACAACTATAGGTCACTAAATGGCCTTTAACAATGAGCAAACTGTCCACGAGAGACCAAAAGGACGAGGATGTAAATAACAATAGGTCACTATAGGACCTTTAACAATGAGCAAACTATCAACGAGAGACCAAAAGGACGAGGATGTAAACAACAATAGGTCACTATAGGGCCTTTAACAATGAGCAAAACCCAAAATGTATAGAAAGCTAAAAAATGCCCCCGGCTGTCAAAATTATTAAAAAAATTATAAATAGAAACCAACGGCCTAATGTTATACTAATAACAAGAAAGTATAACATATATCGTGACAGATAGTAACCACGACAACCATTAAATTATAGGTCCGAGACAGACATAAAGGCATTGTAAACGGATCCCCCCTTTTTTTCTCTAATGGTATGGTGAATAAAGAGACTTCTAATATTGTTTTGTTCACTTGACAGTACTAGTGGTTTTGATTGGCATTTTTCAAAATAGATAACTACTCATATATATATATATATATATGTTAAAAGTTTTCATCTGTTTTAATTGACACTTAATTGTAATGAATAATGCTAGGAATATCTAAATATATGATTACTATTTGAATGCTGAAAAGAGGCGTTTTGGGGTCGATATTTATTTAAATGAATTTACATTTTCATTTTCAGCGACAAGAATTAATTTTAAAAATGACATTAAATAAACAACATAACTACATTGTAAATATAAAAGTTACTTACAGATATACGTATAGTTCGTTTAAATGCTTCATTAAAATGGTCTAGAAAGAAAGTGTTATTCTCATCCAAAAGAGGTTGATAGTATTGTATAATTTCGAAATGATGTACCTCCCAGAAGCATTCCTCCAAAATACGTATAAATGTTTCTCGTTTAAGGAAAATTACAATACATTTTGGAAAAATGGTCTTTTTAATGATGAGAATTCGATTAATAAGTTAAGAACTTATAGAAAATTTTAAGTAAAATATGAACTTGAAAAATATCTTTAAAAATTAGATAAAATTGTTATTAAAAACTATACAAAAATAAGAATACAGAGTTATTAAGAAAAATAATGGAAATCGCACACATGGATTAAGACTGTCCATTTTTTATCATTGCGTTTTGACTAAAACGAAAAAAACCTAAACTCAAATTTGGACAACTCTATCATCTAAAATTCAACGCTTGACCTGATATTTAGTAATATTCGGTGCAATTATATTGATATAAAATGATTGTCGACAAGCTAGTGTTTTGGAAATAATTTTACGATTAAAATAACACTATTGACGAGCATAAGAAAACATTTCTACTGCTTATTTAAACATTTAAATGTTTTATATTCAAAATGTCTCAAAATATTTGCATGATTTTTTTTCTCCAAAGTTTTAATATTTAACTTAGCATTTATCGTTTTCTTGCGTATACTTACCAGTAAGTGATTATACATACCCTAAATTTCCCTGTGTTCTAAAAGCATAGCGATCTGACAAATAAACATATCGGGCATAATCAAAGCGAAATCTGCAAACGTCTATATATGTATAACAAATGAACAATGCTTTTTTAATTTCTTCGGATTTCGGGTGTAAAATTTTATGTTTGTATTGCATAGTTAGTTCAGTGAAAAAGTCATGAATAGTAGCCTTTATAGGCTACTATAGGGTTTGGGTTTTGTTCATTGTTAAAGGCTGAACGGTGTTCTATAGTTACTTACATCCTTGTGCTTTGGTTTCTGGCAGGTAGTTGTCTCATTGTTAATCATATCACATCTCATTTTTATATTAGGAAACTGACTCAGGCAAAGTTGACCTTAGATAGATTTGAATAGCCTTTTAATGTCCCTTTTGGTCAAATAGATTCTTGCGTATTCAAGAACTTATACATCCGGGGCTTTACAATGTTTGGTTTTGAGCATTCCTGATGAAGGTATATCCAGAACATCGCTTCTGACGCATCAAATAGATATAGGAAGATGTGGTATGAGTGCCAATGAGACAACTCTCCATCCAAGTAACAATTTATAAAAGTAAACCATTATAGGTCAAAGTACGGTCTTCAACACGGAGCCTTGGCTCACACCGAACAGCAAGCTATAAAGGGCCCCAAAAATTATTAGTGTAAAACCATTCAAACGGGAAAACCAACGGTCTAATCTATGTATGTTATTTTCATTTTACTTCCGTGAGTACCCATATTTCACAATCACAGATTTATACTCATAAATAAGCAAATAACAAATAAGAAAAAATAGAAAGGTGCAATACAACACGATAAAGCCGAGGGCCACAAATAGTAAAGTGCAACACCACACGACAGAGCCGAGGGTCGAAAAAAGTAAACCATTTGATAAAGGGCTTTCCATTTTGAATTTTCTTTGGAGGTCGGTATTTTTGTTATTTTACTTTTTAATGCATGATACAAAATGTTAAATAGATATAAGAAGATGTGGTATGAGTGCCAATGAGACAACTCTCAATCCAAGTCAAAATTTATAAATGTAAACCATTATATGTCAAAGTACGGTCTTCAACACGGATAGCATGTATATCAAAATCAACGTGACCAAACGAGTAGACCCTGTCGTGCTTAATTCCAAATCAAACACAACACATAACCTAAACGCCTTCTATGGGCAGACGGTTCAGGAGAAATTATTTCATTCTAATTCATAAATTCAACCGACTGAAAATATATTATTCATGGACCAATGATTGATAATAATGGTCAACATGCAGTTGCTTTCTTAACTTTCTCAAATTTCGACTACGAACGTCTAGCTTACAACCATAGTCACAACGACGGATATTCATAAATTTGGGAAATGGTGTTTCTGACATGCATATTGTATTGTCATTGAGCAGCCACACCGTGCTTGTGATGTGCATAATAGAATGTAAATTAAGGCGACAGTAGTTCACCGAAGTTCAAATATATATAAGTTCAAGTTGAGTAGCTGTTGTAGAAAAACAAACTGTAACAATGTCTTTCCTACGGTATACTAAGTCCTTAAATATAGCTGATCGACTTTTTATTGTATTGATTTTCAGAAGATTCTTACGCCTTCGTCAGAATGATCATTTGAATTTCATATGTTAATCGATCTTTATTTTCTCTTCATCCAATGAAAATAAGATAATTTGGGAATAATATTTATCTTATGGTAATTATTTTAGTGTATTTTTGTAAAGAAAAGAAATATTTTATTTATCTGAAAACTGTTTTATCAATGTTTGATTATTTTTATTTAGCTGTTTCAAAATGGTACGTGTCATACGATTTTGTATTTCAACTTTGTATTTATGCTTTATCATTTAATTAATTAGGTCTACTTTTTATACATAATAGTTTAAATATATTGAACTAATTAACGCCTTATTTCTTTTATAGATATAACAAAAGGAGCAACGGTTATGAATCAATATATTTATAAAACACTAATATCACAGCTGTTCTTTAGGTCAACGTTGAGAATTGTTATGTATTCTTTTAGGACTGTATCAATATTTTTTACATACATTAAAATTTATAATATTATGTTGATAAAACTATTTCGATATTATAATTGACCGCTTTTTAAACTTTTTGACATTTAAATATGTCCTGATTACCAGCTATTAAACACTTCATTAATCCATTTCCTTGATACACAAATATTTCGTTTGTTAACTTTAATAGAAATTTTTAAAGGGCATTATTTTCTATTTCTCTAAACATTTTATTCTATGACAGAGCAGCTGGTAGCGTTATTTGAGCGACATTAGTTATAAAATTATCATAAAAGGAATGGCTAGATGCCATTCGTAACTTTATATTTTGATAACGTAAAGCCAACTTTTTTGTATGTGTATCAAAAACCAAGTTGACCGTTTTAAAATCCCTTTTTTAAAACACGTCAGTTACATCAGACTATAGTTCTCCTTCAACATTAGACGGTGAATCATCGAAGTGTAGATGTGACCCCAATGGTAATTTTATTTTAAGGACCTCAACATAGTTCAAAAACCGAGACGTGCATGGTAATTTTATGGGTTTGATCATTGTTGAAGGCCATACGATGTCCTGTAAGTGTTAACATCCTAGTCTGGAAGATATATGTTTCATTGGCAATCATACCAAATCTCCTTATTTTTATATTATTTCACCGATCATTTAAAGATCTTGTATAATCTATCATTTTCCATGTTTGCACATCTGGACCAATTTTTAAGTATTTGTCAACTGTATAACAAGTGATAGTTTCTAAACCATATCACCGAACACCATTATAAGTATATAGACCAACACCAATGCAAAATGTCATGGAAGTTAAACGATCCTTCACTGCTGTGAATCTCTAGTGCCCCCAAATAGCTGAGCCATAATCTATGACTAACCCAACCATCGTATCAAATAGCTGAGCCATAATCTATGACTAACCCAACCATCGTATCAAATAGCTGAGCCATAATCTATGACTAACCCAACCATCGTATCAAATAGCTGAGCCATAATCTATGACTAACCCAACCATCGTATCAAACCACCACGAGCTTTACATTTAGCAATAGATAAGACTAATGCCCGTTTTGATGACTTGGCTACAGCTTTTGTCATTAATTGATAGTCACTAACTGATTGAAAAAAACTCAGTTTACAAACTAAATGCTATAAACCTGATTATTGATATCTTTAAGCATACATTATTGTTGCTTAATATTTTGAAAGTTGTCAACGTCTCTTGGAAAGTGTCACACAAACCAAATCATACGATCTTTTTTTTTATGAATGTTAATATAGGGTCATGTCGGAGTAACTAGCCAACATCCAGTGAAATGGCTTCATTGTGTGACATTTAGATTCATGTTTGCAAGATACGAGGAATACTTTTCCTTCTTAATGCCTGATATTCTTTTCTACCAAAAACTTTTCAAAAGTCTTTTAAGATGTATTCAATATAAAAATAATTAGATGTGGTATGATTGCCAATGATACAACTATCCACCAAAAATAAAATGAAGTAGATGCAAGCAATTATAGACAATCGTATGGCCTTCAACGATGAGAAAAACCCATACCGTATAGTCGGCTATAAAAGGCCCTGACATGAAAGATATGAGACAATTCAATTGAGAAAACTAACGGCATAATTTAGAACAAAACAATTTACGAAAAATAAATATGACAGACATAAACGAACGACAACCTCTGAACTACAGGCTCCTGACTTGGGACAGGCACATACAGAATGTGGCTGGGTTAGATATGTTTGTGAGCGCTCAACCCTCCCCTAACCTTGGACAGTGGTGTAACAGCACAACATAAGAACAAACTATAAAGTGGAAGAAGGCTTAACTCATCAGACCGATACAAATAAAAACATCAAACAAAAACACAGACAGGACGTGGCAGGGTATGTATCTATCCTTCATTCCTAACAAAAAAAGACACTAAGTATAGATCTGAGAGTACTCGCAGTTACTGACAGCTACTTCAAAGCCAGTAACAACTAATAAAACAAATCATGTATCTAAGACTAAAATATCAATCAGTAATCATCCAACATCCAATGGATTTAGTGTAAAGACGTCATTAACAGTCAGAGAAAAACATGACCTTGTGCAATGCCAAAATATAGGTATCGATAGATTGTAGTTTCGTGAAAGTACGTATGTGTAATATTTATTATGGTTTACAAGTTTACATTCGAATTGTAAAAGTGATCCAAACCAACTGAATTAAACACATTTATCATCACATCCCCTGCGAAGCGTTAAAGCACTTAAGCCCGGTCATCAAATATCATCCGACATAATCTACCTTTATCTACTAGTATATCATTAGTCCTAGTAAAATAAGACAACATTACTGGTTTGCTGTTTTTAATTTAATTTAGTAAGGAGCCGATTTAGAGATACTCGAAGTATTAACAAGAATGTGTGTCCGTAGGACACCATGCCCTGACCGAACTATCATATATCCATGTTCAGTGAACCACGAAATCTGGGTCAATCCCCTGATTTGGCATACATCATAAAAAGCAAAACATCATTTCCTAGATGTTATTTCTTAACTTGATATAATATCTTGATGCTTACTTATTATAATAACCTTGGGTTAGTTTTAGACCAATTTAAAATTCTATTTCAGGCAAATGTAGCTGTTATATCTAGCAGACAATGCAGTTCCTCTTCTAAAGAATCAACGGCGTATTTCCATAGACTATGGAAGTATTTTATTGACCACCGTCTATATAACACTTCCATGCATAGACAAACACTTTTATCTGATTAGAAAACTTAATAACAAAGTAAATAACGCATCTGTTGTCGAGATAACGTAATAGTAACCTTTAATCTGAAAATTTACCATCAAAAACTCGGATTTCGTTATATTTCCTTCACGTATACCGATAATCAGCCATATTTTAAATGCGGGTCCTACACTTGCATAAGGGGGGCAAATTTTTCATATTGGTAAAAGAAAAAAGAGAAACTTTTAAGTCATAAATTATAAAATGTATATGCATTTACTGTACGTACTTTAAAAAAAATCCAATATGTGGTATACAAAAGTCGCATTTGCTTGGTAAATAAGAAGGCGTATTTCAATTTGTATGAAAAACGCATGTTTTTAAGACTACAAAACATGGGCTGATCGTACTTAATTTGCAATAACTAAAGAACTTTGGGAAACTAAATCTGACGTGATTACGATTTAACATATATTGTAAATAAAGTATAATTAAAATGTAAATGTTATGCACATTACATATGTTGTTACTCCGAAAAACTCAGTACAGTAAATTATGTGACCTTATTGATGGAAGAACCTTTGTACGACTTACTATCAAAATTAAGAAAATGCAAACCCGGCGCTTCATCGTTTTCGGAGAAAGTTATTAATGTGTGTGTTTGTGCATGTTGGTATATATATTACAAGAGTTTTAAATTGAGCTTCATTCATCTTGCAATTCACATGGGAGTTTTAAACATGTCAAATAGTAAACATTTCTAAGATGACATTTCCCGCAAATTATAACGAATCATTCAAGAATCTAACAGTATTTTGTGCAAACATAGTCTTTTATTATGCAAAGACTCGATTAATTATTCAGATGCAGCAAAATTCAAAATTGATTGATTGATTGATGTTTGCTTAATCCTCAGAGGCGACTTTTTATACTAAGGATGAGTACTAATAAAACAATAGATCAATTGTGCAGATTTTGAAAAGTTGTCTCAAACGGGGTCAATTTATAGTATTCAAATTTCCACTGAGATATATGGTATATACAATACTAGTCTCGGAAAGATCACACACGAACCCTGGTTTCCTTAACATGTTGTGGCATTGGAAAAATGGGTATCTAATTTATCGTTTCAACTACAATAGCACTAGTGGTAGTGTGTGTACATGTATGTATACATCTCGCAAACGTATGGACATATGTTTTTTTTAAATGTCGAACGAGAGATTTTACGGTAGTCAACTACATACTAGTTATAATAAAAGGAGATGTATGGTATATGTAAATAGCTTTGTTCCTCTTCCTTCTGCTTTCGCAAGGATGAGCAGATAAAAATTAACAAATAGAGATAGATTCATAACTCAAATAAATCTGGCTTGACCTTGATAACAATTTCTAAAAGCTGGATATATGTTGTATAAATACTGACGGACTTTGAATACGCAACACTAGATTATTCTTTTGAATTCTCATTTTCAAATATACATTTTTTGTAAAATAAACGTATGAACATCATTTTCGTTCATTACTTAATTGTCTAAAAAAAAGTTTCCTGTTCGAAAGTTGAATCGAAATTGAATTGTCTAATGTTCAAATTATGTGGTATGCACTGAAACCGTGGTTTTCACCTAATCTATGTATATGTCACCGTCAAAGGCAATGCCTGTCTGTAACCAACGCCTAAATGATTGACAAAAAGGTCAACCAATTGTGTTGGGCATGTTTTGAGTTCTGTTTTGTACCTTCTGATTTGGTCTTTGTTCCACTCATTACAGTGTGTTTTGTACCTTCTGATTTGGTCTTTGTTCCACTCATTACAGTGTGTTTTGTACCTTCTGATTTGGTCTTTGTTCCACTCATTACAGTGTGTTTTGTACCTTCTGATTTGGTCTTTGTTCCACTCATTACAGTGTGTTTTGTACCTTCTGATTTGGTCTTTGTTCCACTCATTACAGTGTGTTTTGTACCTTCTGATTTGGTCTTTGTTCCACTCATTACAGTGTGTTTTGTACCTTCTGATTTGGTCTTTGTTCCACTCATTACAATGTGTTTTGTACCTTCTGATTTGGTCTTTGTTCCACTCATTACAATGTGTTTTGTACCTTCTGATTTGGTCTTTGTTCCACTCATTACAGTGTGTTTTGTACCTTCTGATTTGGTCTTTGTTCCACTCATTACAGTGTGTTTTGTACCTTCTGATTTGGTCTTTGTTCCACTCATTACAGTGTGTTTTGTACCTTCTGATTTGGTCTTTGTTCCACTCATTACAGTGTGTTTTGATTTGGTCTTTGTTCCACTCATTACAGTGTGTTTTGTACCTTCTGATTTGGTCTTTGTTCCACTCATTACAGTGTGTTTTGTACCTTCTGATTTGGTCTTTGTTCCACTCATTACAGTGTGTTTTGTACCTTCTGATTTGGTCTTTGTTCCACTCATTACAGTGTGTTTTGATTTGGTCTTTGTTCCACTCATTACAATGTGTTTTGTACCTTCTGATTTGGTCTTTGTTCCACTCATTACAGTGTGTTTTGATTTGGTCTTGTTCCACTCATTACAATGTGTTTTGTACCTTCTGATTTGGTCTTTGTTCCACTCATTACAGTGTGTTTTGTACCTTCTGATTTGGTCTTTGTTCCAATCATTACAGTGTGTTTTGTACCTTCTGATTTGGTCTTTGTTCCAATCATTACAGTGTGTTTTGTACCTTCTGATTTGGTCTTTGTTCCACTCATTACAGTGTGTTTTGTACCTTCTGATTTGGTCTTTGTTCCACTCATTACAGTGTGTTTTGTACCTTCTGATTTGGTCTTTGTTCCACTCATTACAGTGTGTTTTGTACCTTCTGATTTGGTCTTTGTTCCACTCATTACAGTGTGTTTTGGCAATCATGGGGTTTAAACTTTAGGGCTCTAACTGTTTTTCCACAGTCGATTCTTTCGCAGTTCAGTATATGGGAAACATGTATTGCGTGAATCTGTCTGCCATGGCATTCGACGACTTCATTAGCAATTGACGTTGACGGCCGTAAACATGTCTCGAAAATGACGTTGCGTAATCAATTTTTTTTTGACGTGGCATTGTCACTACATATTGATCTGGTCATTGGTGGCCATTAACAAAACCCGTCTGCCTGTGTCGTTCATTGCAAGGACAGTAAGATGAGTTTCTTATGTAAAATTGTCTAGCAACAGCACGTTCACGTATTCCTGCTTGCAATATTCTTATTGCCTGATTCAGATTTTCATTGCTCAGTCTCGACAATATGGAGATGCAACTTTTTTTTAACTGATTTAAGTATGGCTATGGATTGAAAAAATTGTTTAACAAAGAAAATTTAAAAAAAGCAGTAATGGGTTTCAAATTTCGCATCAAGAAATCCGTGCGACTTCAATAATCCGGTATGTTCAATAACTTCAGGTAGGTCAGGTATTGAGTTTTTTTCTAAACCGAAAGAGGTACGGCAAGCATGCATATTTGTTATATGAAGATCAATCATGATGTGGTTACAAAAAAATCAAAATGTGTGTTGCGTTTTTAAAGTCCGTTAGTATAATAAGTTGACCGTTTTATTTATTTTTTTTCTTAATCTATACGCTCTTGTTCAAATATATCAGTAGAACACCTCCAAATCGCAATCAATGTAAACGTCCTTACTACCCTCTTTGAGGATTTGAATGAAAACATATTAATAAATTAATTAATTTATTTATTAATTGATCATTAATCAATTATTTATTTTCAAATGTCGGTTGCATGTGTTTAAATGATAACTAGAACAGAAAAGCTGTAATATTTTTTTTCCTCATTATATTTAAAAAATAATTTAAATCGTGTTCCCGGAATTTTGAAAGTTGGTACACCGGTACATAGCTTACTGACCTGAATATTTTTCAAATTAAAACTTACTTCTTTGTTTAGTAGTTATTTTTTCATTCAAATACTGCACTTCTTTTTGACATCCTTAAAACACAAAGGTTACAAACATCAACAAAGTTTTCGGAAACTACTACGTTTACGCAAACCCCCTTGAAGATTTAAATGTCAACATGTGTTTTTATATATAAAAAAAAACTCCTTTTAATTAGTTATTTATTCGGATTCAAAAGGAAACAAAATAATCTGAACAGTTAACATGCAATACCACCTCATTTTATCTAAATTTCAACCTTAGAACGCCTTCTCTAACAATCAAGAAATAGAAAGTAATCATTATTGCAAATAGCCTGTCGTTGACAATTATACAGGTGCAATGCAATTTTTAATTGGATATAACCCCCTTTGATGAAGTTGAAGAAAAGAACGGTATCAATCTGATGTCAAGATTCTACATTTTAATGCATTGTATTCCAGTGGTTTTTTTTTCAGATTTATTATAAGTATCATCACATTTACAAAATCAAAGCCTCATTAAGTACTAGTGTAAAAGACACTTTAAATAAGTACCTTTGAGATAGGTGTGGTCGTTACTACGTTTTATGGTCAGGGTTTTCAATATTTATGTACAAAGATCAACCTTAAAGATTATACAAACTGACTTTTTGCACATAGTTCAAGATAACGACAATAATAATAATGGCTGTTAAATTGATTGATTGTTTGATTGATTGATTGATTGATTGGTGTTTAACGCCACTATCAACACTTTTGTGCTATTTCGTGGCGGTCAGTTTTTATTGGTTGAGGAAGCCGAAGTGCCCGGAGAGAACAACCGACCTTCGGTGGGAAAACTGACAATTCTAGTCAATTAAGATTGAAGTCGAGTACACCTGCCCCGTGCGGGAATTGAACTCACAACCTCAATGCATATTCAGGACGAGAACATGCGAATGCGATATAAATGACTAGACCGACGCCCCAAGCCGAATTTTCAATGTGCTAGTTCACAAGGTAGACAAGGTAGACGGACACGGTCACAGTATTCTGATTCCGGGCCGACCAGTATATGCTCATACTCTTTAATGCCGCGTGTTTAAAGGAAAGTAATCTTCCACAATCGAGTCCAGCATGCTACCATGAGTCCTCCGAATCGATTGAAATAGCTACGAAGAAAGGAATCACATGTTGTTAAGTAGGTAAAGTTTCGAAATTCTTATTTTATTTTTTTATTCTTATTGGTGCTAGATGAGGAGATGTTGAATTTTAATTTGGAGCAGGAGGCCATCTATGAATCCTTCTGTTGCAAGGGTTCTTAAACATGGAGACTGCGTTACACAAGGAGTTTGACGCTTAATTCCAACCAGACGGGTTGTGTTTTGATACACCCCTTTTTCATAGTCCTCAGTCAGATAAAATTTCAAGTTTTAAACTCTTGTTATTTACGATGTCTTCTCTCATTGTAATACTGTATTATACTGTATTTAGACTAAGAACGAACAATTTCTATGAGCTTCTTGGTCTGATCATATCAATTATAATATCAAGGATTGTAAAGGGTAAGAAAACTCGAAGTTTTAATACAATTGCAAGAAGAAAGAGATTTAGATTGTATGTACTCTTACAGATCTTTGGAATTTTCTTTGTATCCACACCTGATTCAAGCCGCCCCTAGAATTGGTAGTTTCCCAATAACTTTGAAACCCGCCTTTGATTGCTGATGAAATTTATTTTAATTGTTTAGAAAGAGGCTTCCTGGAGCAACTGGAATACTAAGCAATTTAACGTTGTCTGTAAGGATACTTATGTAATATAGGTATCCAATATAAGGGACTTTGTTTTTTTTTAAATCTCTATATTATATGAATATATCAGATAAATATAAACACGCCAGCAATCAGAGAGTATAGTCGGTTGATAACAGAAAAAGTTCTAGTAAACTAGTAAACTACACTTTGGGTTTAGTTTAGTTTAAATATATTTTCTTTGGTCTACGCTATAAAAGTATTATTTTGTTAAACCTGACAGCATGTGTCTACAAATTAGAGTATGTGTTGGGAAGGTTGCTAGTTTATATGGCCTTGGTGACCGAGTAATCTTCATAGTTCATCTACAAGTATGTCTAGCCTATCAACACTGATGTTTTAAGTTCGCACCACTCGTATCAGGTGTATTCGTCTTCTATCTTAATTGACTAGATTGTCAGTTTTCGAAGGTTCTCTTCGTGTACCCATCCGGCTCCTCCATTAATTAAAACAGACCGACAAGATATAGCCAGGAGTGTTGCAAGTTGCGTTAAATTGCAACAATTAATCAACCAATCATGTGTATGCGTGCGAAAGCAAAAGTGAACGCGTGTCTTTGGAGTCAAAAAATGTCATTAGAATCAATCTTATTAAAATTATCTGTATTTTAATTCGATATTCATGAGAATATAATGTGTACGTAACAATTATTTTCAATACTCCTTTATTGACAGGTTTAATATAGACAGGTTTAATATAAACTTGTTATATATAATATAGAAGCCCATGTATTCATATCCACATTTGCAGTTTGTTTCGTTCTTCATTCTTTCTATCCATATCGATTGTATCTACTGTATCTATTGTACGTGTTATCCCTCCATGCAGACAGTTCTCTCTCGCCAAGTTGTGGAAGATATCTGCATCTTTGACGATATGTGCTAAAATATCCAAATTAAATGTCATGGCACAAAACTGAAAAGACCAAAAAGACAAACAGTATTCAAAACATACCACTAAAACGATCACATACCTTTTGTATACCCACTAAAACCATCACATACCTTTTGTATACCCACTGAAACGATCACATACCTTTTGTATACCCACTAAAACGATCACATACCTTTTGTATACCCACTAAAACGATCACATACCTTTGTATACCCACTAAAACGATCACATACCTTTTGTATACCCACTAAAACGATCACATACCTTTTGTATACCCACTAAAACGATCACATACCTTTTGTATACCCACTAAAACGATCACATACCTTTGTTTACCCACTAAAACGATCACATACCTTTTGTATACCCACTAAAACGATCACATACCTTTTGTATACCCACTAAAACGATCACATACCTTTGTATACCCACTAAAACGATCACATACCTTTTGTATACCCACTAAAACGATCACATACCTTTTGTATACCCACTAAAACCATCACATACCTTTTGTATACCCACTAAAACGATCACATACCTTTTGTATATCCACCAAAACCATCACATACCTTTTGTATACCCACTAAAACCATCACATACCTTTTGTATACCCACTAAAACGATCACATACCTTTTGTATACCCACTAAAACGATCACATACCTTTTGTACCCACTAAAACCATCACATACCTTTGTATACCCACTAAAACGATCACATACCTTTGTATACCCACTAAAACGATCACATACCTTTTGTATACCCACTAAAACGATCACATACCTTTTGTATACCCACTAAAACGATCACATACCTTTTGTATACCCACTAAAACGATCACATACCTTTTGTATACCCACTAAAACGATCACATACCTTTTGTATACCCACTAAAACGATCACATACTCTTTGTATACCCACTAAAACGATCACATACCTTTTGTATACCCACTAAAACGATCACATACCTTTTGTATACCCACTAAAACGATCACATGCCTTTTGTAGATCACATACCTTTTGTATACCCACTAAAACGATCACATACCTTTTGTATACCCACTAAAACGATCACATACCTTTTGTATACCCACTAAAACGATCACATACCTTTGTATACCCACTAAAACGATCACATACCTTTTGTATACCCACTAAAACGATCACATACGCAATTAGTCCAAATATAATTATGACGTCTTGAAAGGCTATTTTATTTTTTGACGTCATAATTATTAGGACTAATAGGCAATGCAATTCTTGATTGTTCATTTGTCATTTCTGTATCTATCAAACAGTATTATTAGTAGAGAACCTTTAAAACCAAAAACTATAAATATCTTTAATGTAGAATGTATTAGAACATAATCTATCTTTTGTATGATACATATCATGTTTCAATGTCTTTCTTTTACATTTTTTTTTCTCTCTATTTACCATTACTGTCTAATGTTGTTATGCGTTTATAATATTAAATAATTAATAGTATTTATACGTCCTTTGCTTTAATTTTTTTGTGATTATTGGTTCCTTATGAAGGTAAATCCAAAGAAGTTCGGACGCACAAAATTTATAAAGTGTTATTTTCATATTAAAATCTTTTAAACCTTATTGAAATGAGCATCTAGTGCAGTCAAATTGATTCCGTCTATGGTATTACCAAACCCTAGATTCTTATTAAGCATTCCATGTTATAAAACATACTATTTAAGAAGAACACGGCTTGCCGTACACATTAATTGCGGATACAGTAAGACTATAAAGTAGAAATGTAGAATATGCTTCGTTATCCAATCAAACTTTCTTGTCATTTCCCTTTTTGTCCAAGTTTGATAAAATCAAATGTAACTTCCAGTTAAATGCACTTCACCAAAGACTTGTTTGCTTGTTTTCTAGTTAAATATCTTCAAATAGCTAATGAGAGACCGTATGACCAAGATGAATATGACGATGAAAAGATACGTAACTACGGAATATCAGAATTTAATGCTGCATTGACTGCAATTTCATGTATAACCGACGACTAAAACGTAAAAATGAATAGATAGAATACAAACACGCAAACTATGTTGCTGAAACTGTACTGTCGTCGCGTTTCGTATGGTCCAGGGAAATTTTCCAATACTACGAAAGGATGATACGCAATAATGTATCTGTCGAAGATCTTGTTCGTTCAGGCAACTCTTACTGTTTAGAGAATATATATTCTGTAGAACCAACGTAAGAAACTTTATATACATAACAAGTGCAATCGACAACCTTTTAAATATGGATTTTTAATTGGTGACGATATTCCTAAATTTTCTTTCTTTCACCCTAAAAAAAGAGATTAGGAAAATTTTGTTATTTGCAATTTGTGAATAGTGTCTCGTTTAATTTTTGTTTTAAAGCTGTTTACTCTATTAATTCAAGCCAAGGCTTCTCCACAACCAATTAGGGAAACCTTAGGTCATAAAAAGAAAGGTCGATGGAGAGTTGTCTCATTGGCACTCATACTACATCTTCTTTTACTCAGAAAATATTCCCTGAACATTACTAATAATAACATTTCAGATAATACTTAACTTATGGAATCATTTGAACTCGCGTATTCTTGCTCTTCATTTGTTGTAATCGGTACTAAAATACTTACTATTGCTTACAGCTGAAATTAAGATTTCAATAATTAATATAAACTGCAATTACTAACTGAAATATTGCAATAGTGTATTACAGCTTATATATATATATAATATAGAAAGAGTTGCCACCATAAATTTGCGCATACTACATTGTAATTTTAGTTTTAAATTAGTTCTAGATACTATTTTTTTCCCAAATTACCCGTTGCTTTAAACATTCATACTTTTATTTATCTTTGTAATGAGAGGTTCATATATTTTAAGTTTTTTCTTTCATTCTTTCTTGTGAACAATTTAAGTGGCAATCTGCCTGAGAATCCGGCACTGGTGAAAGCTTTACAAAAACCCGCTCAAGTTTACATTAATTTAAGTTCAAAATGTATAGAATGATGCAGGAATTTAACATTCGTTTACTTTCCCTGTTCTGGTATTTCAAGATATAAATTGGTTGAAATGTACTATAAACTGGAATGCGCTTGTATTTACGTCAGCCGTGAACCAGCTTAAATGAGAAATTAACAATTAAGGGGAGCTAACCAAATTATTTGCTATTAACTAACCAAAAGTTATCTAGAGATTTCTCGAATTACCAGACACGCATAAAATCAGACATTGGTACGCTTAACTTTCACCAGTACTCAACCTTCTCCCCTAACATGAAAAGTTCATTCGCAATAGAAACACTTAAAAATGAAAGATCCTAAATGTAACCTCATAGATTTTGCAAACTCCTTTCCCTTTATTAGCGACTTAACCATACAATACCGGATTTAAAGTATCATGAGAAATACGGAACTAAAAGAGAGAATAAGATATCTCATGAACCAAAAACCGACCGACTTCTTTGAGGAAAACATCAAGTTAACTTAAATCTGGTACCATAAAAAATGTCAAGTGTATTTCAAATTTGCGCTTCAATACATAAGCTTTATTTAAAAGAATAAAATGAATTGTGCCTTTTATATTGAGTCTACATACTACATACAGTAGTCAGCACTTCTGTGTTGACATGACTTATCATTGATATGGTCATAAATTAACTGTTTACAAAACTTTCAATTTTCAAAGTACTAAGGATTTTCTACCCTAGGAATAGACAACTTTGGCTATATTTGGCAAAATCTTTCGGAATTTTGTGTCCTCAATGCTCTTCAACTTCGTACTATAGTTGGCTTTTTTTTTTTTAACTTTTTTTTAATTCGAGTGTCACTGATGAGTCTTTTGTTGACGAAACGCGCGTCTTGCGTACGCAATTTTAATCATGGTATCTAGGATGAGTTTATGTATACCCAATATATAAGTGTTAATTGATTCGTGTATAGAGTATATGTAATGTGTTGTTGTAACTTACGTAGAAGATCTAGCAGACGTAAAGGCATCTGCCTGAATTTCGGAAAAGTTAAAATTACGGCAATACAGTGATGACATTGTCTGCTTCTTGATTACACTTAGTTGTGCTGAAATAACAAATAACACCAATTTTCCCCTTCTCGTTTGGCGCGGCAATATTTGCTTCGAAAAATAATTATGTTAACAACTAAAATGATTAGAAAATTACTTTTCCAGAATTCTTTTGAATTATTTATAGTTATTGCATTTTCTTAGGTCACACCACATGTATTTGTCTCTGAAAAAAACCTATTGTGCGAGAAAATTCAGAGACAAGTGCCTGTGGGTCGCGCCTCTGTCAAAACATTTAGTGCTCACATAAAGCTAACTATTGCTTATTGTTGAAGGCCGTACGGTTACCTTCAATTGCTTACACCCTAGTCATTTGAACTCTGGTGTATAGTTGTCTTATTGGCAATTATACCACATATGCTTATTATTATATTCTAACATCCGTACAAATGTTCATGACCTTGATTAAAGCAATTAAATAAATACACCATAGTATTGTACGCTCTTAGAAACCATAACTGGTTTAATGTGACATGCGCGGTTTAACCGTACTATGTAATAGTATGTTTTGACTCCTCATTACTCATTATCAGTCCCGTAGGTTAAAATATTTTCGGTTACGTAGGGTTAAATCCTTCAAAATAGCAAAATTGTTTTTGTAGAGAGGAAATGTACTAGTATCCATGAAACCAACAAATGTTGAACAGTTCGGATTTATTTATCTTTTTTTTTTTTTTTTAATTTAGGTCGACAGACGACTGAAAACAAGTAAATTGAAAAGCTCAAACTGGTATATGGGACCGATGGCCTATGAAACAAAAGAGCTAAAAATGGCCATAATAGGATAGCTCAAAGGTCATCAGTGTTTTGAATGAAATGTATTAAAGTCTAACCACTAGTAAATCCCGTGTTAGAATATGCATTTTCATAGAAAAATCTGTCCCCATTTCTATAATACTTAAACTGCAAGGCAATGAGACATCCAAAAGTAGGTCCTACAAGTCCGCCTTGTACAGGAGTTTCTGATAATCCGCCAGAAAATAAATCTATGTCGTCAGGATGCCTGTTAAAAAGACAATATCGTCTGAGATCAATTAAGGACTCGCTCAAGGGAGAGAAATTGACAACACATTTGCCTAATTTTCTTCCTACCAATCTTCCCACTGCATTCCATATTCATACATCTTTAATGCAGGCAAAACTGGTCAACTTGACATTATGTTGTGTTTTTTCGAAACTTCTGCACTAAACGGAAATTCTAAATAAAATTTGAAGTAAATATGAAGTTATGTTTTCGAGATAGTTAACACTTTGATAACCTTGCTCTCCATATCTACTCTGCAAATAAAGGAAATAAAAAGCTGCAGCTTCCATGTTCTTCATACTACTTGTAGTCGTAAAGATAGAATTATTATCATACAAATGGTTAGACTTCATTTTGCAATGTACTAGTACTTATTTAGTTTTAGGTAGTTTATAAGTTACTCTTGAATACTGAAAGCACACTGAATACTAGCAAACGTTCATTAAGTTAAAACCTTTTACATTGGAATTGTTTTTATGAAGTCCCGCTGTAGTTGAAAGATATTTCATTTATAGCTTTAAACGCCAACGTCATCAAATTGTTTTCACCCTGTTTAAAAATGCTGCATTTGCACACATTTATCTTGATTGTACTGTCACAAGTCTGTGTTGATCTTGTCCCCTTTTTTTGCTATTTAACCACAATCCCGTCCTCCTTTTCCCTGAATGTGACCTACCGAATTTGTACTTACATGAGCAACACGACGGGTGCCGCATGTGGAGCAGGATTTGCTTACCCTTCCGGAGCACCTGAAATCACCCCCGGTTTTTGGTGGTGTTCGTCTTGCTCAGTTTTTAGTTTTCTATGTTGTGTTTTGTATACTGTTGTTTGTCTTTTGGTCTTTTGCTTCGTTTTTTTTTTTTTGGCATGGCGTTGTCTGTTTATTTTCTTCTTGGAGTTTGAATGTCCCTTTTTGTATCTTTCGCCTCTATTTTCAACACAATTCATGACATCAAACGCTTCTGTTCAAATCTGTAATGATTCAAATACCATACCTATACATTTTTTGCAGAGCACTTGCTGCTTCATAGCTCATGTCACGCAGTCCAATCGCACTATATCCAAATGTAAGTGCGGGTTGAAGTCCACAAAACTTTCGAAATTTGTTGTAGGAAGGCAAGCCATGATCTCGACCTCTCTGTATGTTAAGTGCACTAAAAATATATACATGAATTAAGTCAAATGCATCGAATTTTGTTTGCCTATGTTCAAAGTAATTCAGTGTATTCCCTAAAACATATGATCAGACGGGAAATTTAAATATTTGACAAAAGAAAACAAATACACAAACTACAGTAGGATATCATCTCAATGCTTTAACTTTGACAATTTTGTACATTTTATTTTGTTATCTTTACCTTATTGCATTCATTTGTTGTTGATTTGCTTTGTCATTTACAAATTGTAAAACCAAATTTCCGTTTTATTTAACGTTCTTTATTATATTTTATTATGTCGAAAACATCTTTGATTATTTTTCCGTCCTTTTATAACATTAAAAAGAACGAAATTCAATACAACTATAAAAAGTCATCAAGATAACAATTTTATAATTTAGTACGCCAAACTAGTCTTTCGTCTACAAAAAATCTCATAAAAGGCGCTCTAATCGAAATAGTTAGAAGTACAAATCAAAAAAAGAAAATGGATAAATAAGCTATTACATTAAATCGAATCCATTGCCAGGTTTTGTCTCGAAAAGATGGTCTCTAACGGATGACGTTACAAAAGGATCTGATTGCCCGGAAAATTTTTCTAACATCCATTTTGAAATTTTATCCACACTAAATGTTTCTGTAGAACGTATTGTTCTTGGGTTGAAAAACTCGCCTTCTAAAGGTACTTGTTCATTTACGTTGTAGTAAGTATCAAGAGTTCCCACAAATTTTCCAACAAATGTATGCCCTATTCGAAACGCGGCACCTGCAAATCCATTACGCGTTCCTGCATTTACATTTCGGTTGTAATGTGTCTTATGTCCGTACGATGTTGGGAGAAGACCATGATAACGTGCTAATGTTGTTCCTAATAGTTTGGGTATAAACTCCTTGTATATGATATGTTGGTATATTCCAATTAGAATTTTTCTTGCTTCGTTGTATAATTTGCTTCCGTCATGATGTGGATTGATTTTCTTTAGGATATCCACAATTCTATTGTGTTCCCGCAAGAAGAGAGTGTGAATAGCATTTAACATTGGTACTTCTGTATGTCTTGTATCTCCTGAGGAAAGAACATCATACTATAGTTTTTCTCAATGAATTGAAGATCGAATAGATTTTGAAATTGCAACTTATATTATTCGTTATCTACTATCTTTTTTTCATTATTGGTATCATTCTACCATTTTATATAAAAGTAAAGAAATAAGATGATACTTTCATTTTAACTTTCATGTACCTGATTTGAAGCATAGTGCCCCTTTTATGCAGTCCCCTTCACCATCTGGTAACAGACCACCAGGACCCTCATACAATTTTCCTGTATAATATAGAATTATGTAGAATTTAACTGCATGTAGTCAACTATCTACACAATATATATCTCTTTTTCTACAAATGTTTCCTGCTAGTGATCTTTAATACCTCCACGCACGGTTGATTAGTTTTAATCATATTGAGTTGTCAAAGCGTATAACGTGTCCAATTTTTTTAAAGATCGAGCGCTTAGGTCAACGTTTAAATTTTACACCAAATAAAAAATAAGAAAAAGAAGCATTCAATTCTTAAATCAATACATATAATGGTTTACTTTTATAAATTTTGACTTGGATGAAGAGTTGTCTCATTGGCACTCATACCACATCTTCTTATATCTATATAAACAAATTTAAAGACAGTCATGACTGAAAATAAACGAAAGCGCAAGCATATCCAATAAAGTAAGAACCTGGAATCATCCGCCCCACAATTCCAACGTATTATCTAGTAGTAAGCATCAAATCTATGAATATGAAAAACTCACGTAATGCCAGATTGACAAAGTACATTCTGTTGGAATGACAAAATCTGCATGGACTTATTTCTTTGTAAGATTACCTGTTGTCCTGTCTACGAGCTCATCTGCCATTTTCTTAGAACTGCCGTACGTGCTTGATAGATCAAGATAAGAAGTTACTTGGTTCATTTGGTCACTGTAACCTATTAAATATTGTCTGTATTATAACATAAAATGCCTTTTTTCTAAACCTGCTTGTTTGAATATCCGAAAGTAATTGATACCTGAACAATAACCGATCACGTGATTCTTTAAAATAAATTTGTTGACACAGAGCCTGTTTGTAATTTTGATAGCAAAATATTCAAAATCAATGTACTATGACTGAAGGCACAGGGCAAACAAATTAATGAGGAAATAAGATCCTCCAAAGCTTAAACAACTGCATACCACATTATATTGACTTAGCATAAGTGGTTCCCTATCAAACTGACCAAATCAAAAACTTAAACATGTAAACTAGCAAAAGTTCCCAAGTCAATTAACCATGACTGAGGGGGCGGGGCAATATAAACTCAATGAAAATGAGATATGCTAAAGGTGATACAACTGCATACCAAATAGCATTGACTAAACATAGGTGGTTCATCTTAAACTTACCAAATCACAAATTTAAACATGTACACTATGCAAAAGTGTATAAGTCAATAGACCAGGAATGAGGGAGCAGGGCCAAATAATCTCTGTAGAAATGATATATGCCAATGCTTATACAACTGAATACAAAATAGCATTGACTTACTATAAGTGGTTCCCCATAAACGGACCTAATCTCAAACTTTAACATTTAACTTAGCAACTCTTTTAAAAATCAACAGACCTTGACTGAGGATATGGGGCCAAATAATCTCCATGAAAATTAGATGTGCCAATACTTACAAAACTGCATACAAAATATCATGATTTAGCCGGTATAAGTGGTTCCTCTTAATTTGATCTATCACAAATGCAACAAATTGTTGACGCCGCCGTAGTCTATATAAAATATCGAACATTCAAAACATTTTGATCATAGTATAAATGCATAAACACACTTTTCACTTTATTTGCTTTGATAAGAACTAGTTTATTATTTTCCCCACAACTGCATACCATTTGTCATTGACTTACCATAACAGGTTTCCTTTAAAGTCACTAGTTTCTAGTAATTTTAATGTTGTGGAAATTATTGAACCGATGCATGCATATATACTAAGCTAAGTCCTGTATGCACGTTGTTTATATATTTTCTACGAATCTATAACGTATTGTCGACAAATTATATTTCATTCAGTGATTGTTGATCGCAAGCTAATTAACTTTCGAGTTGGTTGTCGAAGTTTACCGGATCGTGATATTATTAAACAATCAACACAGAGCAAGTGGAAAATAAGTGAATTGATAGAGCCTTGATATTTTATTGTATTTTCCATGCGTTCCCATTTGTTAATTAAACTTTTCGTTAACAGTTGTTAAATGATTTGGTGCATTTAATTTGTTCTTTAAGAGTCAGTTATTGCTATTTACCTTCCAGTACACGTTTGTTTACATTCTTTCATCACGGTTTTCCCCTCGCACTCGCGCTGTGCGGTGTCCGAAGTTCTAACGAGAGGTCTCGTAGTTAAGGTCACTGCAGACGGGAAAATATCGGCGAATTAGTGTACGAGAAGACAATAATTCAATAGCAGTACATTTATGAAGATTTTGATAGTATAAAGGATTTTCTTTCACAAGGAAGTTCACGTACACTTGTTTTAAATAATCAAGTATATAAAACACATTCATTTTTTTTTTTTTTATTTTAGGTTTCATATGACTTTAAACTGACCGAATCAGTTTTATCATTTTAACTATATATATATATAATTCGTCTCAAATTTAGCCCAACATAGTAAGATCTTCAAATTTGCGTTGTTCTTCCCACAGCGGGATTCGAACCCTTGCTTCTGTAACATCGTGGCAACACCGCCTGCACCGTGTCCAGCGCCCTAGAACACTCAACCACCTAGGCTACATAAAATATAGCTTTCGGTGGTCGATGTAATGCCTTTCCTCGTCGGCTTTATCTAGGGTTGTAACACAGTACATGATGTATAGTGGCAAGTAGATGGTGTACCTTTCAGATCAGCTATTTTGTCTGTCGTAAAGGATGATAATGTTAATTGCCATGCCGCCACATCAAATTTTAATTTTATCATACACGTCTAAACATGTGACAACTTTATGACAGACATTCTCCATCGGATAACATGGTTATACAGGGCTAACACCACAATATATATATAATTCGTCTCAAATTTAGCCCAACAATGCTAGATCTTCAAATTTGTGTTACCATTGTTAACATTGTTGGGCTAAATTTGAGACGAATTATATAAATATTGTGATGTTAGCCCTGTATAACGACGTGTTATCCGATGGAGAATGTCTGTCATAAAGTTGTCACATGTTTATACGTGTATATATAGTTATTTTATACAGTCTTCAGATTTCTATGTTGTGTTTTGTAGACTGTTGTTTGGTTATCCCTTTGGTATCTCTCGTCTGACTTTTACCGTAACAAGCATTAATCATTACATTATTTCTCATACCTGGAGAGCAGTCAGTTCGAGGTGCTGTTTCTGATCTTACGAAATGCATACACGTGGTCTGAAATTCTCCTACAGGAGTGCTAAACGAAAGACATTCAGGTCTGAAATCGAAAGAAAAAAACCCAAGCTAACGACATAAATAACAGCAGGTTATTTATAGATTATAATGCAGATTTCAAGCCATCGATGGTATCTTTACAATATGTCAAACTCTTAATCGCCATTTGTCTAAAATACGTTGTGGATAAATTAAATAAATACTCTAAAAATCTGTCAAAATCACCAAATGCACCCTTTATACCATCAATGTTTTATAAAAGTATCGAACATTCATTCTATGTATGTATGTACTACGAGATTCCGCCAGTGTAGACGAACCCCTTGATTGACTGCAAGGGTACAGCGGATCCATGTACACTCCCTAAGGATTAATGGAGATGTGTCCTTTACAATATTAACCCACCACCAGAACAATCCCCACCCCAACACCGCCCAAGGGAGCGTGTAGGACACCGGGAAGTCTGTTATTATGGTGGAGGAAGCCGAAGTACTCGGAGAGAACCACCGGGCTTCTCGGCGGGAACAGACAACCCGAAGAGATTTCAGAAGATTGATCTCCAGGTCAAGCTGGGAACAACTTTGACCTACCGAGGCCCCCGAAGTATCCAATCTAGTTTAAACTCCGGTATGGATACCAGAGATGTGTGTGGGAGGGTGAAAATCACCCTACTGCTGTACTGAAAATTTGACGTCTCGAGTGAGAATTAAGAATGATAATTAAGAATTTGAATCTTCATGGTAACTTGTCCATAGCTGCAAGTTACCATCGTTCAGTCAAAGAAAACTTTAGGTAGAAGTTAGTAGTACATTAGAGTCAATTTTACCTTTTTTTTAATTCAAGAATAAGATTTAAAGCTTAGATGCAGAATCAGTTTTGTTTCTGTTAATTGTTTGAATAAATACATATAGAACTCTACCTGTTAACAGGAGTATTTCCATTACAACATTGCAATTTTGCCTCTCCTGAAATAAGATCATGTAACATTAGTTGTTTTAGATTGGTTTTTCCTCTCTCTGTCATAATTTTCGAGATATAAGCTAAAGCATGATATAACCTCTATGTTCTATCTAA
The DNA here is from genome assembly GCA_017311375.1 of Mytilus coruscus. Classification (NCBI taxonomy): domain Eukaryota; kingdom Metazoa; phylum Mollusca; class Bivalvia; order Mytilida; family Mytilidae; genus Mytilus; species Mytilus coruscus. The sequence continues at coordinate 91,404,053 of CM029604.1, forward strand.
GTCATAATAGCCAATTTGTGCTTGACTGAAAAACGCGACACTTACTAAAAACCGTGCGGATGACTAAAGTCAAGTTTGGTCCAGGCTGGCCAGAAAGTTTGTCCAGATTGGGATGACTAAAGTCAAGTTTGGTCCAGGCTGGCCAGAAAGTTTGTCCAGATTGGGATGACTAAAGTCAAGTTTGGTCCAGGCTGGCCAGAAAGTTTGTCCAGACTGGGATGACTAAAGTCAAGTTTGGTCCAGGCTGGCCAGAAAGTTTGTCCAGATTGGCCAGGTGATTTCAGATGGGAAGATTTTAAAAAAAGGTTTACGATGACAAACGACGACGACGGACGACAAGTAGGTGCGATAGTTGATATGAACATTCGGTGCAAGTAAAACTCAAAACCATGTATGTTGTGTGGTTTTTTTTTTTTCATAGTTGAATTCAGGGGACATCATCCTCCACAATTTATAATCACCAAAATATTTGATGCAACGGTAAATGTAATTTTGAATTTGTCTTACTCGATTATATGATACTTGTAGGTTTAAATGTTTGACTTGGCAGAAGTATTGTTTTCATTTAATTGCTATTTGTCCCAAATCCATTGCATAGAGCCATTTAATCCAGATCAAATATATATTGGATCCAATTGAATTCCGTGCATGTGAAATATGGAGTCAATAAAAGTCCTAACTCAACTTTAGTGTCTAGCATTGATATGGTTAATCCAAGTGATTACTATAAATATATCTTACCTTTCTTTGATTTTTTTATTGGTGTAGAAATCACATCATGGTCTACGAATTGTCCAAAGTGAGTAAAAGCAACATTGGATAAACAGCTTCTTGCAAAAGTTATGCCTTCTTTGTGTACAGTGTTACTTATATCTCGTGGATTTGGCAAACTGCCATAGCGAACACTGTTCTTTCTTGGCTCACTACCACTATTATATTCTACAAAATGTATGCTTATTAGTCTTAAGAAAAATCAAGTGACTTTAAGCAATTCCTTTGATATAAATCCTTTTAGACATGCTAAAATGACGTAGAAAAAAGATTGAAATTTCAATGGGGAAAAAAGGATTTTCTCATGCAAATGCCAGTCATACAGTTAAAGTTTGTAATTGATAATGTGTGAGAAAGCATCTATGTTCTTCAGTGCAACGAAGTAGCATGATCGACACTTAACAAATAATTCCTCCGAAACTGGTGCTAGGGGACGTCTAAAACTTGCGTTGCAGTGTGATTTTTTTGTCCCGTGGTAAAGGTCTCACTGTGACCGTGACATGAAAAAAAACTATAGAAGTGTAGCTTCTTTGCTTCAAGTTTTGTCATGCGTACGTTGGGGTTTTGTGTCATGAATTACTCTTTTCCAAGAAATGACATGGTTTGTCTCTTGTGTTTTGTGGAGGACGTAAACAGATTATTCATTTTTTTGGAGTTATTTGCTCCAATATTTTTCAGTTTTGGTTTACTTAATTTTTAGATAACTTATTATTTGCCATATTCATAAAATATCTACCAAATATGTTAATTTATTCCGTAGTTGTCAAAATGTATGTATTGTTTCATTTGTATCAGTAAGATTGCCGGTAATATTTTTTATATATATTAACTCAAAAGATCTTTGTTCGTTTTAACCTAAAATTGTTGAATTCATCTCGTATCTGTGTCCTCAATGCACATTTTTTATCTAGTAAATAGTTCCGCTCAAGCCGGTGCAAGCGGTCTTCTTAAAGTAGTGAGATGTGATGTTTTGCTCATTTTCGAAGGCCTCGCGGTGTCTTTGAGATGCACCGCCATATAAGCACAGCTACTTTGCTTCAAGTTTTTGTCAAGCATCTCTTACTGGACAGAATTTATTCAGAGATATACATTTAATGTTTTACGTAGAAATAGAGTTGAGTATAATCTGCCTTCAGCATTTCGTTTGATTCATTAAAACAGTGAATGATAATAAATCTATAAGGCAATTGTGGATACATTGTAATACATTACTTACTGTCATCATAATTTGCTGATATGAATCTTGGTTGAGCAGTTAATGCCGATCCCCATAATGGATTCCTTAGGTTATTACATTTTCCGTCGTAGGATCTATATTTTTCATAGGGATCACATGTTACATTTTTAGCGGCACAAAATGGTGCTACAATTTGTGAAAACATACTGCTCGTTGCTGATGATTCTGGTGTCATTGTGTTCATACTGCTTCCTGTCCTACAATGTTATACCAAGATATAGAGGCGAAAGATGACAAAGGGACATTCAAACTCATTAGTCGAAAATAAACTGACAACATCAAATATTGAATTTCCATGAAAGGTTATACCAATATTTTGTAAATTGTACAGGTTTAATTGTTCGTTTTTTAAGTATATGTCTCCTAAACAACTCTCTAACTTTATCTCTTATGTTTTCCATAAAACTACAGATGTGTTGTATTGCTCATTTCTCTAAATTATATAGTTCTAACCAAATTCATGTGAAACTCATGTGAAATCAGTTCACGTGAGTTTCACGTATTAGCTCGTTTGAGGTGAAACTCACGTGAGTGGAATTTCCTTGTGTAGTACAGTATAAGGCGATATTTTTCGATAATCAAATACAGTTCAACGATACATTCAAATTTTATCAAAATACAAAATATCGCCAAATTACGTATGCTTTGCTATGATTCGACTACTTTTGTTCCGAAAGACGGACTGAAAAAATAAAATTTAACCTCATTCAATTAAATTTGCTTTAGTATATGCAATGAAATATTTATTGAAATATAGAAATGAATTTAACTACATTTGTGTAAATTTGTTTTCTTATATGCCAAAAAATGTTCATGAATATACAGCATTTTTTATTTCTTTGAAACATGTTATTTTTCATAAATTAGTGGAGCAGGAAATCCTGACCCTCCAGGACACCTGGTTTAACCCCCGGGTTTGTTGTTGGGTTTGAGTTAATCAGTCTTTAGTTTGTTTTCTGTGTAATGTTTCGTTATTGTTGTTAGATTATTTGTCGGTCTTTTTTTTACCATGGTTTTGTCTGTTTTATTGGATTTGTGTTGGTTGATTGTTTGCAGATATGATAATAAAAACATAAATTCTAGAGAATGAAAAAGTCTACATGAACATATGGCGCAGTTGAACTATTTTTGTTTTAAATATCAACTCTTCCCCTTTAGACTAATTTACATTTTAATTTTCTAGTGAACCAACTAAAACATCACTTATTTAGTACAACGATTTGGTCTTAAATGTTAATTTCAATGTGTCCGTGATCTGGTACACTTTATTAATAGGAATTAATCCTCTCTGTTCGTAATTTTAATTTATAAGCTTAAACTTTATGATCTAATTTAAGAAATCCTGAAATCACGGAACTGTAGTTATAACACTCGTGTTTAAAATCCGTTGTATTATGAAAAGGCTGAAAAAATCAGAAAAAAAGAAATAAACCTGTCAAAATGATTATGATTCCTCAATTATATTGTGCACTAAGGTAAAAAAAAAATCAGCAGTACTAAATCTAAAGAAAACACAAAAGGCGACAGATAATCTTATGCGAGTCATTAAAGAAAGAAAAAAAACGTTTTGAATCTATTTACGATACAAAATTCTTCGTATACTGGTTAACTCCAAACTAGATTAACAGTATTTATCATTTCTAATGAATTATACATAGTTTACCGATAACTCCAATCTTACAAAAAGAAATGTTTAGATTTAAAAAAAAACAAATAATAACAAAAAAGAATCTTTTGATATAATACAATTGTCAGGTATATTCATAATGAGAGGTTGAATGATTGTCAAAAGACATCTATCAACCGGAGACCATAAGACGAGGATGTAAACAACTAACGGTCACCGTACGGCTCAACAATGAACAAAACTCCGTATATTCCACAATTTTATGTATTCTTTCTGTAACATTAAATTTACATAATCGTTTAAACAAAACAAAAATAGCAGAAATGATACGTACATTTGTATCAAGTTTCTTGTTGCGGTTTCGACTATTTCTGCTGATCTTGAAAAGGATGCAATAACTCTAGGGTCTTGTTGATTTTTCTTATATAGCGTTAACATACCTACTGGGTCATTGGCAGCTGAAAAAATGATAACAGCCAGTATATTTCTTTCATAACCACAATATATGAGAATATAATAGCAATTAGATTTAATTTTTTTTAAATAGGATGTAAATTGCATTTGATAATGTTATTCTGACTATTAGATAGCTTTATGAATTGACCAAATAAAACTCACAATTAATAGACACGGCCACATAACAGCAGACAGTATCTTTGATTTTTAAAGGCACATTAGAATTTAGTACAAAATATCGTAAACCCGTATTAATACTGAATGAAAGTCCGTATAACTGTTATTTTCACGAAATTTCACGAAAAAGCCCGTAATTTCGGCAAAACTCAGCGGAACGGAACCAAACGTGAACTCGGTCTGTAACTCATCTTAGTAGACTCACATACAAAAAAAGCAGCTCAATAAGTGAAGGCGTTTAGGAAAAAACTTTGTGTCGGGGTCATACATATAATAAGTTTAAATCTCGCAAGTGTAATCTTGAAAGTTATCAACATATACATGTTTAAAAAAATGCATATACTTTTCACATAATGACTACAAAAATCCAGAATATGTACTCACTGACAGAGCCTTGGCCAATTACACCACCCTTACTTCTGCCAACCATCCTGACGGCTTTATATACACATGTTCTAATGGATCTTGAATCAACTGTCTGACTATGAGCCCCCTGTCTTACAAATATATATATCATAAAACTGAGAAAAAACAAACTTCTTGATAATTGTTTCATTTTCATATTTATTAAGATCAAACTCAATATGTATTGGTTTTATATATTGCTGAAGACATTACACTTGCATCCGGGGTTTTAGGTTCAAAGTTAAAGCTTTCCGTTTTCTAAATTCTTATTATATCTTTTAAGTGATAAAAGTCCTTGACAGATGATAATTTAATTCAAAAGAATTTTAATCATCTAATTTATAAAAAGAAATTGCTTTCACCAAAATAGTCGTATGCGCCATTTAAGAAGCCGGATTAAAAGCAAACACTGATAATAACCTATTTATATGTATGTTTAATGATACAACTTCAAAAACAAACATCTGCCAATTATAGATAAGGGCTTGATTACAAAAAATAAATAAATAATTTTTAAATCAACGTCCCATTTTTCAGGTAACATAAATGAATATTAAAGTTGCAATGTAGGTTGTATCCCAAATACTAGACTCGTATAAGAAATTTTGAAGAGTACTTCTCGAGAACTGAAGTTAGTTCATACTTATTTCTCATATATTACTGGATGTCACCTAGATATGACATTGTATAGTGCTGACATGTTCGAGATGACAAAATGGACATAATTCAATCTAAGACAAACAGAGGAATTAAGTCGGTATTTTTTACTCAAAACATACAGATTATCCAGTGTATTGAAAAAAAACGAGACAAGTCTTGTATAGATGCAAAGAGAAATGACTGTGACAACAGATGGGGACACACATATTTTTTTTTATGCAAGAAAGAGCTGTACATATTGGGTTTAACCATTAGTTTATTACTAGAATTTTAAGAACTTATCCCGTTCGATATCCGACTTTCACCTCTCATTTGTTACGAGGGGTAGCTTCTTACCATTACCTGTATTATTGCCGCAAATGAAATATGGTTTGTGGCGCAAATGAAGATTTTTTTTAGCGCAAGTACAAAGCACCGCCTAAAATATCTTCGAAAGCAATTTGTTCAGTTATTTTTGATACTTCGTTACCAAAAGGCTGTATAAAACATTTATTGCTGTTTTGATGCTAAAATTCTTTTAATCATACAACCTGCATTTTGATCTGCAAAAAAAAAGTTCTTGTCTCTCCTATTCTTGACAGTACTTTTGAAATTTATCTCATTTATCAAGTTAGTTTCATCAACTTTTATGTAACAGCATAAAAGTGACTAGCTTTAGTGTATTTGTAGAAAATGTGACAAGCTTTAGTGTATTTGTAGAAAATATACTATTTATTGATTTCTCCTTTTATTTTGCCTCTTTTAATATTCTTCTTTGACTTAAATGATCACAATCCTGTTATCAACATATTCACGCTCCCTGGCATGTAAAAATAAAAATATCCTATTCTGAACTTTTCATTTTTAAAGAACAAATCTGTTGTAACAAGCAGCAGTTTGATGTCTTTAAATACTAGGACATACATTGAGGCCGTTCTATATATGTTACGAATTGGTAGGAGATGAGTTATTACGAATCTAATGTATGCATGCGTGTTTGAAAAAAAATTCTTTTAAAATTACGAGAAGATGCGGAAACGAGCAGGACAGGGAAATAGACGTACTTAAAGATTTGATTATTCTGATAAGTAATAAAACGGACAGTAATTGTCAACTTTGGTTATTTTTTATGTGAACAAGGCAGATTTGATCAAGCGTTTTATGAACATTAGTAGGAGCAGTATTTATTTGTTTATTTATTTCCTTTTGTTTCTTGCGGCTAGGGAAATAGTTGGTGTACATCTTTCTCTAACAGAATGTTCATGTGTAAAACCAGACGGAAAACTAGTCAAACATCCCAAATGTAACGCCTTAACTTAAATGTAATATGGATAGGATTAACATGATTTGGAACTAGTGTTAAAGCGATGGCAATGAACCTTATTCCGTACATGACAGTGCTTTCTAATTTGAGATGCGGCCTGGTACCTAATCTTCAGCATCAAAATTATTATTTCCGCCCGTACGACGATGGAAAGTACCGGGGTTACACACTACGTTGTTGTCCTAGAGGAATGGTATTCTTTGCTAAGTTTTGCCGTTGTCGGTTTCCGTGGGAAGGTTTGTATTCACCACTTTAGATATATAAGTAGGGTATTTATAGATATATATACATGTACCAATCTGATATACATGTTGATAAAAGGAAATGAGTGACTATCTTATTTTGTGTATTGTCATGTCTCCTCTTTATAATGGTCCGTATTTGACCTGTTTTATGATAGATTTTTTTTATCTTGTCCACTTTTCTCTTGTTTTCACTGACATTTCGATCTTCTCCAGGTTTATCGAGTATGCGGAGTAGACCATTTTAATATAATGTTAGTTTGTCCCCATCCTGAATAGACATGAAATATGTAGAAATTGACAAAGTTACGCGTCTCTTTACGCAGTTATGGGCATTTCTATAATTATTCTTCTAAAATTTCCGATTTTCGCAATATTTCAGTTACGCGTATAGTTTTTCTGAGCTATTTTTTTTTTTCTTTGACAGTATCCCCCTTCGTCTGAATTAATCTCTTTTTTTTTCTCGTTGAATAAGACGTAATATACAACATTCTTTATGTAATTTTCTCCATTAGGAGTAAAATCCAATGCAGGAAGCAAACCTTCTACTCGTCAGTTTCAGCCTCATGCTAGTAACTTAAGTTAATATTATGTTTCAAGATATAACGAAACCTTTTTAATTGAGAAAAAATAATGCCCAATCCGGTGGTTGAACTCGCTTGATCGTTTTTCTAATTCGTACACTTTAACCACCATGATAATATATTCAAACTTTAAACGCTGTTTTGATTAATAGCAATTCTCTGTAACCACCAACCAAGTCGCGGCACGCATAGTCTCAGAATTTCTTGAAATTTTGTTTGTTTACATGTCAGAAATATGGTGACAAAAATTTGTTTATGTGCCCGATGCAAAGAATATTGTATACGTGTGTTACTAGTTGAACAGGAACTGTCTACCCTTCGTGTGCACCTGACTTCACCCTGACTTTTTTTTGGGGGGGGGGGTTCGTGTTAATCAGTCTTTATTATTCTGTGTTGTGTTTTATGGACTGTTGTTTGTCTGTTTCGTAATTTTTCTTTTTAGCTATGGTATTGTCTGTTTTATTCGACTAATAGTTTTTGAATGCCCCCTCAGTATTTTCTTCCTCTTTTTTTATAACTGAATAAGACTCGATACGACAAGGAGAAACATAATACATTAAAGAAAGCAAGGCTGGATTAAGATGTTTCTCATTCCTGGATCATTTGGAGGAGGACGTTGACACATAAGCCTTCAATTTGAATAATTCTATTATGATATCTATATGTAAAGACTGCAGTAAAAATGTTTAAGGAAAGCACGAGGACATGAGAGTAATAAGGCATATTGACCACCAGTATAGTATTCTAATTTGAATAATTGGAAAATAGTTTACAGAAATGTGACACGTCTAACAAATATTTTATTTTCACATGATAATTACATGACTGAAATTGCACCGATCAAATTTAATTTGGGTAGTATTTACATATATAATTTATCCTGCTAACAAGAGATGGTGAAATTTCTTACATTAAAAAAGAAATCGCAGTTTGATTGCAAGAAACGCTTTAATCTAATGTTCTGCATTCATTGAACGCAGTAAGATGGATTTTTGTTTATTTGTTTGTTACTAGTATTGCCTTAACATAGGGAACTCATATTTTACTAAAGAATCTTTACTAATTTCTGTTGATTTCTTTGGTTTATAAGACATATTCTATAAGTATATTTTGTGTGATCAAAATGGTAGAAAAGTACAAAAATATACAATAAAATTAATGATACCTTATGTTTCTTGACATTTGATTGTTGTGGTCATGTCGTGGTCATAAAATAATATGCTAATATGTTTTCACCTGGATAATGTATAGACTGGTATGTCCACGTCTTCATTTGTAAATTATATTATATTATAGTTGTACACTTTATCTCTTGATAATTTCATCCAATCATGTGTTGGAGGACATTATATTACACTTAAATGAACCTTGCATGCGCCCTACTGCTAATCACATCTGATATAGCATATATAAACAACAAATCCTTAGTAAATAGCAATCACTGGCTACATATATTTCAATCTTTCCTAAGAAAGAGGAGGACTTACTTTTAAATTGCGCAACTTCTTATTTGTATGGTCATAAAACTTTTAGCCTTTCAATAAAATTGAGAATGGAAACGGGGAGTGTGTCAAAGAGACAACAACCCGAACAAAGAGCAAAAAACATGTTCTTACTTTATGGAATAAATATAATATCATTACAATTGTATGTTGTCTTGTTTTAACATATTGATTACACTAGTGCAATCTGACAAGAATATCGTCAAAAATTCCCACAACTTTATTAACCGATTCTTCGAGATTTAATGTTCCAAAAATAGCCAATCAGATGATTGATTTATTAATTCATGACCGCACGGTTAATGACATATATTTAAAAAATCGAACCATTAAGAAGAAAAAATCGCATATTCGTGATTAATTTTGTTTTTGTTTTATCATAATATCCTTTACTCATTGCTATAGACGTGAACGGAATGTAACAGGTGGTTTCCCATCCTATAGTAGAAGAGTAATTCAAAATCCTACGTTGAGACAATAATTGTCGTAATTTTTTTCTAACATTTGAAAGCATATGATAAAATGCTCAGATAAAATGGCAGTTTCTTAGAGACAAAATTGGTAAATATGTACAATTACGTTACGGAAAGGCGACACTAGCTGGAACTTGAAAGATACATCACTAACTCCTACACTTTACTTTTCAGGACACCAGACAAGGGGAACCAGTTCAATACCATATCCTAACAGTAAGTGTGGGAAATTGTGGTTATTTCCTCGTAAAAATTATTCTTCCTAAACATGTTGTAGTTTATCACACTAAACAACTTCCACCTTTATAGTGTAATTAACTATTTTATTTACTGTTGGTGATTTGTCTTGTTTTATCCATTAATTACTGTAGTGCACTTTATCTTACTTCTTTATTATTCTACTGCATGAAGTTAAATAAAGAATGAAAAGAAAACTGCGGCTAGGGTATACAGAATAAAAAGGACAACCGCGGGAAGGGAATATCGAATAAAAAAGACAACTGCGGATAGGGTATACAGAATAAAAAGGACAACCGCGGGAAGGGAATATCGAATAAAAAAGACAACTGCGGATAGGTAATATCGAATCAAACAGACAATCGCAGGTAAGGAATATATAATCAAAAAAAAGACAAACAGACAATCGCAGGTAAGGAATATATAATCAAAACAACCCCGGGTTTGGAAAACCGAAAATAAGACAATACAAATCGAGGTCCATTGGACACATAAACGAAACGAGATAAATCAGAATCAACGAATAATACGCACGATAATCGATGTGTCCAGAAGTCTTTTTGGTTGTTTTTGTCGTTCTGTTTGTGTCTGTGTACCCTACATTTCTTAAATTTTCATTCCCTTTATGTCTACATTTCCACGACACTTACCAAGGAGGAAAACCTGGATAATCATGTCTGTTCTATGTTTCTTTGGAATTTCAACCAAAGATGAAGAACTGGATCTTCCGTCACTATATTGAAACTACATAAGTGTCCTTACAAACAACGTTATATTGCTTGGTATTCCAAGTGCTCCACGAAACATCTTTCTAAATTATTTACCATCAATTTTATCAGCAACCAAAGCCGGGTTTCAAAGTTCAAAGTACCTATTCTAGAGCAAGCTTGAATCAAATGTGGATCTTAAAAAATTCCAAAGATCTTTTAGAGTACATAAAATCTAAGACTCTTTCATCTTGCAATAGTATTAAAACATTTGACTTTTCTACGCTTTACATAAGTATTCCCCATTCCAAACTAAGAGAGAAATTGAAAGAGTTGGTCCTGCTTTGTTTATTAAAATAAAATGGCCAACGTAGATACAAGTATCTTGTCTTATGGAGTGATAAATCGTACATTGTAAAACATTACTCTAATTCAAACAAATAATTATCTGAAACTTACTTTATCAAGATGCTTGATTTCTTGATTGACAACATATTTGTTACGTTTGGAGGACGTGTTTTTTCAACAAACAATCGGCCCATCGGAACCAACTGTGCTCCTCTTCTTGCCGACTTGTTCCTGTATTCATATGAGGCTGACTTCATACAGGAACTTCTTAGAATGAAATAAAAGAAGATAGCAGTATCCTTTAACTTCACTTTCCGCTATATAGACTCAATAAAACAAAATTTGGTGACTATGTTGAACGCATCTATCCCATCGAACTTGAGATAAAGGATACAACAGATACAGTTAAGTCTGCCTCATATCTTGACTTACATCTAGAAATTGACAATGAGAGTTGGTTGGAAACAAAACTTTACGACAAAAGAGATGATTTCAGCTTCCCAATTGTGAACTTTCCATTTCTATGTGGCAACATTCCAGCAGCGCCTGCATACGGAGTAAATATCTCCCAGTTGATACCAGGGCTTGTATTTACTATCATGATTTCCTTGATAGAGGGTTGCTGCTCAAAAGAAAACTATCAAACCAAGAGTTCCAAGTGGTGACGTTGAAACCATTCCTTCGTAAATTTTACGGACGCCTTCACGATTGTGTTGTTCGTAATGGAATATCCGTTTCACAGATGACAACGGATTTGTTTCGATTGTCGTAATTACAATCCCGTCACCTTTTCCATGAATGTGACCTACCGAATTGGACTTGTCCACGGGTTTGTACTAGCATGTGCAACACGACGAATGCCACATGTGGATCTGTTTCACGTGACACCCCAGTTTTTTTTTTTTTTTTTTGGGGTTCGTGTTGCTTAGTCTTTAGTTTTCTATGTTGTGTTTTGTGTACTGTTGTTTGTCTGTTGGTATTTTCTTTTTAGAATAGAATAGAATAGAATAGAATAGAATAGAATAGAATAGAATAGAATAGAATAGAATAGAATAGAATAGAATAGAATAAGAATAGAATAGAATAGAATACTTTATTAATCCAATTATGGACCCTTGCGGGTTTTTAATTTCATACAGTGATTACAGTGATTTTTGTTATGACAATGAAATGATAATAAAATAAAATACAACACAATAGAACACTGAATAGTTATTTCATGCACATAGAAGAGAAAGTTAATATGAGAGACAATCAATAATATGTAAGGATTATATATGAGGGAAACATAAAGAAAATGATACACACAAAAACCATGACTTTCCTTGTTCCACAAAAAGTAGTTATCTACACAGAAATAGATGCTGTAAAAAAATAACCAAAAGATGCGTTGTTCATGTGCATAAGAGATGTTTCTGGAACGACCTTCATTAGTTGCGAGAGTTACAAAAGGCATCGAAATCAAATAATTTAGGAAGAAAATAAGCATGTTATTTACCACTACCCTTACCCACACAGTAAATACCGTTTTTGATACTAAAAATCAAAAATATGATTGAGAAATATAATTAAATAGACAGTCATACTTACTGGGTGTTAAAATAAAGTTCAGTTTTGTTCAAAGAGTGCGAAGAACATAAATCAAAAGCTTCTAATAACTTTTTTTTCGAAATTTCTGTTATCATGCGGATATCAATATTGTTCATTCTATTAAGAAAATTTTGGAATTCTTGAAAGATAGCGACGAAAAACAGCTTAGTCGACATTTTAAATTTTTTTCATACTTGCACTTATTTATCAACTAAAATAAAATATTCCACGTCCGAATAAAGGAAGGAAAACGTTCATCTAAATGTCGAAGGTGATCAATTTCTAGTATTTAAATGCTTTATACATTTGTCGAATGTATGTAAATCAAGTACAGTTATTTGTTGGCTTCTGCTGGTAGAAAACAGCAAGTATATTGAGAACGAGTTACTTTTTATTTCATGGTCAAAGATACTATTTTGTACATATCTTTTTCAGAGTTTGAATTGAAATCCAAGTTACCGTTTAAAGAGCATTCTTTTAATCCTAAGTCAAAGAACAGACAAGTATACAGATATAACAATGTGAAGAAGTTGAAACTTCGAAAAAATACTACAAGACCATTAAACATTGATAAATCTAATAAACGTATGATATCGAAACCCTCTTCATTCAGGAGAAAATTCATCAAGATGGGAACCAAAACAAACTCTCAACAAAGATTAAAAGTATTTTCAAGGAAAAGTGTTGTCAAGAAAGAAAGAAAAGAATTGAAGACAATACGTAGAAACAAGTTTAGATTTTTCAAGTTGAGAAACGTTGGTAATAATTTATTCAATCGCCGTCAAAAGTCATTGACATTGAAAGAACCTTTTCTGCCTATGGCAAGTATTGACAATTCTGCAAACCTACACTATCAACATTTAGATTTTGTTCACAACAGCATTGAAGATAGATTATCAAGGACGTCTCATAGGAATACAGATTTTTTACGGAATGTTCAACGCACTTTACACAGTACGATACCTTTTGAAAACGCTTTTAATTTAAATGCAAATGAGGAGCAAATGCAGATCATCAGTGACCAGCCTTTGACTGGAAAATCTGTTTTACAGTCAAACACCACTACCAAACCAAATAGTATGGTTATGAATGCTGAGCATGACCATAAATTTGTACCGAGAACCGATACCGGCAGCCTTAACAAAGATGCGAATATTTTTATTGATATTTTGTCGAATGGATTCAATGGTGAAATAGGCGAAATAAAAATGACATCTTGTCTGAAAGAATTTTTCATCTTCTCATGTTCTCAAAAGCGGACGTTCTGGAAGTACTAACATATTTGACATTACTTCAACTATGGTCGATGGTAGCATACACCGGAATGTTATTTCTGAAATTAAATCTCCGTCTTCTTTTAATGTTGGATCACCCGAAACTATAAATGGCAGAAGTTTGCTACCTGCTGACGCAGTTTTACCAAATGTTGTGACAGGAACTGGTATCCTGACTGATTCAAACTTTGGTGATATAAAATTTGATAATAACAACATAGGTGATATTAATCCTGATGTCGGTCCTGGAATCCAAGGTTTAAATATAATCAATGGAATAAATTCATTGTCTAAAATAGAAGAAACTGAACAAACTAAAATTTTGAAAATAAATGACTTGACAAATATAGAAGAGCTTCATCATACTTCCGAGAGGGGTAATTTGTTGAATAGTTTGAAAAACGATGCTGTGTTTTTGAAAGATATGACTGTAAAGAATAATGATCATTTGTCTTCGTTTGAACCTGGTGGATTGATTGTTGGTCAGGACATTGTCATTCAAAATACAAATCTCAAAAAAGCAACATCTGGAAGAGATGACATTAAAATTTCTACTAAACTGAAAGGAATAAGAGAAAATTTGTTAAAAACTGTAGATTCTAAAACTGTAGATGGCGTAACTGCAATAAATGGAGGCTTATCAAGATTACTTGGAACTAATAGTGATATTCTCTTTCTACACTTAATACTCATGAAAATGGAGCTTCGTCTTTTGGGTTAGACTCTTCTCTTGTATTAAATGGCAATCGTCAAAATGGATTAGATATTACCCACTTAGGTACTGTTAATATTGGTGAAGTTCTGAGAGAAGGATTATCAAGCCAAATTCCTTTTGGTAATAACGGTTTTAATGATAATGTGATTTCTAGTACGTTTTTACCTGTTGCAATTGGCAATGGAATAAATAAGATAAATACTGATTGGGCTTTTCCTGGAGATGGAACGAATAATATAAATAACGACTGGACTATCCCTGGAATAAACGAGTTAAATAAAGATGGAGCTGTCATTACAAATGGAATGGTTCTTACAAAGCTTGCAGAATTTGTCAATGTCAAAAACAAAGGAAATACGATTGATTCGAACGTTGATCAAAATAATGGAAGTTCTATTCAGGAAAAAACCGTATTACTTTCACATACGAACAAAATTCCGGAAAAATCTCTTTTTCATCAAGTTTTACCAGAGTTTATTCCTCCGAAACCAAAAATTCCAGTTTCTCTCCAAAAAGTTCGTTTGGAATTAAAAAAGAAGACTACACAGACTTTTGTGTTTTCTGAGCCATTGCCAACTGGTAAGTCTAATAGTACCTGTATCTCACAACATCTCAACGATTAGGCGTCATGTTATGTACACCAATTCATATGATTTGAGAATTTTCAATGCAATTTTACCATTCAATTTTACCACTGAATTTGAACTTCATATTTTTTTAATGTTATTTAGATATTTTATTTCTCACAGGTGTGGATCGAATGTTATGAATTTTAAACCAAACTGGATATGTACATTTGGATAAACGATTAATTTGATTCTCTTACGAGTCTTAAACTTAAAACTTTAAGCATGAAAAAATTTACTTGATGCATTTATATTTTATCATAAATTAGCAACTTTTGTTTTAAATGTTACTTTTATTTTTGTCTGTTTTAAAATTCTGTGTAAATTCACATTTTGCATTGCAAAAATGTCGTCCCACTCAATTCATTAAATTGCTGTTTGATATCTACTCTGAAGTAAAACTGCCGGCATATAGTTCAGAACGACATGATTTCAGAACAGACTTGTTAAAGGGGAATATCTATAAATTAAACAAAAGATTAAAATATGATTTTGTTTTAAAAGATTTATGAAAGCGGAATATAGAAATTTTAATTCGCTATTAGCAGTAAGTTTGCTTCAATTTCGTCAAAATAAGCTACGATTTAGTATGTTATAAATAAAATATGAGAATTTATTTCAAATCGGTGAACATGACAGCTAATGCCCCTTTTAAAAGTACTTTTTTTAACAGTAATTGTGACTTAAACGACTGTGCGAGACCTTCATGGGTAGTCAAGTTCGTTTAACACTCATGTAGTAGTAGCAGTATAGTCGTTTTTTAATATGCAATTTGTTTTACTTAAATTTGTATTTATGTTATCTATGATATCTGCATCTTTGAGTTTTAAAAGTGTCTTTTATTATTTCATATTTTTATTGGGTTTTTTTTTTTTTTTTTTAGAAACAAATGTCAGATATGTTTTCATCGAGTTCTAATGCATGTCTTCCGTTACAAAAGTATATTCATTGCACTAAACCTTACGACAAAACAAATGTTGTTGTTTCTTCTAGATATTTGTTTAGGTTGTAAAATGGACGGAGGTGTTGGATACACAAATCATCCCACATCATGTGACCGATTCGTTGTCTGCTACCCAACAGATATGGGCATCTTAAAGCCTGTTACCCAGCTTTGTCCGTATGGTTTGTTCTGGAGTCAGTCAGCACTAACATGTAAACTAACGAAAGACGTATACTGTCCACATGGTAAGTTTATCGAGTTGTATATCAATCTTCAAAGTTAAATAAATCAATGTTATAGTAAGCCAATACTTCAAATTGTTATTAAACGGTCGTTGAATGTCAGTATTCCTAGTGAATAAATGAATACAATGAAATTACTTGTTTTTCTTAATTAAATAGATCTAACGTGTATTAAGTGACATTTATCTTTTCTGTTTTTATCTTGGCCACAAGAAAAATGAAAGACACATATATAATAACGGTCTTCTCTTTTTTGCGCTTCCTATTTCTCCTGAATTGCATGCTTATTAGAGCTTTTATATATGTTTTGTAATTAATGGTATTTTCTTTAAATACTTCACATTTTCTATATATATATACTATAATGAAACCAAATGGTCTCAGTTAAAACAATTTAAAAGAACAAGTGCAATATATCGGACGTCAAAATGAAAATAAAATATTAGGATGAATCCAACCTAGTTCAAAAAGCAACTCTAAAAAGTGTCCAGCTACTTAATCTTAAATCACCGAACTCGCCTTTCTAAAAATCAAATGATAGCTATTTATTTGTTTTCTTGCTATTTTTAGAGGTTTGTAAATCCCAGGCTGACAAGTATCAATATGCAAGCAAAGGAACATGTAGGTCGTACTGGGAGTGTCAAGGTGGAATCTCTGAACCACGGTGTTGTCCTTGGGGACATTCATATCTTGATGGGCGTGGCTGTATCGAGGATTCCACATGTGAAATTCCAGATGTTGCTTGTAGTGTAGATCATAAAAGCCTTCTTATAGAATGGGGAGGTAAGGGTATCGATGAAAGATTATTCGTCAATATATTTTTCAACTGATATATGCATATATAAATAAAAATTATTTAAAAAAAGTCATTACAGTTTAATACTTAATTCAAAATGAATATAACAAAATCTTATTTTTTATTCTATAATCAAACGTACATATAATGGAGCAAGCCATTAAAAGTCTAATCGGGAGGTACAAAAACGTACACAGCAAATCTGGAAGTTGCCGCACAGATAAAACAATATACACAGAGTTATAAATACTCCTCATCATGGTTCCTCTTCAAATATGGAAATGGTAAAAAAAATTACACAAACAGTAATGAATTGTGCAGTTTATATTCATGAATGAACTATAAGAATTTTGAAAAAAATACTGTTGACATTTTTTAAAATATTTGGTACGACATTCATTGGTTTGTTCATATTTGACGTTCAAGCGAAATAACAGACGTTCATTTGCCAGTTGATGAAACATTTCAAAACAAGATCATTGCCTTGGCATTGTAAAGACGACGTCTGTAAAGTATCTTCGGTACTGGCATTACCTTTCCTAGCCATTGTGCCGAATGTTCTTAAATTATGAAAACTAAATAAAAAGGAACATCTGATATCGGCGAAAGTCAACTTTGAAAAAGATATGCTGAAAGCATATTGGTATTTCTGAAATAGGTATTCTTGGCAAATGGATTTCAATGAATCTATTTAAATACAAATGTACTTGAAGTATAAAATGTTTTTTTATTTCCTATTATTTTAGGGATATGTGACAAACGGCCAGTTTTGGGGAAGAGAAGTATTTATGAACGCAGAGATGGGACCAAATGGATTAAAGAAAAATGTCCTCCTAGATGGACATATCAGATTGAATTATGCGAATGTGCCAAAATATCCGAATTAGTCCCTTCTAGTTATACATTTGAAGGTCACAGTAAGTTGAACTATTGGAGACTATGCTTTGCTATGATTTAACCAGAAATTCTCTAGTACTTCCAATGTAATTTGTTTTTAGTTTAGTATAATGTTTTTCTTTGACGAATGTCATCTTTTTGCAGCAACAAAAAGTAACTTGCGTCAATTCCAAACCAAAAACGGGAAAAAAATATATTTCAAAGCATTAGCTGTCATAATGACCTTAGTTTTTACCTCCGGTCATTTCTATAAATGCCAGCAGAATGGAAATAATTGTTAAAAACAAATTTTAAAAACCTTATCAAAGATACCACGTTAATAATTTTGTACCCAGACGCGTGTTTCGTCTACAAAAGACTCATCAGTGACGTTCGAATCAAAATAATTAAAAACGCAAAATCAAGTACGATTTTGAAGAGATTGAGAACCCAAATTTCCGAAAGGTTTGTACGACATATATATTTTGGTTTCATCTGTCGAGATTTAGGATATTTTTTTTCGACAATATACATATTACTATACATAATTGAATTTAGGCTAAACACTATCAAAGGACATTGAAAATGAATTTCTCGCTTGTGTTTTTTTTTTTTTTTTTTTTTTTTCATTATGATTTTATATAACCTTGTAGCGTGTGTTCCTGAGATTTACCTCCCTTTTACCAATGATTTCTCAGATCATTCAGGAAATAATGTGTATGTACGTGTTGATAATGCTAGCTTAACTTCTGGAGCTGCCTGTTTTGATGGAAAAAGTGCTATTGCTATTCCGGCTTTTGCCAACATGGACTATGGTGGCACATTTCACGTACATGTACGCTACAAACATCGGGACCTAACAACTAATCTACAGTCCCTTATCTTCAATGGAGATTGTAACAAAAGTCCAACATTAATTATAGGAACGAAAATGTCCGGGAACCACCTTTCTCTGCTTACAAATTTAAATGAAGAAAAGAAAATGTGGGTTTCATCAAAGGTAATGTAAACACATATGTACTTATACACGTCTGATTTTATAATGTACATTTAACATGTTTAAGTGTAAGACATTATTATTGCATTTTGTTAACATAACAATTCTTAACAAAGAAATGTAAGTAGTTCATTTTAGGAAATCATGCGCTTCCTTATTTTTGTTTATTACCTTGATTTGTATGTTCTTAATCGAGGTATGAGAGTTGAACATGGGTAACATGTTGTCTAAATATATGTACTTTTCCATATTAAAAGTACACACTTGTTTTACTAAAAGATTTATTTATTTTTGATGATTTACATCTGTCTGAAATCAACAGATTTGTACGGGTTTTGATTTCCTAGAATAAATCCACTGTTAATGGGAGATACAAAGGACACAAAACTTACAAACGATATGGGCGTTACAATGGGCATGTACCACTAGGAAGCTCTGGTCCAATAGTTCCTTGTAAGCTGCAACCCTTTATCACAAAATTCATGATAGGAAATGCAAGCTCTGAAATATCGTATCAACTTGGGGATATATACTATATGTGCAGGCGCTGCTTGAATGGTCTAACATAGAAATGGAAAGTTCAGAAAAGAAAAGCTGAAATCATCTATTTTGTCATATGGTAAAGTTCTCAACCGTCCCTCATTAGGGTATACTTTATTTTAATTCGGCGAGACAGGTGCGTTAAGCATAGTCACCAAACTTTTATTTATTTAGTGAGAGGACAGCATCTGTATAGTGGAACGTGAAGTTAAAGGGTAGTTCTAGCTTCTTTTAATTCTTTCTGAAAGAGAAGCTACTGTATATAGTCTACCGTATATGAATAAGGAAAGTCGACGAGAACAGGAGTACAGGTAGTTCCAATTGTCAAAACCGTTTCGCCGTTAGATAAAACGCCCTTTAAACGTTACAATGTTAAAGAAATGTTGTATCTCGCAGAGAAGTGTTGTTGAAAATGTTTCTATCAATAGTAATAAAGTAATAAGCCAGATTACATATGAATGGGGAATTTCCAAAAGTGCAATCAGGATGTTTCGACTTGAATGTGTCATTATTGAGATCCTGCACTTGTTTGCGGTTGAAGTTTAAGTCGCGATAGGTGTGGCTTAGGTATGAGATGATTAAACAGTCTGATCTTTAACATAGAGAGGTATTTCCTATTGAACTGTATGAATGCATAGAATTTGCCTAAATTGATGGCATCGCTGAGGAGGTACTAGGAAGGCTTGTTTCTCCCGTATATCTTTTCAAATACCAACCAATCTAAAAGTCCGTGACGGGCAATATAAGACTGATTAAAATGTTGATGAACAATGTTATTAGCATTATTGGTAATTTCCAATATAAGGCCGCACATAAACTTAGCGAACCATTGTGATTGAAAAACAGAAGGCGGTAATGTGGCAAAGACGTAACTTTGTGAAATTAGTGTCGAAACTACTCAACCTTCCACATTTATCTAAATCAGAGGAGTAACAAAAGAACCAGAGCATATAACATTAAACTTGCAAAATACTTTAGTATTAATGTATGGACTTTTTCATATTGGCCCTGTAACATGCCCGAGGTATTAATAATGGCCAAGGATGGTTGTAATGGCCCTGAGGCAACGCCAACGGCCATTAAAACTGTCCGAGGCCATTATTAATATCAAGGGCATGTTACAGGGCCAATATTAAAAAGTTCATATATTAATACTTGTATTAACCAACTTAAAAAAAAACTTCATTCAAGAACAGTCTTCCAGTCTCGGATTCAAATACAGCTAACCACGAATCGATAACAGGACCAATACAGAAAAAGCCAGTTCATAACACTTTTATTAAATGGTTTTAATTCTTCGATTAAATAAAGAGTAATAATCTTACCTTGAAGAAGATATGGGAATTCATAGCTGAACTTGTCTTTTCCCATTCACGGTGGATTTTTGGTCAACATTGTCAGATGTAATTTCTGATTTCTCATCCAAGTACTTAATTCTTTGCTATTACAATTCATTTTATCTAGCAAATATAAAGTAGCTGGGAAGAATAAATCAGACAGTTTAACTTTCTTACTCTTTGAGTTGTCTGTGTTCTGATGATTGATCAACGGAAATGAAACTGTTACAGTGATAACAATCGAAAGTCGTACTCGAAAAGGCTGTGAAATATTTCCATTTCAAGTCGTTACAAAACACTGAACATCATTAAAACTTTTTTTTATGATATTAAGTTAAAAAAAAATTTAAAAGAAGTTGTCCCTTATCCAAAAAAAATAAACGACATTTTGAGTTAATCGATTTCCAGTTTCATCTGTTCATAATGCATGGCTGTGATTTCGTAATACACGGGTGTGATTTCGTAATGCATGACTGAGATTTCGTAATGACTGGCTGTAGCAATTTCTCCGTTCATAAAGACCAGTTGCCGAAATTTTCCTCTAATAAAGCATAGGCATTTCTATACATATTGTAGTAAGTTGGTTAATAAAGAAGAATAAAGTATACGGCATGTATCTAATTGAAGGATACTAGAGAAACAATTATGGCTTCTCAAGTATTGACTAGAAGGTAATAGTGAAGGCCGGATGATAACTGAATTTTATGACAAATCTTCCCACTTTTCATTTCCGCGTGGCAACTTTCCAGCAGCACCTATATTTGGAGTATCTGTCCTCTAGATGACACGATATTTCAGGGCCTGTACTTGAATATAACGATATATAAGGGGTTGCTGCTTACAACGATTACATTGTATCCAGGGTTCTAAATGGTTAAGTTGAAGTCATCTTTGCGAAAGATTTTCGGTCGCCATATTTATTTTTCGATATAAAAATAAGGAGATGAGGTATGATTGCCAATGAGACAACTGTCCACCAAAGTTCAAATAAAGTGGATGTAAACAATTATTAGCAACTGTACGACCTTCAACAGTGAAAAAAAAAATACCGTATAGTCGGCTATAAAAGGCACCGACATGAAAAATATGAAACAATTCAATTGAGAAAACTAACAACCTGATTTATAACAAAACAATTAACGAAAGAACAATTTTGACAGACATGAACCAACGACAACAACTGAACTACAGGCTCCTGACTTGGGACAAGCATGTATCTAAGACTAAAATATCAATCAGTACACATCCAACATTCAATGGATTTAGTGTAAAGACGTCATTAACATTCAGAGGAAAACATGACCATGTGCAATTAAAAAAAAAAGGATCGACAGATTGTAGTACCGTTAAAGTGCATATTTTTATAACAAAACTATTAGAATGATTTTAATTTACTAATAACAAAATCAATATTTATACCAATAAAAACAATTTTCAAAGATCTTACTATAGTGTTGAATTGGTAACCTTTTAGAATAAGTTTATTTAAAGGATTGATAATTTTACCCGGATCGTATATAAATTTCCGGGCTCGGTAAAAAAAAATTAGAATGTGCTATTCCGTCCGAAATAAGTTTTTTACAGGTACAGCCAAACTTGCAAACCAAATCTTTGTATCAATGGAAGAATTTAGTAAAGGTTCTAAGTAATTTGTGGTAACGAAATCCCTGACTTAATAATTTACCAGTAATACATAGATTTCGCTCATTGAAACCCAAAACGTCAATTCAGACACGGGCATAACGAACGAGTTGGGTTATATAAACACCGAAAGATGGTGCCAGAGGAACATCACCGTCCAAAAAAGGAAAATTAACAATAGGGAAAGTCTAATCGACTTTATGTTTTTAATGCTTCTTAGGAAATTTCACATTGTTTATTAATCAAAATTTTGTGGTACTCATTTTGAATCACAAAACTTGTCTCGACGATGGAAATTAAAGAGATTGTCATATGATGTAGGCGCTTGTTTTACTTTGTTGAAGATATGTAAGATATCGATGTTAACGAAGCAGTTAGCTTTGATCATCGAAAGGCGACCTTTATATGCCATCATGCAACACAGTGTTTCATTGGTGGTTCTTGGCCTTTGTTAAGAAAATATGTAATTGCATTGTTCATAATTGTTTTCATGTTACTGTAAATGTGTAATGACATAAGCAATTCTGTTAAACTTTATGAAGCGAAAAGTCAGTGATAAATCAAAAATCATATTTATTTTGTGGCTTTCGCATGCTGTAATCTTTCAAAAATAACTTTAAACATAAACCAAACAAAAGTGAATGACTTGAGTCATCAAATAAAGGAAAATATCAGGTACAAGTCACGAATTAACGTTTTCTTTGTTTTTCATATAAGTACAGCAAACGGGGTAGGAAGGGTCATTACTGTCAATCAGTCTAATAGTTAGTATGCTTAAATTTGATAATCTGTTATAGCAGAGTTGTTTTTTTTTTGTTTTTTGTTGATCCAAATTATTGTTACAGCGGTTTTTTCTTGTTCAGTTATTTAGTTATATTAATGTTTTGGAAGGTTTCTTGGAAGATAATGTCAGGTCAAACAGTATGACCAAGTCCTCCAAATAAAACTAGATGTCGGCATAGAAAAATCTTGCTGGGGTCACACGGATGCTATACGGAGCTTAGTAAAAAGATTTAGGTTTAGGAAAACGCGATTATTACTATTATCTATATTCTTGTGATGAAATAATAAATTAAGCTTGCGACCTACTTGTATAAATTTACGACCATGATAATATGGTAAACCAGTATTTGAAAAGTGTAGATTGTTTCTAATAAATAAACCAAGAGTCATTACTGTCAAAAAGGAAATCTAATATGAAACTGGCGCTGGTCAGGTGTACTTAAACTTAGAACATTTTTAAACTGTGGTATCGAATATAAGACAGCTGATGGTATGTCCTAAAAGCTAATCATAATAACTAGCAATCACCATATACGTATATATAAAAATAAGAAGATGTGGTATGATTGCCAATGAGACAACTCTCCACCAGAGACCAAATGACATAGAATTTAAGAACTATAGGTCACCATACGGCCTTCAACAATGAGCAAAACTCATACCGCATAATCAGCTATAAAAGGCCACGAAATGACAAATGTAAAACAATTCATGATGTTTGTATACTTCTACGAATAACGACATATACTCAGGATTTATGCATATTATTTCTTCTTGCTCTGATTTTTATTTTCATGATATTAGATAAAGTCGATTTGTCTTGAAATTATCACCAGATTACTACGTTCCAGGCAGATATTGAGTAGTTAGATAGAGACCTATTTTTTAAGTTTGTTTAGAGAAGGGCGTAAATATTGTTTTGATTGGTTTAAATTGATTATGGACAGAACATAAATAATGATAAATTGGACGTTGAGATGTTCTACTTGTTGTAGTCAACATCACGTCTTCTTAAATCATATAACATCACAGAATGCGACTGATAAATGGATTTTTATTTGGAGCGAAGAACGCAAAGAGTTTCACTGGTTGAGGAAATGCCTATTCTTCTATTAGTTGAAATTGGAGGAAACACACATTTTTTTCTTAAGTTTTGTGTTTTCGACTTGAGATTCTAAACAAAAAACCGTACACTTCAATTCGTCAAAAAAGGATATTAATAGACAGTAGACTGGAATTTTTCGTCTTAAATCGACTCATTGAACCCAAATCCGTGGGAAATATGAACAAAAATCGGTTAAGATTTTACGATCATTATAGATTTAGTTCTTAGGCTTAGACTTAACGTGCAAACAACGTATAATTAATAAAGAACTACAATTTATTTGTTAGCTAAGTTGTTTGATATTTGCACAAACGACATTTTATCAGAACCTAGTCGAGTAAAACTGCTTGGAAACGTCTATTCAGCTATAAAATGGAAAATAAGATTTCAAAGTCTCTTTACTATCGACATATGAATAAGCCAAAGTAATTTTGCTCCGATTTGAATACATGTAAACTTTGACATGAATAAATCAGTGAGTGTCACGCGTTTCATTTTAATATTTGGAGAATAATTGATTAGATGTGACACTCTAAATGAAATAAATCTAACAAGCGTTTACATCAAAGGTTAAAATATGTCTTGGGCCTTCAATTAATTCATTAAGGATACACGTTCAAAATCACGCTTGTATATATATTTGTCGAATGCAGACATAATTGGTTTACACTTGAAGAAAATAATGTTATAGTTTTAAACATGTATGCTTTATAATCAAAGCAACTAAAATATATCCTCGTAAACCGATTCGATCGCATATTTTTGTTCCAAATTCCTTAAGCAAATGGTATTTTATACATATTCTTGATATCTTTACTAAATATTTACTTATAAACACATTACTTTACATAAATCACTTCCTTCTTGATTTGTTTTTTTTTTTCTTCAAATGTTTAAAGACCAACTTAGAGACTAACAAAGCAGTCTCTGTTTCTTTAATGTATGGTTATTCTCGATTATATATTGGAAATAATATTTTATGCATAGCACACCATATATATTAACCCTAGTGTACAGAAGCGCCACTAACGAGTTTTCTGTAGATGAAACGGGCGTATAGCGTAATTAATTATAAGCCTTGTTTCTATAATGACTATCTATATGAAGTACAAATTATATTTCTGATTTGGGTCAATAATATGGAGACCTTAAAATACATTTGAACATGCAAATTACTAATACATTGGTCTAGTTTATAAACTTCAGATGTCCTTTATACCGGTTCCTGATTCGCCGGTAAAGTCGTTAGAATATTTATTTCCTCACTGCCCTTTAACACCTGTGATTTTGTCTTTTAAAACGTGTATGTGCGTATTATCACTATATATAATGCTATCAATATCTGTGTTCCCTTTAACATTACTGTCCCAATGTTTATGTGACATAACAATCGGAATGTCCTGGCCATTTAAAACAAAGTTTAGATCTCAAATAATAGATTTAGAGACTTGTATGATCTCAGTTTTATTTAGAGTAAAAGACAATAGCAATTTCCTTGGCATTTAGTCAAGTTTACCCTAGTCATAATAAAAGAAAAGAGTTTCAGTTTATCATGACAACCAGCTTTTCATTACTTTACTAACACAACGTATAAGAGAAATCGTTCGGTAATTGGAAGTTAATGCTGAATCACCCTTTTAAAAATTGCAATAACATTTGAAATTTTCCGAGGGTTAGAGGGAAGTTTACAGTGTTCAAGTGATTTATTAAAAATTAATGTTAACAGCTATTTCACAGGACAAATTTGGAGCATCTTGTGTCTCATCATATCTAGACCTGAGGTGTTGATAGTCGGGAGTGTTTAAATTACATCAATAATTTTAATCAATTCCATAGGAATATCGTATATTTCATTTTTCGTGTTAGGGGAAACGGGGAGAGGACACATCTCTTTTAATTTGCAAATCAAACAAAAACATTGGTTCAACAGATTACATGTCTCGTCGTCATAAACATTATCACTAAACAATAAATCATTTGCATACCACCGCCAAATTTATTTCGATCTTTACGAATTATGTTTTTGGAGAATGTTTCAAGTTCTAAATCTGTATTACCTATACTTGGATCTAGATGTGTTTCAGTTACCGTAACTATATCAAATGTATCTGTGTAGTTATTATACAGCTCGATTTTATTTCGTTACATGTATGACATATTGTTGCAAATATCTTATTTGGTAAGATTGTAGCTTTATCTAAATATGAATAGAAATTTCCATTATATATATATATTCTCAGAAGACATATCAAATCTTTTAAAATATGTTTTGATTGTGATTAGATAGTTCAATGAGATAAGTCTAAGCCTTTGTTATATATTTGTTGGTAGAACGACAATGATGCAAACAAAACAATTTTGAACATCTAAGAAAAGTTTAGCGTCTTAAAAGGAAAATCCTTGTCTTTTGAACTCGATAATTGTCCCATTGTCAAACATATAACATTTCTTATATTATATAATGATTTAATCTAAAAAATATAGACAAAAAGGTCATGGATAATTCATGTGTGCATATATAATTGAGTTTGCCTAAAAAGTAGCACCATCAATTTCTATTGCTCCTCTTTGTAGTATTAACCTTGTCCGTCTTTTTGTCGTTAATCAGAAATCCAACAGTTGTCCGGATTTTTTTGTAATGCTTTTTAACCTATTAGTGTATGATGTTGACTTATAGATTGATTTGTGTTTACATTAGGGTTTACCTGTTTTTCACTGAATTCTCGCCTGTAATTTTTTATTTGAAGTAGGATCTGCAAACCCTTCCGGAGCACATAATGTCACCCCGGTTTGTGGTGGGGTTCGTTTTGAATGTAGTCCTTTGTTGACTTGCTGGTCTTTTCGTGGTTTTTCGTTTTTTGTCAGGATTTTGTCAGTATCTCTTTGACTAGTGAAGCTTGATTTCTCTTTGGTATCTTCTGCCTCTTTTTTCATGTACACTATACAGGTTTTGATTGTTTGTTTGTTCTATGCCTGTAGGATAGAGCGGAATGCTTTGTCGTAGTTATATAATGCCGAGTGATGTATTTCCTTAAGTACTTCCGTTGTTCCGATGCATATAGCTTTTAGTAAATACAGAAAAAGTCCCTTCCACTGCGACATGACAAACATGTCCACCTTTCTTAAACTTTGCTGTATACATGTATAATTGCAAGTTATTAAAGCTAATTTCCATTTTGACATCCAGAATTTTGTCTCTATCAACAGGGCTATTAAGCACAGACAGTCACGTTTTTCATGTTTCGGCATTCAAAGATTTATGCCCGTCAAATTTCAAAATCAATTTCAATGTTAATATAGTACAAGATTTAATGTAAGATTATACAAATTGGGCTCATACAGTATAATTTGGTCCATTGCATAATGCAGAACAGAATATAAAAATATATACATATATAATTATTCTTTATTGTCATATAAGGAAAACATGATACTTGTGACAAATACAAATAATAACAACAACAAATGAACTGGTTTGAATACATATATATATATATAACGCAAAAATAACTAGGAGTCCCCTGTTCTCAGCTCTAAAGACTGTTCTATAAAGGAACTTGATTTTTCACTTGGTTTATATTTGAATGATTTAGCAGGACTACTAGTTTTTCAGTATCTATATATATTTTATAATCTGCTTATTTAAAACTTTTATAATTATTTCATTTTAGAGACCACTTACAGACTGGCGAGATGTTTGGCTGAAGTTTGAGAGAGGGGAGTTAATTCTACAAACAAATGACCACACAAATATGGCTCCATTGAATGGTAAGCCTTCAATAGAACATTCAAATGTGTTCATTCTTTGATTTATATTAGGATATAATGCAATTCAGTGTTTTACATTGTAATATTTCCTATCAAAGGAAATTATAAATCTAATAATTTGAACGTTGCAAAACTATTAATTTTGTTTCGTCTAATGCATGTCTTTAGAAAATACATCTAATGCATGTCTTTAGAAAATACGTCTAATGCAGGACTTTAGAAAATGGTTCGTTTTGATTTTTTTTTTATATTTCCCATTCACAGGAGCAATTGCTAGATCAGAATGCGGCATGAAGATAGGGTGGGGTAAAGGATATGATAATTTCATTGGTTGTATTGACGAAGTAAGTATGGTAAACCAAGTTTGCTCATTGCGGTTGTTGTTAACATATATCAGTATGCATATGGCAGACTATATTTTATATATTTTTTTTCTACAAAATAGAAACTATAGTATCTTTATTCTGATGAATACCACTTAGAGGTTTATGATTCATATGGGTCAATAATGTTTTCTCAATCAAAAATCTTAACATAAATAAAAAAAAGTTCATTATAGAGGGCAAACTGTTGGCTTTCGTCAATTAAATTTCTTGCGATACATTGAACATAATTTATAACATTAGTTTTTAAATCAAATGTAATCGAATTTATCGCATTGAAATCAAACAGTCTAGTAAAATATTCTTTTATCGAAGTTATAAAGTAACTTTTTAACAATTTAACATATGAAAATTTACTAAAATGTAAAACAATAGTCCGAATAGATTAAAGGAAATAGTTATATTATTAATTGACCTTTTTCAGGTATCAATACATAGATGTCATCCAGAAGTCACTGTGAATAAATCATGATCCACAGGTCAAACTACGTCCATCAATGTCCATCTGTGTCATGTTGTGATTGATTTCTCTGATTATTTCATATCATGAAATATAACTTATTTATTTGATGTCCCACACTATGAATGAATTAAATAGAATAAATTATGTTAAGATTTGTTCATTCAGCATTATTAATACAGATATTCTTTGTGTTATTTGACGTGTATATTTTATGGACGCTTGCAAATTGCATTCGAAGCTACAACCCAGGATGTATTCTGATTATGGCACATTTTATGTAATGAGGAATACCATCAAAGGAAGTAGGCCAATTGTATTTTATGTACTAAAATTTCTGAAGTAGATTTCGGTTTCTGTCAATACTCGAGAAATTGAGATGTTAACTTAACGTATTTTCCTTACGAAACAGTAGTAAAATATATTTATTTCGATTTTGAAATAACTGGAAATCTTCAATGAACAACCCGGAATTAATAACCCGCATGGCGAAATTGAAATGCACTAACAATTATAAAAGTTCACGTTTGGAACAAGATTGTTTGTTTAAAAACTTCTTTATAAATTCACTGATGCGACTTGTTTTATCTGAAGGCAAGCGGGTTTTCATCTTTTTCCGGATATCAAGTATAATACACAAATGTTCAATAACTGTACAAGGGCAAACAACCTTGTGTTTAGCAAGTGGAATATTAAGTCTTTTAAAAAGTGTAGTCATTAATGCCATTGTTCTCTCTGCGCAAGAATTCGGTATATCTATAGTCAAAAAATCGTCTAAAAGGTGAAATATATTCAATTTTGTAGATATTAGTAGCAATCCAACAAATCGCGCTAGACAAGTTATCAAAAATAAGTGGCAAGCTTCTACAGCTGAACGCTATCTATTTAAAAAATAGTATTCTTTACATCATTTAATGCAAAATAAATGCCACTGGTCCTTTCTAACATCTAATTGTTTGAAATCGGACTCTATATCAAATTTTGAGCACAATGAAAAACGACCTAGTTTTCATCTATTCCAACATACGTCATTGAACAATCTTCTTTACTGATCAAGTCATAAATACTACAATTATCATCATCGTCATGTGGGGCTGATAAAATCCAATATATAAGCCGCTTTTTCCCGGAGTACTTACCCACAGCAAGTCCTAAGAGCTGAATCGATAATAGTTAAATGGTGGAATTTTATACGGACCTAACAAGAAACCTTTTTTCACGTTTTTTGTCAATAAGCTGTCGTACAAAGACAGGTTGAGAGCGAGCTGAAAAGTTATTCTTACATTCAAGTGTGAGCATATCAGTACATTCAATCATTGTGTCAAACCCCTCATGTATCCCATTACAAAGATAATTAACAAAATTTATATGCGGATGTGTTTGCAATAATTCATGTAACAAGTTAACATTGGTCGGTGAATTTTCAATAACGGAAAATTGTTACTAGTCATTTTTTATCTTCGTTGATTGTTGTCGATCATCTAGAAGATTTAAAATTGAGAATGGAAACGTTTAATGCGTCGAAGAGACAATAACCCGACCAAAGAGTAGAAAACAGCCCAAGGCCATCAATGGATCTTCAACACACCAGAGGCGGACTTCAGCTGGCCCCTAAACAATATTGTATACTAGTTCAGCTAATGAACGCCATGCTAAACTCCGAAACATATGTAAATGAACCAAAATTTAAAAAACATACAAGACTAACAAAGGCCAAATGTTCCTGACTTGGGACAGGCGCAAAAATGCGTTGTTCTTTTGAGTATCAACTTGTACTTTGTTTCAGTTGAAGGCTAAATGAAAAGCGAAACAAGAACTGAACATATGAGAAAATGAACAATCTGGTCTCGCGCAACTCCTTGTGGTGTTATAGTTATTGCAGATCTCTTTCCCATCGTACAAGACTCGTTCTGCCCTTCCTATCAACACGATCGGAAGATGGTCTATTCTTCGAATATGTATTACGTTTTCCTGACTGAGAAGAAAGAGTGCAAAAATTTGTTCCGTGATCGATAGCGTAACAAAGTCTACAAACTTCTGGCCTTGCATGCGGAGCTAAAAGCGTAAAAATGTCATTTTCTTTTACTCCCCAGTCAAATTTAACTTAAAAATCACGAAGTGCAGTTGAAGCTTTGGCGGCAAAAAGCTTATGGTATTCATAAAATTTCTCACCATAGCAAGATTCAATCTGTAAAATGTTAGCTATGTAACATATCTTATTCCTCACTGCGTTGAGGAAAAACCCTACACATGACGCGCTTATATTTGCCAAAAGCGCATACGAACTCTTTACTAGTCAGCGATCTATGAAGCCGGATATCCTTTTTTTCCTGGCAAATTAATTTCCAGATCACTGCTATAAGGTAAGGAAGTTCATTAGGCGAATGACTGGTCACATTTTGTAAATTTGGCGAGCCTTCCTGGTCCTCATTCGACAATTCATCAGGTTCGGAAACTGATTTGAGATTATCCAAATAAATTTGTTGTAACACTGTTTTACTTAATTTTGAAGTAATTTTAATTCCAATATTTGTAAGTTCTTCCTGAAATTTTTTTACTAACCAAGACGAACAGTCACTTTCTTGTCTGTTGCTTGCTAATGAATATGGAGAATATCAGCTTGATGACTTCCTTTAATCCGAGAAGCCATTGTGTATAGTAATCCGTAATCGGTAAAAAAAAATCAAATTTTAAATACTAAACTTTAGAAATATATATAAAAAGTTTTATGTCAAATCGAATATTTTTGGTTATACAAGACTGCTTACAAACTGAACGAAACAAGAAGACTGATCGTTATCTATCAAAATAATTTTCAGTAGTAATTATTTTTACGGCTATAATCTGACCACTTAGCTATAAATTCCTGACGAGACGCAGAAACAAAAACGAACACCCGAAACAATTATTAACCAAATTATATGCTTTAAATACAAATAATTTAAAATTATTTCGATATTTTGAAATAACTGGAAATTTCATCTACGAAATCAAATTGTTTAAATCGTGGTTCTTCCAGAATGTAAAAAAAAACAAAGTTTTGCCAAATGAAGACCTCATACCAATTTCAACTGTTACAGTATATAAAATCTTAGCCCATTATTAAAATGGTAATAAAAATCTTTATTCTCATAAACAATAAGTTACAATGGTACAAATTTATTTTTCGTATAAATCGAAATAGTTTTTTTTCTGATTTAAAGTTTGTCGTACAACTAATAATTTCTTTGACTTTCAAAATTTTCGTCTTTTAGATTTTTCCTGCCGATTTCAAATGTTTTACATACCAGAAAATAATGATATTCATCACCAATACAGTTATTATAACATTACAAACATATATTTCCCCCTTCCTACACCATTCCACTGTCCTGTTACTATAGGTAGATTATAATTTGTGGTTCGGAACTTACAATGCGTATATATATCTTTATCTTCCAAGATAACCTATAATTTATAGATTATGGTGAATTTAACATAAAATAAATGCCATTCCTGTCTAAATTGATCATGTAGGCGCATCTTTACCGAAGAAATAAGTCAATCCGAATTAGGAAAAACTTATCTGTCCTAATATAGGAATAGCCAGTATCATCAACCACTTTTCTTGTATGAGCGCATTTTTACAATGTCGATTCAAAATGTTTGTCGACCGACAATTTGTATAAGAATTGGTACGCTAAATAAGAAAGTTTTATATTCGTTTCAGATTAAAGTCGTGCTCAGTATTCAATCATTTTAGTTTAATATCTAGTTGAACAGGAAAATACCAAGTCCGCCCATATAGTTTGGGTGGGTGATTTCAACTTGAGTAAAATTTACAAAATCTTAACTGTACCTTTTCAATACACTTCGTATTTTTGCTAAATCCGCATACATCTGAGCCATACAAAGAGCCATACAAAAGAATTGGCTTTACCATTTTATTAAACAATTCTTCTTGACATTCTTTGATAAATTATGAATGCGACCTCTTTTAAAAAACCTCGTACATTGCTTTTGTTGCCTTCTCTGCTTGTTTTTTATTGTTTTACCGAATTTCCGGTCCTTTTAAATAGTATTCCAAGATAATTAAGTTCATAGACTATCTCTAAATCTGCCCCATTTAAATAAAACTTTAAATCTGCACTAGGTTTTCCCTTGAAAATACCATAACTTTGGTTTTATCAACATTAATCTTCAGTCTCCATATATTACAGTACTCTATAAATTTGTTCAATATCTTGTGTAAATCTTCTTTTGATTCAGACATAAAGACCGTGTCATCTGCATATAGAACTGTACTCGAAGTTTCAGGTAAATGTTCAACATACCTTCTAGTAAATCTGAGATCTCGTTTAGACCCACAAGATTTTCTATTTCTAAACAATTTTGCAAGTCATTAAGAAAGAGAGCAAACAGAAAAGGTGACAAATTCTCACCTTGCCTTACCCCAATATCATATGAGAAATAGTATGATTTGTAATTATTATGTAATACATCTTTGTACATATTGAGAATGACATGATATATTTTCCTTATTATACCATTGGTTTCAACTCCCCAGGCAAAGTTGACCTTAGATGAATTTGGCTATTTTTAGGTACTTTTGGTCATAAAGCTCTGCAACTGTTTCGGTTCTTATACATCCTCGGCTTTCACATATTCGGCTTTGAGTGTTCCTGATGAAGGTAAATCAAGAAAAGCGCTTCGGACGATTGAAATTAATAACGTGTTGTCTTCATTTTTTAAAGTAGTTTTCCCAGAGAGCTTCTATCCAAACCATGTCGAACGCCTTTTCAAGGTTGACGAACGCGCAAAACAAACATTTCTATTTTTCATCTTTTTAAATGAGTAGAAAGCTGATAGATTATCAGTTGTCGAGTACGACTTGCGGAATTCAAATTTTAATTTGAATTCAGCAAGAGTGTTTCTTCAGGGAACCGACATAATCTTTCATTACGTATAGTAAAGAATTTACGAAGCAAGATTAAAAGTTATTCAAGTATTTGGTTGTTTTTTTCTGTTTAACCCTATTCAAAAAATTGAAATACTCTTTCGGGTCGGAAATTTTCATAATTTTAAGCTTATTGTATGCATTTGCTTCCTAAACTTATTACTATTCGAGTGTCTTTTTATCTTGTTTTTCTGCTAATTAAACCTCTTGTTTGAGTGTATCTGTTTTCCTAAACTTTATCTTTCTTTTAAGTTTTCAATATTTTTGTCTTGCAAACTTCCATTCTTCGTATTATTTATGTATAATAAAAATTCTAAACCATAATTATATATAATATTACACCAGATATTTTTTATATTAGATAAGGCTTTTCAAATTCTCAAAAATATTGAAAATATTATACTTGTATTTTTACCACATTTTAAAGTTTCATTCTACAAATAAAAGTTTCAGTTAATAACTTAAAATTGAAATTAATGCTAATATTGTGGTCATTCTAGATAAATAGTTGCACACGAAATTGAGCGCTGTGAATACCAATTATTTAACCCTATCTTCTGTTGTGTTTTTTCTCTTTTTTTTTTTCTTTTGTTATTGTCGTAATCAAATTTATATAAATAATCTAATGAAATGATGCTTGTATGACATACCACTACATTAAAATAAGGAGATGTTGTATGATTGCAAATGAGATAACTATCAACCATATGCTAAAGGACGTAGATGTAAGCATCAAACAAACTAAAGGTCATAGTACATAACCCATACCGTATATAGTAAGCTATAGACATCCCTATCATGATAAATGGGAAAACATTCAAATGTGAAACCTACGGCCTAATGCATGCTAAAACAATAATATAAAAACAAATATGGCAGACAGCAATCAACGACAACGACTGACTTGGGACAATACTAGAAATATCTTATTTATTTGTTCTTCTATTTTTTCTAGTTATTATAATAAGTAATGTGAGCTACATTTGTATGCCATGTTTTAGACATAAAATCTTTTCTATATAAAAAGCTGAATATAATCATTTTTTTTACTATTATTATTATTATCATTATCATTAAATTACCTATGATTTGTACATGCGTAAGAATATAGTACATTAGCTTTTCAAAGATGAAATAGATGGAAATTTGGGTATAATGTACCCAACCTCAAATATAACCTAAGGACAACTAGAGGGAAACACCTGGTCTATATCAATAGCCATGTGCCTGTACAATATGTCTAGCTCTAAATCGCTTTAAGTTAATGAATTTAGGGAATAAATCAAACAGATACATTTAAACATCTGACATTTCAAATAGCTTAAAATAAGTTATGACATATAAGATTACTAATAACGAGGTTCATGATTAGGCACAGACATATGAATATGTCATCTTTTTTTTTTATCTAAATCTTCCCTTTTCAATCTAGATCAGTGGTATAACAAAAAAAGTTGATAAAAAGAAAAAAAAGAACAAGAAAAGCGTTTAACTCACTTAATAACCTTTCATTGGGACATGTATAAGAACAAGGTTAATGAGCTTTTTCAAGAAATGACATGTAAGTTATATGTCAACGAGACAGCAACCAGACTACAAAGTCAAAAACCGGTATAAAAGTTACAAAAACACAAAATGATACGCAATGTGTC
Source organism: Mytilus coruscus (assembly GCA_017311375.1). Taxonomy (NCBI): domain Eukaryota; kingdom Metazoa; phylum Mollusca; class Bivalvia; order Mytilida; family Mytilidae; genus Mytilus; species Mytilus coruscus. Next base: position 91,439,446 of record CM029604.1, read on the forward strand.
ATACCGTTCAAAAGATTTCTAGCAGAAAAATAATATTTGTATATAACAATTACTAAAAGCAAGCTCATGGATGCTGTAGAATGTGTCCTCGTGCTTGTAGTGTATGCACTTATGTTTTACAGTTATGGGTTTTTTGCTTGTGAGAGAGCTGTCTACTTATAGTTTTTGAACTTTGGTGGATAGTTTTCTCGTTCGTCATCATACCACATCTCCTTATTTTCATATTGATTGCAGGTTTTGTTGCTGGTGCTGTGTGGATGCTGTAGAATGTGTCCCCGTGCTTGTAGTGTGTGCCCTTATATTTTACAGTTATGGGTTTTTTGCTTGTGAGAGATCTGTCTACTAACAATTTTTCAACTTTGGTTGATAGTTGTCTCACTGGCAATCATACAACATCTCCTGATATTTATATTCATATAACTTTTCTGTTACTAAGAAATTATGCTATCCTAAACTGTAATATCGATTGTTGTGCTTCATAGAAGATTAAATACGACAACGTGGAGCGGGGGGTTGGGTCGTAACCTTTGGCCAGCGAAGATGAAATACGACACGACCTTTTGCAGTGCACAGAACAAACTATATATATCAGTGGTTGTCGTTTGTTGATGTGGTTCATAAGTGTTTCTCGTTTCTCGTTTTTTATATAGATTAGACCGTTGGTTTTCCTGTTTGTATTGTTTTACACTAGTCATTTTGGGGCCCTTCATAGCTTGCTGTTCGGTGTGAGCCAAGGCTTCGTGTTGAAGGCCTTACTTTGACCTATAATTGTTTACATTTTACACATTGTGACTTGGATGGAGAGTTGTCTCATTGGCACTCATACCACATCTTCTTATTTCTATATATAGCAAATTAAAGTTTCAGTTTACTATGATCGCTAGGAATATAAAAACATTTGGGATATGGTATCAATACCAATGGGAAAATATCCATTAAAATCAAAGGACAATGGGCAAATATCCATAGATCAAAGGACAAAGATATGAAAAATTAAAGGTCACCGTACGACCTTTAACAATGAGCAAGACATATATCGTAAAGTAAGTTTTGACAAAATGTAAAACAATTCAAACGAAAAAAAAAAAGATTTATACTACAACAATGAACGAAAAACAAATAGTGGCAGACAGCGACAATCACTGGATTACAGGCTCCTGTCTTGGGACTTTCAGATAAAGAATAGGGGGTGGGGGTGTCATGTTTGTGGGCGATTCCCCTATCCTCCAAAACTGGGACATTGGTGTAGAAGCACAACATAAAAACAACTTTTAAATATCAGTTGGTAAGACTGGACTCGTCAGTTTTGTACTAAGCACAAAAAAACAAGTAACGAACAAAAAGACAAAAGACACAAAGTACTGATCTAAGGGTACTAGAAGTAACTGAAAGCTAGTTAATAGCACAATTTCACCTATTTCATAAATAGACTATATAATCCCACACTAAAATATCAATCAGTATATAGTGAATATAGTGAAAAGACTTCATAGGCAGTTTGAGAAATGAATGACCTAAGTCCTTGTGCAATGCCAAAGTATCAGTATCCGCAGGATGTAAATCGTAAGTATTCATACGTTTTCAACAAATAAAAAAAATGACATCATGATATGTCTGGCTATTTAATATTGTACGTAATCATATATTAACTCTTAAAGTAAGGTAATTTCTAACTTACTGAAAAACTGATAACAACAAGGGTGTCATTACCAAATTGGTTTTGTTTAAAAAAGATACTAAATTCTGTCATTAAATGATATGATCAGTCTCCTTATGTCAAGGAGACAGAGTGGACAACAAAACTCATTATTCGAAGACAACGCCGCCATGGCAAAGCAACAAAACATGATGAAAGACAAACAAGACCACAAAACACTATATAGAAATCTGAAGACTGAGCAACACCAACCCCGTCAAAAACCGGTGCTCCAGAATAGGGAGTAGCTTCTGCTACATATGTGGCACCCGTCAAGTTGCTCATGGTAATTACAAAGTCGATGATAAGTCTCAATCGTGAATGGCAAAATCGATGAAAAGAGGACGGGATTAAGATTGGAACATATCCGTGGTTATCTGTGACACAAATATTCCATAACGGTCAACCAAAAAATGGGTCATGCTGTATTATTTTTTACATCGTATTATGCGTATGTTCGTTGATGTTTTTGTGCTAACAAATCTTGATTTACTTCTTTTAAATTCGTATTTTTCTCTCTATGAAAACTTCTCTTCTGTATCTTTTTTATAAGATCGCTTCAATCGTGCCAAGCACATCAAACAATATTTAAAACTATTTCTGACAGTAGTAATTTAGTCTTATACCATAACTTAGGCATCCTTACGTGCTTTGGTTCCAACGAATCTTCCTATTTGTTATCAGCCACTATACAGTGTTTGCATTTGCACACTGTTGACGTTTTCCAAAGAAAAAATCATTGTATGTAAATGCCTTTATGACAATGATGTCTTCAAATTTTTACGAAAGTTAAAGAATAATCACGTTTGTCATAGATTTTAGTTTACGAGTATGAAGGTTAGCAAAATCAGAGAACTATATTTTAATTAGATTGGTTTGAAGTAATCCATCTGTGTCAATATCGAGGAGAGATAAATCAGAATCATACGTTATAGTTTCGGTAGTTTCCTTAATCTCAAGTTCAATGGGATGAAACTTACTGAAATGTGGGTTATTGAGTGACAGGACATCATCAATATATCTGAAAGTGAAATTAAAGAACTTTGCAAGATGATATTTCATATGAATACAAAACCGAGTCGGTTAGGAGGGGCATACAATTAGTACCCGTTGGCAAACCGACTGTCAGTTAAAATGGAAAATCCACCGAACTGAACAAATGTATTGCCAATCAAAAAGTCCAGCATACTGTTGTACTCTGTACAATATACTGTTGTGTTCTGTACAAAAGGTGGAATAAGATTACAAAGTTAATTCAGTGCTTTCTTCTGTTGAATACAATAAAACATTTGTAATTTTCGTCCCTCCGGTGAGTTCAAGATTCTCGCCTAACTTCATCATACACACTTTCTGTTCTTGTAAAATTTGTTACTATTCTAGGGGCTTCTAGTTGTGAATTTTTCAATTTGTAGAGAACAATAAATAGCATATAATCACAATTTGCAATAACAGATGGATGAAACTACAGTAGCATGCAAAGTATTTTTAAGATATAGAATATTAAAACTTAAAGATCTATTCAACATGAAAACGGCATTGCATGATAGTATCCGTCGCGTTTGAATCAAAATGAAATGCAGGTATGTTACAAACACAAATAGAAAAAGCTTTTGGTCTCTAGTGGATAGTTGTCTCATTTGCAATCATACCAAATCTCCTAATTTTCATATCTTGCAAATTTTCAAATGAACCAAATTGTCGATCATGCAGGACAATACAGATTTACATTGATATGCTTTGATTGGTCGGTGAACTATTTTAAGCCTGGTTGCACGTAGTGCGAAACCGGGTTACAGTATGGTGATGCCTGACGATTGTGCGGACGGTCTGGGGTAAGTGGGAATCAGTTTCTTGTTAATAACTCCACCGACAGTTTTAACCCAGTTCAAACTATCACAGATAAATTGCACAGATATTGAAGTTATGCACCTGTTATTTTGAAACTGCATTATAATTTGTTTTGCATTTTTCCAGACTTGGGATCTTGGTAATTTTTCATCAGAATTTACAAACAGGCGGTACTTCGTTTGTGTAAACAACTTTTCCTATAGTTTTCAACCTAGATCCTTAAAACTCCAAAGATATATTGCACACATTTTACAGTTAATCGCCTGCTAGTATAGAATTTATTGAGGATTGTTTGAAACACAGTAAATTTTCAGTAGAATAAAAAAAAAAAACAACACCTAATTTTGTATAATCAATATATTCTGAAAACGTCACAGGTTTGCAAACCTATTGAGGCTGATTATGCTTTATTTTGGAGTTCTTTTCCTTATTTATATTTTACATTTCCATATATTTAAATGCTTATTATAGACCATTCTTCATTACTTGAGAAGAAATCTATTCAACACGGTCATTTGCTTCTATGTTCTATTTTTAACTTAACAATACATAAAAAGCATTTTAATAAGTAGTTATGCTAATAGATCGATCGCACCAACTTCTGGTCAATTAAATATGCTGTTATAATCTTTTAATAAAGAACTGTAGCCCTAACGGACCAAATGTACGCAAATTGTTGTCAAAGAAATTGTTTCATTGACCACGCCTATTTTTCTTATACAATCAACACTATTGATATTTTAATTTTGTAAAATTTACGGCCACAAATATGAAAATATTATTGTCAGTATTGTAGTAACTCATGTGTTTTGTTTTCAGTAAAAACGAACCAATCATTTTCAATTTAATGCCAGGTCTAACCTCTCATATATGACATAATGAATATGTTTATTAAAATGATAATGAACATGACGAAAGCGATTTATAGTATAATCTACATAGTCTAAAAGACATTGAACTATTCTGACAAAATACTGTCTTAAAGAGATTCCACAAGTGATTAATGACATAATAACAAAATGATAGATTTCCTATCATATCAAAACATATTAAGATATATACATTATAAGTACTATTTAAATGATAGTTTGTATGTAAATTTCAGTTCATAAAATTATGTAATTGTTATAAAAGTAAGGCTGCAACAACCTTAGGCAACATTGATTTAGACAGTTAAAAATTCTCTTCTGGTTTTATGCATATCAAACCTTTAATACTTTGCGCCTTTCGGAGTTTTGGCCTTCGTCGTACATGGTCATGGATAATCCAGACTTTTTGTAACACAATCTTCTCATCATACAAACATGCATCTAGTATGGTGATGATTTAATGAATTGATAACTGGATAGCGTGCGTTAATTAATCATGCCTAACTCTTAAACCTCTTTGGTATTTATGTTTGCTTTGGGTGTTTCTGGTGAAGGTAAATCCAAAATATGCATCGAATGCAGCAACATCAGTCAGGCATCAATACAACTAAACAAAACCAAAAGATATCTGGAGATAAACTATTTAATTTGTCAAGCCTGAGTCTAGAATAGCTAGGAATTACTTCTACCAAAATCATTATTCAAATTCAAATCTCGTTAGACACAAAACACATTAAGATAAATGTATAAGTAATTATTACCGTTGATAAGGTCCCTATTTGGAACAGAGACATGACACACATGAACATATGGCGCTGTTAAACTAGATCTTTAGCACTCAAACACCTTTTGATCTCAAACATTGAATGAAAACGTCATATTTAAAATAAACTTAACAAACGGAGGGCATTGGTATGCAAACTGCTACTGTTGTGCTCTTTACAATATACTGTTGTGCACTTTACAATATACGGTTGTGCTCTTTACAATATACTGTTGTGCTCTTTACAATATACGGTTGTGCTCTTTACAATATACTATTGTGCTCTTTACAATATACTGTTGTACTCTGTACAATATAATGTCGTGCTCTCTACAATAAAATATTGTGTTCTGTACAATATACTGTTTTGTTATATACTACATAATGTTGTGCGCTGTACAATATACTGTTGTGCTCTGTACAATATACTGTTGTATTCTGTACAACTTACTGTTGTGCTCTGTACAATATAATGTTGTGCTCTGTACAATATAATGTTGTGTTCCGTACAATAAACTGCTGTGCTCTGTACAATATACTCTTGTGGTCTATACAACATAATGTTGTGCTCTGTACAAAATACTGTTGTGCTCTGTACAATATAGTGTTGTGTTTTGTATAACATACTGTTGCGATATGTACAGTATATTGTTGTGATCGGTACAATATACTGTTGTGCTCTGTACAATGTACAGTTGTGATCTGTACAATTTACTGTTGTGATCTGTAGTATATACTATTGTGTTCTGTAAAATATACTGTTGTACTTTGTAAAATATACTGGTATGATCTGTACAATATACTGTTGTGCTCTGTACAATGTACTGTTGTGATCTGTACAATATACTTTTGTGCTCTGTGCAATATACTGCTGTACTCTGTACACAAGGTGGAATAAGTTAATTCAGTGCTTGCTTCTGTTGAATACAATAAAACATTTATAATTTTCGTCCCTCCCGTGAGCTAAAAATTCTCACCTAACTTCTTCATACACACTTTCTGTTCTTGTAAAAATGTGTAACCCAGTAACTAATCTAGCGGCTTCTAGTTGTGAATCTTTTGATAAATAGAGAACAATAAACACCATATAATTATAATTTGTAATAACAGATGGATGAAACTACAGTAGCATACAAAGTACTTTTAACATAAAGTATATTAAACCAAAAAGATCTATTCAACATAAAAACGGCATTGCATGATCGTATCCGTAGCGTTTGAAACAAAATGAAATGCCGGTATGGTACCAAAACAAATAGAAAAACCTTTTGGTCTCTAGTGGATAGTTGTCTCATTTGCAATCATACCAAATCTCCTAATTTTCATATTAGATTAAAACATCTTGCAAATTTTTTAAATGAACCAAACTGTCGATCATGCAGGACAATACAGATTTACATTGATATGCTTTGATTGGCAGGTGGACTATTTTTGGCCTGGTTGCACGTAGTGCGAAACCGGGTTACAGTATGGTGATGTCTGACGATTGTGCGGACGGTCTGGGGTAAGTGGGAATCAGTTTCTTGTTAATAACTCCACCGACAGTTTTTAACCCAGTTCAAACTATCACAGATAAATTACACACATATTGAAGTTATGTACCTGTTATTTTGGAACTTCATTATTTTTTTTTTTTTTTTTGCATTTTTCCAGACTTTGGATCTTGGTCATTTTTCATCAAAATTTACAAACAGGCGGTACTTCATTTGTGTAAACAACTTTTCCTACAGTTTTCAACCTAGATCCTTAAAACTCCAAAGATATATTGCACACATTTTAAAGTTAAACACCTGCTAGTATAGAATTTGTTGAGGATTGTTTGAAACATAGTAAATTTTCAGTAGAATAAAAAAAAAAACACCACCTAATTTTGCATAATCAATATATACTGCATTTGTCAACCTCAAAACGTCACAGGTTTGCAAACCTATTGAGGCTGATTATGCTCTATTTTGGAGTTCTTTTTCCCTAATTCATATTTTACATTTCCATATATTTAAATGCTTATTATAGACCATTCTTCATTACTTAAGAAGAATTCTATTCAACACGGTCATTTGCTTCTATGTTCCAGTTTTAACTTAACAATACATAAAAATCATTCTAATAAGTAGTTATGCTAATAGATCGATCGCAACAACTTCTGGTCAAGTAAATATGCTGTTACAATCTTTTTAATCAGGAACTGTAGCCCTTCCAGACCAAATGTACGCAAGTTTGTCACATAAATTGTTTCATTGACCACGCCTTTTCTTTCTTATACAATCAACACTATTGATATTTTAATTTTTGGAAAATTTACGGCCACAAATATGAAAATATTATTGTCAGTATTGTAGTAACTCATATGTTTTTGTTTTTCAGTAAAAAAACGAACCAATCATTTTCAATTTAATGCCAGGTCTAACCTCTCATATATGACATAATGAATATGTTTATTAAAATGATAATGAACATGACGAAAGCGATTTATAGTATAATCTACATAGTCTAAAAGACATTGAACTATTCTGACAAAAATACTGTCTTAAAGAGATTCCACAAGTGATTAATGACATAATAACAAAAATGATAGATTTCCTATCATATCAAAACATATTATGATATATACATTATAAGTACTATTTAAATGATATTTTGTATGTAAATTTCAGATCATAAAATTATGTAATTGTTATAAAAGTAAGGCTGCAACAACCTTAGGCAACATTGATTTAGACAGTTAAAAATTCTCTTCTGGTTTTTATGCATAATATCAAACCTTTAATACTTTGCGCCTTTCGGAGTTTTGGCCTTCGTCGTACATGGTCATGGATAATCCAGACTTTTTTCTAACACAATCTTCTCATCATATAAACATGTATCTAGTATGGTGATGAATTGATAACTGGATAGCGTGCGTTAATTAATCATGCCCAACTCTTAAACCTCTTTGGTATTTATTTTTGCTTTGAGTGTTTCTGGTGAAGGTAAATCTAAAAATATGCATCGAATGCAGCAACATCAGTCAGGCATCAATACAACTAAACAAAACCAAAAGATATCTGGAGATAAACTATTTAATTTGTCAAGCCTGAGTCTAGAATAGCTAGGAATTACTTCTACCAAAATCATTATTCAAATTCAAATCTCGTTAGACATGTTAGACACAAAACACATTAAGATAAATGTATAAGTAATTATTACCGTTGATAAGGTTCCTATTTGGAACAGAGACATGACACACATGAACATGTGGCGCTGTTAAACTAGATCTTTAGCACTCAAACACCTTTAGATCTCAAACATTGAATGAAAACAGTCATATATAAAATAAACTTAACAAACGGAGGGCATTGGTATGCAAACTGCAAGCATGACAAAACAAAGTTATGGCAAAAATGTTGTGATTCCGACTATGTTAATTTCGTTCTTTGTATATAAATATATATGCTTTAGCTTCGGTTCTGGTATTGTTTTATTGAAATTTTCTGTTATAAAATTTTGGAAATGACTTAAGAACGAAAGCTTCTTTTTTTGTAATTTTATTGGGGTGTAAAAAACTACTCAAAGATACCCGGCTTATAATTTGGTACGCCAGACGACAGTTTCGTCTACATAAGACTCATCAGTAGGGCTCGAATGAACATAGTTTGAAAGCCAAATCAAATACAAAGTTGAATAGCATTGATAACCTTAAATTCCGAAAAGTTTTACCAAATACGACTAAGACAATCTATACCTTGGGGTAGAAAAACCTGAATATTTGAACATTTTATAAACAATAGATTTACATGAAAATTTTTATGATATTTCATGTCATGTCAGCACAAATGTGCCAAATACTGGTCTAGTGGCACCCTCCGATGCAAAACGTCAACCAGCAGTGGCATTGACGTAGTGGTTGTAAAAACCCATCTAAGACACCAGCGACTCTTTTCACAAAAAATCTTACGATTAAAATTGATCTTAAGTTATACTGAGTTGTGTATGACTTACGAGTATTTTTACTCTTAAGATTTTTTGTAAAAAGAGCCGCAGGCTTATTATTTGGTACACCAGACGCGTGTGTATATATTAAACTAATGAATGACTCTCGAATCAAAATGGTTTGAAAGCCAGGTCAAAAACGAAGTGGAAGAGCATTAAAACAGAAAATTCCGAAAAGTTTTGCCAATTACGGTTCAGTCAGTCTTTGCCTGGTTGTATAAAATCCTTAGAGCTAATTTCATAAAGCTTGTAGATTAAGACTGTAGTTGGCTTACTTGCTTTGTTTGTGTAAACGTTTGCTCAAGCATTGTAATTAAGATTGACATCTAAAAACAATATAAAAATAGGCGGAGTTACACCTTTATACCTTATACTTAAATTTGATTGTCCAATCAAATCTAAATTTAATTTATACAGGTTTAACTCCGCCTATTTATATCGTTTAAACAAACAAAGCAAGCAAGCAAACCAAATTCTTAATCTACAAGCATTAGGAAATTAGCTCTAATGTCTTTAATATCTAAACATTTTATGAAAAGTAAATTTAGTAGCATTGACCGAAGCACATTTAGTATGAAGTGCGGAAGCTCTTCTTAGTGAAAATGTGCACACGATCAACACTTTTACAACACTATAAAATTACAAAAAGCATTCAATTCTTATTTTTTTAATTACATGTGTATGCCAGGACCATGCAATTACAAGTTGTATCATGCTTTTCGTTTGTATTCCTATGCAATGTTGTGACGCTGTCATAAATTTTATTGGGAAATAACATTCTACTTTAAAATGCCTAGCGATTGTTGTATGCCGATCAAAACTACGGATTCTTATGAAACATACATGTAATGTAAAAATAAGGAGATGAGGAATGATTGCCAATGAGACAACTATCCACCGGAGTTCAAATAAAGTGGATGTAAGCAATTATAGGCAACCGTACAGCCTTCAACAATGAGAAAAACCCATATAGTATAGTCGGCTATAAAAGGCCCCGACATGAAAAATATGAATCAATTCAATTGAGAAAACTAACGGCTTAATTTATAACAAACAATGAACGAAAAACAAATATGACAGACATGAACCAACGACAACCACAGAACTACAGGCTCCTGACTTGGGACAGACACATGATGAATGTTAAACATGTTTGTGAGCGCGCAACCCTCCCCTAACCTGGGACAGTGGTGTAACAGCACAACATAAGAACAAACTATAATAATCAGTTGAAAAAGGCTTAACTCATCAGATCGAAACAAAGCAGAAAAATATCAAACATAAATACAGACCGGACGTGGCAGGGTATTTATCCATCCCTCATCCCTAATAACAAAAAAAGGACACTAAGTGAAGATCTGAGAGTACTCGCAGTTACTGGCAGCTAGTTCAAAGCCAATAACAACTAATAAAAAAAATCATGTATCTAAGTAATTATTTCAAATTAAGAAATGTATCTCCCTTATGCATATCTCATAATATTTGTCCCGGTTTGGCTATACTTTTGGTCCTTTGGCTTTTTAACAGCTCAATATAGTAATAACGAATTCATAACAAGTTTTCAACTGGAAATAAAGAATATTGATTTACATGAAGTCTCAGACAGATAAGACCATATATCAAAAGCAACGGTTTTGCTGCAGTTCTTCTGCATACAATTTTTCTGAAAACTCTTTAATGAGGTATTTCTGAGCTAACAACGTGTCGTTGGCTTGTTCATTACTCATCGATAACTATTGTATACATATATATGACAATGTAAAACAATTCAAACGAGAAAACTAACGGCCTTATTTATGTACAAAAATGAACGAAAACAAATATGTAACACATAAACAAACGACAACCACTGAACTACAGGCTCCTGACTTGGGACAGGCATACATACATAATGTGGCGGGGTTAAAAATATTAGCGGGATCCCAACCCTCCCTAACCTGGGACAGTGATATAACAGTACAAAATAAGAACGAACTATAAAAATCAGTTGAAAAAGGCTTAACTCATCAGATGGACAAAAATACAAGTGGACGTGGCAGGGTACCTGTACATCCAAACAACAAAAAGACACTAGGAACAGATCTGAGAGTACTCGCAGTTATCTGACAGCTAGTTCAAAGCCACTAACAACTGATAAAAAAATCATGCATCTAAGACTAAATTATCAATCCGTACACATCCAACATCCAATGGATTTAGTGTAAAGACGTCATAAACAGTCAGAGAAAACATGACCTTGTGCAATGTATGTGTTTCAATGAAATAAGCTAATGTAATCGATAATTGCATTTAACACTTGGACAATTTTCCAACAAATTTTACCATTGATTTCGTTGCAAAACAAAAGATCTTATAACATTACATTTACCAATAGATTATCTTGGGCATCATCAACTAACATCATTTCGGACAATCCTTGTTTGAGTCAGAGTTCTGCAGACTAAAATGTACAATGTTTTACTCGTTGTTGAAGGCCGTACGGTGACCTGTAGTTGTTAATTTCTGTGTCATTTGGTCTCTTGTGGAGAGTTGTCTCATTGGCAATCATACCTCATCTTCTAAAAATAAGAAGATGAGGTATGATTGCCAATGAGACAACTAAATTGAAAACAACGTTCAAACCTATGATTGCGTTGGATAAATAAATTTTTATACGTTTGCATGCAAAACAAATTTCTTGGTAGAGGGGTCTAAAAACAACATTTTCCAAAAGACCAAAAAAGTGAAAAAGTATATTTTAACAAAACGCATTTGACTAGCAGGTCGAACAACGGATGTTCTTAAACCCTGCTGACTGCCATTGGCGATTGCCAAATAAACGGATCACAAAGATGTAACAAAATGGATCTTAACTATTAATCTAATACCAAACAGAAAACAATAAACTTGCGGAAAAGATGGTATACCGCAAACAAAAGATGCAAAAATTAGTACACCATATCCGGATTTCGACAATTAATGTCTCTTCAGTAATGTTGGGAATCGAATGTATATACTGCTTTGACCTTCAAAGTACAAATGTCTGTGTTATTTCAAGAACGTTTAAAAGTACATTGCATTAAGGTGTGTAGACTTTATCACACGTTCTGTGTCTATAATTCTGAAATATATCTAGTTATTACTAGTGAAGCAGGAATTGATTACCCTTTCGTAGCATATGAGTTCACTTTCGGTTTTTGGTGGGGTTGTTGCTCTATATTTAATTTTTCTGTATAATGCAGTGGCGGATCCAGAAATTTTCATAAGGGGGGTGGGGGAGGGGCACTGACTGTCTTAGAGGGGGCCCGCTCCAGTCATACTTCAGTGATTCCCTATATATCATCCAATTTTTCCCAAAAAAAAGGGGGGGCCGTGAAAAACCCTCTAAATCCGCCTCTGTTAAATGTTTTGTCGACTCTTGTAATTCTTTTTGTTGCTTTCATCTATTTTTTTACATACATTTCTAATGCCTGTACCAAGTCAGGAATATGACAGTTGTGTTCAATTCGTTTAATGTGTAAGAGCATTTGATTTTGCCATTTGATATAGGACTTTCCGTTTTAAGATTTCTTAGGAGTTCGGTATTTTTGTTATTTTACTTTTTCTCCCAGTCTTTTCACCCATTTATGACAGGAATTATTACAAAGGTTTGTAACATTATAGAGACGATCGAACTAAGAACATACAAGTAATTAGTGAATCCTATGGACTTTTAAAATTAATTCAAATCCTGTTTTGTTTTTAACAAGTAAAACTAACAGGTAATTTTAAGATGATCTAAATAGCGTCAAAAGTTCAGCGGTCGTTTTCATCATGTTTATATTTTTATCATAATAAATAATAATCCTCCTACATTTGTTATGGCTTTTCCATGACCTCATCCAAATCTACAAAAATATTTAGGGGACTGTCAAATTTGAAAAATGTCTAGTTAATTGTTTAATGTTGATTAAGATAGAACGTGACAATTTTAAGATCTTTTATTCCAATAACGTGTATTTTACCTGTATTGCAACAACAAGATTTTAAAAATACATGTATGTCATCAATATAGAGCATTCAAGCATGGTTATTGTATATGATCCACCTGACGTAATATTCGCCACGGAATTACGTCAAGGTGTGCTAAAATGACTGGACTTGTACAGGAACAAGGAAAAAGAAAACTGCAAGCTAATTGAATAGTTACTGATATAAATTTCTCGCCCAAAATTCAACCAAATCATATTTTACTTATAAGTGAAACTTAATACATCATTTTTCCATAGTAGTAATTTATTTTATTTTTACAATATGTTGATATATCCATATACGAAAGTATTGTTTTTTCTTTAATCTATTTATATGGTAAAGTATCTTCAAATACATTACCATTGAAAGGTAAGATATACATATTATATACAGTTTTTATAAAATTTACAACTTCTCTATAACATTGGCAATAATTCTGAAAATGACAAGTTCTTCTCTCGCAAAAGATTTTCAAAAATAAATATAATTTTCGGTTTTTGTTAGTTTTTTTTTTTGTTTTTATTTTTTTTTTTTTTTGTGTCGCAGGGTAGCTGCTTCGTTAACATATACCACATAGTTCCTTTTATCCGTATGATTAAAATAAGAAAATACATTGATTGCATTGTCAATGTACGAAAAATGTGATGGTTGTTTGGTGTTCTTTGTTTTGCCGGTTTGTAAAGAACAAAACTCTCTATCATTTTATCGTTTCGCATACCTTAATCAACCATTTCTTGGTTTTCACTTTTCGTACAACAATTTTTAAAAAGATTCAAGAAATTAATGCAGATCATGCAATTCAACTTCAGTTTTGATTTAAATGTGTCCACTCGAGAAAGGTGCTTTAGTTGTACAGCTCTTTATAAGCAAATTTGTATATAACCATAAAATATGTTTTTATTAATAAAAAAAACTATCGTCAATCTTATTTCAGGATGTCAAGGAAAAATGGATATGATATTCGTGGTAGATGGATCTGTACACAATACTCCATCAGACTTTAACATTCTTAAAGATACCCTTATTGAGTTAGTAGAACGACTTCACATCGGCCAAGGCGGAGCAAGGATGGGTCTTATTATTTTCAGTCAGACTGTAACAAAAGAAATCACTGTCACTGGAGACCAAGCATTACTTAAACGGGAGATAACTAACCTTAAACAGATCGGCACAGGAGTTAATACAGCTACAGGACTTCAAACTATGATCAAAATGTTCACAGATACTTACAAAAGTGTAGGTGTACCTAAAATAGGTATTGTTATTGCGACCGAACGTTCTACTGATCCAGGACAAACAATAGGAGTTGCATTTGAAGCTAAAAATGAAGGAATTAGTATGAATTCTATTGGAGTGTCTACTTTTGCAGATAGGACGGAACTATCTGGAATAGCTAATGCAGATGACAAAGTACTGATGGTCAACACATACCAGGAACTAGCAGATGTTGTTGGAAATGTAGTCACGTTAGTCTGTCCAGGTAAGTCTATATGTAATCAAATAGTCTTTGTAGATATTGATATGTTGAAAAGTAGTTGGTCTTAGATTATATCTGTTCATTAAAAAGTTATCACTCTTAAAAAAAAAGTTTGATTCAGTGTGGATGCACACGAAACAGCGATAGTAGGTAAAATAAGAGTGGGAAATAACCAAAAGTAAGAATATAGAGGCCGAGACAATTCAAAAGCACAGAGACTGGTCAATGGAAAGATTTATACAAACAATTAATATTTAAACACTATCTTATGTAATGCTAGGAGGAAATAATATAAAAGGGAATATGGTATATCAATTCATTTATAATATATAAATATGTGTAAATTATATATCATAAGAACAACACTTGTATAGCTATTTGGTCTATTGTTTCACTATTTTTTCACTATTGTTCCTTTTATTTTCGTTTTACAAGTGTATAACTTACTCCTGTCCTTTCATTGGTGGAGTTTCCGACTAAATGTTTTAAGTGTTACCAATGATTGCTATTTAAGCCATTGTTCCTTTTATTTTCGTTTTACAAGTGTATAACTTACTCCTGTCCTTTCATTGGTGGAGTTTCCGACTAAATGTTTTAAGTGTTACCAATGATTGCTATTTAAGCCATTGTTCCTTTTATTTTCGTTTTACAAGTGTATAACTTACTCCTGTCCTTTCATTGGTGGAGTTTCCGACTAAATGTTTTAAGTGTTACCAATGATTGCTATTTAAGCCATTGTTCCTTTTATTTTCGTTTTACAAGTGTATAACTTACTCCTGTCCTTTCATTGGTGGAGTTTCCGACTAAATGTTTTAAGTGTTACCAATGATTGCTATTTAAGCCATTGTTCCTTTTATTTTCGTTTTACAAGTGTATAACTTACTCCTGTCCTTTCATTGGTGGAGTTTCCGACTAAATGTTTTAAGTGTTACCAATGATTGCTATTTCCTTTTATTTTCGTTTTACAAGTGTATAACTTACTCCTGTCCTTTCATTGGTGGATGATTGCTATTTAAGCCCTTTTATTTTCGTTTTACGTTTTACAAGTGTATAACTTACTCCTGTCCTTTCATTGGTGGAGTTTCCGACTAAATGTTTTAAGTGTTACCAATGATTGCTATTTTAGCCATTGTTCCTTTTTTTTTCGTTTTACAAGTGTATAACTTACTCCTGTCCTTTCATTGGTGGAGTTTCCGACTAAATGTTTTAAGTGTTACCAATGATTGCTATTTAAGCCATTGTTCCTTTTATTTTCGTTTTACAAGTGTATAACTTACTCCTGTCCTTTCATTGGTGGAGTTTCCGACTAAATGTTTTAAGTGTTACCATTGATTGCTATTTAAGCCATTGTTCCTTTTATTTTCGTTTTACAAGTGTATAACTTACTCCTGTCCTTTCATTGGTGGAGTTTCCGACTAAATGTTTTAAGTGTTACCAATGATTGCTATTTTTACTCTAATGTATCATGTGATTACATTTTATGTGACATCTATAAATGTATTCGAAAATGCCATTTCAATTGGACAGATCTCTTCGGTTAAAAAATATAATCTGTAAGCTTGTGATAAATGTATAATAAGTGCCACTCGTAAAGTGCTCCTTTATGATGAGGAATTTTCAAGTAAAACACTCTATTTCTCGGTTTTACCTGTAGTTTTGTTTTACCTGTATGGCATGTTCATTTTGTTTTACCTGTATAGTGCCATGCTCGTTTTGTTTTTCCTGTATAGTGCCATGGTAGTTTTGTTTTACCTGTATGGCATGTTCATTTTGTTTTACCTGTATGGCATGTTCGTTTTGTTTTACCTGTATGGCATGTTCATTTTGTTTTACCTGTATGGCATGTTCGTTTTGTTTTACCTGTATGGCATGTTCATTTTGTTTTACCTGTATGCCATGATAGTTTTGTTTTACATGTATA
This sequence comes from Mytilus coruscus, assembly GCA_017311375.1. NCBI lineage: Eukaryota > Metazoa > Mollusca > Bivalvia > Mytilida > Mytilidae > Mytilus > Mytilus coruscus. Next base: position 91,455,979 of record CM029604.1, read on the forward strand.
AACTAACCGCGCTGAAGTACATCCATTATTCATTTTACTGTATAACATAATGGTTTTGTTTTACATGTATGCAATAGTGATTTTGTTTAACCTGTATGCCATGATGGTTTTTTTACCTATTTGTCTGGATGGTTTAGGTTTATCTGTTTGCCATGATGGTACAGTTTTACCTGTTTATCATGACGTTTGTTTTACCTGTATGGCATGATGGTTTAGCCAATTTGGTATTGTTTAATCTGTATGCCATGATGTTTTTGTTCTACCAGTAAGCTATTATGGTTGTGTTTAAGCTGTATGCAATGATGTTTTATTTTTGCTTGTTTACCATGACAAATTTGTTTCAGCTGTATGTCATGGCTGTTTTGATTTGTCTGTATGGTAATATGGTCTTTTTTACCTGTATACCATGTTGCTCTTATCTTAAATGCATTCTGATTTTCTGTATAAAGGAGTTTCTAGCGGAGAAGAAAACGCATTTTGATTTATCAACATTTATATTACACAAAGCTGTTTTAAGAAATAGATTTTCAAAAATAAAGGAACTGTATTAACTGAAATACTATGTATATTTTTTTAGCACAATTTTTAACCACATGGATTCCCACAACGACTACGACTACATCGACGACTACAACACAACCTCCTCCAACAACAACAGCTTCACGTACCAAACGGTCACCTATATCTGGTGAGTACCACTTCAATTGTATGATCCCGCTGACTCGTCGAACTCTTTGAATTCGTAATGTTATCCCATATATATTGAGTTACACTGACACAAAAGTAGCCAAACATGCAACTTAAATGTATATTTTAAGAAATTACATATAATCTTCGGTGACTTAATGATGTAAATTATATGTAAACGACAGTATTACAAGATACAGCGGATTTCGTTTACACATACATTCATCTATTAGTCCATAATATAAATGTGCTAACCATTAAGTTGCATAAAATTATTACAATTCTCATAATCATCGACAATTATTATAACACAAAGAAGTCACTATTGAACCATGTATATAGATTAATTCAACTTTGTCTCATGTCATAGGTCCGTGTGAGCATTGTGAATTGAGGAATGGAGTCGGTTACAATCCACATCCAGAAGATTGTGACAAGTTTATCCAGTGTTACTTTGGTGAAAACAATGAGATAGTTGGTGCTTACAGACAGTGTCCATGGGGACAATATTGGGACCAGGAAGTTCTCACATGTAGACCTGCTGAAAATGTTGTCTGTCATAGAGGTATGTAAGTTACAAATATACATTCAAACAAGTTTAACCTCGCCAGATTCTGTATGTGCCTGTCCCAAGTAAGGAGCCTGTAATTGGGTGGTTGTCGTTCGTTGCTGTATATCATATTTGTTTTTCGTTCATTATTTTGTACATAAATCAGGCCGTTAGTTTTCTCGTTTGAATTATTTTACATTGGCATTTCGGGGCATTTTATAGCTGACTATGCGGTATAGGTTTTGCTCATTGTTGAAGTCCTACGGTGACCTATAGTTGTTAATTTCTGTGTCACTAGGTCTCTTGTGGAGAGTTGTCGCATTGGCAATCATACCACATCTTCTTATTTTTATATTCAAGCTAATTATCGTAACTTTTTCCATGCAAATTGCACACTTGGGAAGCGTGTTTATTTATTAAGTCATTCATGATTCATGTTTTAAAGTAAATACTTTGGACGTTCTGATTAATACTGCCTTCATTTACAAGGACGGTGAAACTGCGCAATATAATTTACGAGGACACAAATACTGCGCAACGTAATCTACGGGGGATGATGATTCTGTGCAACGTAATCTACAGGGGATGATAATTCTGTGTAACGCACATTGTAGTTTATCATGACGATGATACACTGTAAAAAAATAGGATGAAATGTAAACCAAAAGTTTCACTGTATTTAGGACAACTATTCCAGATCTTTTTTTTTAACACCAAAAATTGTGATATGTAAATTAACACTTAATTAACACGAATTAGTGTTACCTCCGTGTAAGATGTTTACTGCGCAACGTTATTTACGAGAATGAAAGGTTAATTTCTTTTAATTAGTCAAATTAATTGTTCTGTAATCATATATTTTTATTACAGAGAAATGCAGACTGCCTGGCCTGTTATCTTATCCTTACGGTTCAATTAAAAACAATCGTGCTTATTGGAAATGTAACCTTGGAAAGTCTGTTTCTTTGTGTTGTCCAGAGGGATATTTGTACAGACCATATCAAGGATGTGTAGAGTACAATGGAAAAACTGAAACCTGTCCTCCAATTGTTTTTCACGAAGGAGCCTGTGATATGAGACCAGTGTTTGGAAATGCAACTTACTACGAAAGAATCGTTCACGGATCATGGATACGAATGCCGTGTGCACCCGGGACTCACTATGATCCAACTGAATGTGCATGCAGTTTATTTTATCCAACATACATTAGCAACGGTATGTATTTTATGTATATGTATGTTTTTTGCAGTAATTACTTTGTAGGACATATGTATCTAGTTATCGACAGTTTGACTATCGAAATTCATAAAATGTTAAGCCGTCCCTCAAACCTCGATTATATCGTGCGTTTCTAGATCTCCACATATGCACAATATGCCTCCAAGGATTTACTTTCTTACACGGTTATAGAAATATTTCAAGATAAACAAACATTATTAACGAGAAAAGAATTATATAAAGTTATCGTATCTTATAAGTTTTCAAACCAAAATCATCATTTGTCTAGTTTTTCTTACTTTCTGTTCTATTTGCTTTCAAGTTGGTTTAGTATCACGTGTAGTATATATGAGGTCATTGTTGAACTTTTTATCCTTTGTTCCTTCGTATCCCCTTGAACTTCATCATTTGTTTTCTGTTGGAATAGTACACTAATTGTGATCTTATTTTTGTATTATTTCTTAGTTTTGTGGGCGAACTATTGTTATGATTCTTGATGTTTATGATTAGTTTAACGCGTCTTCATTTGCATTAAAGAAAACAATTAGAAAAATGCCATATATTATATCTTTTTACACCAGTTGTCGAAAATATTTTATTAAAAGCTGATTTGATCTAGTGATTGACATTTATCGATTGGTTTCACATGGTACACATCTCCGCATTGAACATTTCATTCTTGTAACTTTGAAACATTTCGTATATAGCAATCTATTTTAATCATAGACTGAAATAAACATAATAAAACTGTTATTTAAGAGCATATTTAATATACGTTTTCGATTCATAAACAAATAACCTTCAAATTTTAAACATTTAATTATGATTATTTAAATTCGTATGACTAAACACTTGTATTACACAAAAACTCTAGCTATTAACGGTGAATTGTGTCGAACTTTATCAAGTTACAGAAAATATGAAAAAAATAGAAAATTTATAAAATAGCATCAAACGGTCTTTTCATATTAAACTTTAAATCATACATTTGACCATAGAAAATACTTCATGACTCTCAAATCAAATTGCTTAACACCCTCCTAAAAATATATGTATACTAGTAAATAGGTTTGATATTTTTTACAGAATGTAAACCCGAGTTGTTCATATCATTTGATGGTTCAGAAGTCAAAGATGATTCCGGTAAAAACACTTATATAGAAAACCATAATGTTGTAATAAAGAAGATAAATGGTAGTAGTTATGGTTACTTTGATGGAAATGCTAAAATTGTTATTCCAAGATTTGCCAATTTTGAGTCAACAGACTTTGTTGTAAAGATGAACTATTCACACAATTCAAATGACAGATTAGAGTCCCTAATTAGTAATGGTGATGATTGTTGCGATAATATTCCGTCCATGGCTTTAGTGAAAAGTAGACGTAATGTTCATTACATGATAAAGACGGTTGATGCAAACACTGGAGACGATTCAGTTGCCACCTTCCATCTTCCATCAATCGTAAGTAATCTATATTTATTCTTTCGTTTAATGTACAAATATCCTTAGAAATTGATATGAAATAGCAAAATGCAACATTTGTTTTTGAAAAATTTGAATGAACCGAATTATTTATTTCTATGAGAACATGCTTCATGTTCTAAACCAAACACAACCACCTTTTAAGCATGCTTGCATATTAAAATGAAAATGTTTAATTTGACATCGTTATAGAAGTTCTTGAAAGATGTAAACTGAGATTTATTCGTGGTAAAAAAACGTTTAAAATTCAACCAAATTACAGTTCAGTGAAAGGAACAAAAGTTGCAACTACACAATGAAATAAGCGTGCAACACCGATATCAAAACGCACTGTACGTGTTTCTAGATTAACAGTCCGCGCGTGCGCTCGAGAACTTTAGCTTTGTTCATAAAAAAAAACATAACATGCTTAGGAGTATAAAATTTTTTTAAAAATTGTTCGAACAGAATATCAACAATTTTTTGTTTTCGTTTGGCGAGTTTGCGTGCTTAGCACATTTGTACAATTTCGGGTGTGGTCTTACGCTTTGAATTTAATGAAAAAACCTTAAGAATATATAGACAAAAGAAGTCCAAATAGGCCTACAGAGGGCAGTTGAGATCAGCTATACATTGAGATTTTGACTACTAGGCAGTGACTTTTTATCACCCCTTAGTAAATGTTGTTTAACTTTTTGCATATCCTTTCATTCTATTGATAGATCGACCTTTTTTTTTTTTATTTCAGGCGAATCCTAATAACAACTGGAATGAAGTTTATTATATACATGATAGTCTAAGACTAGAAGGTAGAAGTAATGGTATAAGACATGAGGACTACGCAGTTGGTAAAATAAAGAAAACGAAGGCTGGATTACAAATAGGGGCTGGAAGACTTTTTCAAAATTTCACAGGATTAGTAGACTATGTAGCAGTCTATCTATGTAGACCTTCACATCTGTAAACTAAATCAAGATAAATATGAATGAGGCTGAAATACTATTGTTTGCTTTGATGTTGAAAAATATTAAATTGGATAAAGTTTTAGAGATTTGATGAACCCATAGAATTGCTTATATGTAGATAGGTAATGATCTCCTTTAAGTTAATTCCAACACACACGTCTGTGATATTCTATTATTTATATGTATAAAATATGCTTTTGATTTATGTATTTATTTATTAAAGTTAAATGCGGGCATAATGTATCAAATACTTACTGTTGTATCTGATTATTACAGTCGATCATCCTGATTGATTATGTGTCACAATATTCTTTGCTTCATTTTAGTAAAACATATTTTATTTTGTGTCCCACATAGCTGTAAATAGACCATTTATATTATCATAGCAACTATAATGTTGTACAATTATCATTTTAGTAAATACTTTGTTATAGAAACTTATTTTTTGTTGATTTTTTTATTAAAAATACATGATATGATTTGTGTTTGTTCAATTTGCATCAATGGCATCTAAAAAGTTTACACCAGGTCCTGTTACTGCATTTCCAGTATTTCATTCCCTTTAGTCATATACCTCAAGTAATAGAAAATCTATGGCTTCAAATCCTTTGTTCTGAGCGTTCCTGTTAAAATCAAATCCAGAAAGACTCTTTGGATGCACCAAATTTATAAAATGTAATTTTTATTTACTAGCACGTGGACGCTACCGTTGATGTTGGACTGTAAGTACCCGATACCATCATTAGCTCAATTGTCAGTGCTTTGCAGCTTACTGGATTCATAACATCATTTTTCCGATGATAAGTTAGGAAATAATTAAGAAATTTAAAAGGTTCCAACTCTCTCTGGCAATACACCTTATCGCTATTTGTCCGCCATTACTGGATATCACACAGGTTCCCGTAAAATTTTGACGTCATAAAACAAAATATCTGACGCCACAATGGAAAAGTGATTGTTGTATGCGTCAAAAGTTCAAGCGGCCGGGTCAGCCGGGATTAGCGATAAGGTGTATTGGCCGTAGACGGTTTTGGCTATTTTTAAGCTCAGCAGTATTTATCTACCATTTTCTTTCAAGCCTTCCAAGTGATGGTTAATATAGAAAAGTGCTTCGAAGGTACCGACTTTATAAATTGCATTTTTTATTTATGACTAAAAGGTCCTGCATCTATAGATATCACATTTTCTGTTTTGTTATCCATATTTTAGCTGCATTGCAAAGTTTGATTGTGTGCGTGTCAGTGTGCTGGTGTCTCATAGAATATAACCTTATACTCATAGTAATTGAGTATCTTCACCAAAGTTGCACTCACCTTGATCACTACCACGGTGCTGCTAATGGAGCAGGATCTATTTACACAAATGGAGCACATGCTAGCACCCTTAGTTTTTGATGGGGTCAGTGTTGCTCAGTCTTTTCCAGCAGCACCTGCACACGGAGTATATATCTCAGTTGATGCGATACTCCATTCCATAATACTTGTATTTCCTATCATGATTTCCTGATAGAGGGTTGCTGCTCACAAGGAAGCTATTAAACCAAGAGTTCCAAGTGGTGAAGTTGATATCATCTTTGGTTGATCGTTACGGATTATCTGTTTCTCAGATGATAGCGTATATGTTCCTAATGTTGTAACTACAATCCCGTCCCATCTACCGAATGTGACCTACCGAATTAGACTTATTACCGGGTTTGTACTAACATGAGCAACACGACGGGTGCCACATGTGGAGCAGGATCTGCTTACCCTTCCGGAGCACCTGAGATCACCTCCAGTTTTTGGTGGGGTTCGTGTTGCTCAGTCTTTAGTTTTCTATGTTGTGTTTTGTGTACTATTGTTTGTTTGTTGGTCATTTTCTTTTTTAGCCATGTCATTGTCAGTTTATTTTCGACTTATGAGTTTGAATGTCCCTTTGGTATCTTTCGCCACTCTTTTGTTTTCTATGTAGTGTTTTAGAAATTTGTTTGTCCTTTCGCCATGGCGTTGTTAGTTTATCCCTACTTATGTTTTTGTGTGCAAATCATATTACTTAAGCTGCTTGTTAAAGGAATTAGGTATTGACAAATCACTTTAAAACTCATCATATGCCCTCACGACACTTGAAAAATGTTGTAATAAAGAAGATAAATGGTAGTAGTTATGGTTACTTTGATGGAAATGCTAAAATTGTTATTCCAAGATTTGCCAATTTTGAGTCAACAGACTTTGTTGTAAAGATGAACTATTCACACAATTCAAATGACAGATTAGAGTCCCTAATTAGTAATGGTGATGATTGTTGCGATAATATTCCGTCCATGGCTTTAGTGAAAAGTAGACGTAATGTTCATTACATGATAAAGACGGTTGATGCAAACACTGGAGACGATTCAGTTGCCACCTTCCATCTTCCATCAATCGTAAGTAATCTATATTTATTCTTTCGTTTAATGTACAAATATCCTTAGAAATTGATATGAAATAGCAAAATGCAACATTTGTTTTTGAAAAATTTGAATGAACCGAATTATTTATTTCTATGAGAACATGCTTCATGTTCTAAACCAAACACAACCACCTTTTAAGCATGCTTGCATATTAAAATGAAAATGTTTAATTTGACATCGTTATAGAAGTTCTTGAAAGATGTAAACTGAGATTTATTCGTGGTAAAAAAACGTTTAAAATTCAACCAAATTACAGTTCAGTGAAAGGAACAAAAGTTGCAACTACACAATGAAATAAGCGTGCAACACCGATATCAAAACGCACTGTACGTGTTTCTAGATTAACAGTCCGCGCGTGCGCTCGAGAACTTTAGCTTTGTTCTAAAAAAAACATAACATGCTTAGGAGTATAAAATTTTTTTAAAAATTGTTCGAACAGAATATCAACAATTTTTTGTTTTCGTTTGTCGAGTTTGCGTGCTTAGCACATTTGTACAATTTCGGGTGTGGTCTTACGCTTTGAATTTAATGAAAAAACCTTAAGAATATATAGACAAAAGAAGTCCAAATAGGCCTACAGAGGGCAGTTGAGATCAGCTATACATTGAGATTTTGACTACTAGGCAGTGACTTTTATCACCCTTAGTAAATGTTGTTTAACTTTTTGCATATCCTTTCATTCTATTGATAGATCGACCTTTTTTTTTTTTATTTCAGGCGAATCCTAATAACAACTGGAATGAAGTTTATTATATACATGATAGTCTAAGACTAGAAGGTAGAAGTAATGGTATAAGACATGAGGACTACGCAGTTGGTAAAATAAAGAAAACGAAGGCTGGATTACAAATAGGGGCTGGAAGACTTTTTCAAAATTTCACAGGATTAGTAGACTATGTAGCAGTCTATCTATGTAGACCTTCACATCTGTAAACTAAATCAAGATAAATATGAATGAGGCTGAAATACTATTGTTTGCTTTGATGTTGAAAAAGTATTAAATTGGATAAAGTTTTAGAGATTTGATGAACCCATAGAATTGCTTATATGTAGATAGGTAATGATCTCCTTTAAGTTATTTCCAACACACACGTCTGTGATATTCTATTATTTATATGTATAAAATATGCTTTTGATTTATGTATTTATTTATTAAAGTTAAATGCGGGCATAATGTATCAAATACTTACTGTTGTATCTGATTATTACAGTCGATCATCCTGATTGATTATGTGTCACAATATTCTTTGCTTCATTTTAGTAAAACATATTTTATTTTGTGTCCCACATAGCTGTAAATAGACCATTTATATTATCATAGCAACTATAATGTTGTACAATTATCATTTTAGTAAATACTTTGTTATAGAAACTTATTTTTGTTGATTTTTATTAAAATACATGATATGATTTGTGTTTGTTCAATTTGCATCAATGGCATCTAAAAGTTTACACCAGGTCCTGTTACTGCATTTCCAGTATTTCATTCCCTTTAGTCATATACCTCAAGTAATAGAAAATCTATGGCTTCAAATCCTTTGTTCTGAGCGTTCCTGTTAAAATCAAATCCAGAAAGACTCTTTGGATGCACCAAATTTATAAAGTGTAATTTTATTTACTAGCACGTGGACGCTACCGTTGATGTTGGACTGTAAGTACCCGATACCATCATTAGCTCAATTGTCAGTGCTTTGCAGCTTACTGGATTCATAACATCATTTTTCCGATGATAAGTTAGGAAACCAACTCTCTCTGGCAATACACCTTATCGCTATTTGTCCGCCATTACTGGATATCACACAGGTTCCCGTAAAATTTTGACGTCATAAAACAAAATATCTGACGCAAATGGAAAAGTGATTGTTGTATGCGTCAAAGTTCAAGCGGCCGGGTCAGCGGGATTAGCGATAAGGTGTATTGGCTAGACGGTTTTGGCTATTTTAAGCTCAGCAGTATTTATCTACCATTTTCTTTCAAGCCTTCCAAGTGATGGTTAATATAGAAAAGTGCTTCGAAGGTACCGACTTTATAAATTGCATTTTTTATTTATGACTAAAAGGTCCTGCATCTATAGATATCACATTTTCTGTTTTGTTATCCATATTTTAGCTGCATTGCAAAGTTTGATTGTGTGCGTGTCAGTGTGCTGGTGTCTCATAGAATATAACCTTATACTCATAGTAATTGAGTATCTTCACCAAAGTTGCACTCACCTTGATCACTACCACGGGTGCTGCTAATGGAGCAGGATCTATTTACACAAATGGAGCACATGCTAGCACCCTTAGTTTTTGATGGGGTCAGTGTTGCTCAGTCTTTTCCAGCAGCACCTGCACACGGAGTATATATCTCTCAGTTGATGCGATACTCCATTCCATAATACTTGTATTTCCTATCATGATTTCCTTGATAGAGGGTTGCTGCTCACAAGGAAGCTATTAAACCAAGAGTTCCAAGTGGTGAAGTTGATATCATCTTTTGGTTGATCGTTACGGATTATCTGTTTCTCAGATGATAGCGTATATGTTCCTAATGTTGTAACTACAATCCCGTCCCATCTACCGAATGTGACCTACCGAATTAGACTTATTACCGGGTTTGTACTAACATGAGCAACACGACGGGTGCCACATGTGGAGCAGGATCTGCTTACCCTTCCGGAGCACCTGAGATCACCTCCAGTTTTTGGTGGGGTTCGTGTTGCTCAGTCTTTAGTTTTCTATGTTGTGTTTTGTGTACTATTGTTTGTTTGTTGGTCATTTTCGCCACTCTTTTGTTTTCTATGTAGTGTTTTAGAAATTTGTTTGTCCTTTCGCCATGTCATTGTCAGTTTATTTTCGACTTATGAGTTTGAATGTCCATTAAAACGGTATCATTTCGCCACTCTTTTCAGTTTTCTATGTAGTGTTTTAGAAATTTGTTTGTCCTTTCGCCATGGCGTTGTTAGTTTATCCCTACTTATGTTTTTGTGTGCAAATCATATTACTTAAGCTGCTTGTTAAAGGAATTAGGTATTGACAAATCACTTTAAAACTCATCATATGCCCTCACGACACTTGAAAAGGAGGAAATCCTGAATAATCATTGGTCCGTTCAATGTTTCTTTGGAATTTCATAAAAATGAATGGCCAACGTTGATTCAAGTATCTTGTTTCAGAGAGATATAAATCTTATTTTGTCTAAAAGATCACTCTGATTCAAACAAAAAATTCTCTGAAACTAACATTATCAAGATGCTTGATTTCTTGATTGACAACAAATTTTTTACGTTTTTAGGACGTAATTTTCAATAAACAATCGGCATTCCCATGGAAACCAACTGTGCTCCTCTTCTTGTCGAATTGCTCCTTCACCCATATTAGACTGTCTTCATAATGTTATCATAGGAAGAATGAAAAGCTGCTAGCATTATCCTTTTACTTCACCTTCGCTTTATTGTTGATGTCCTCTCACTAATTAATTAATTCAAAGTTTGGTGACTATGTTGAACGCATGTATCCCATCAAACTTGAAACAAAGGATGCAACTGCCTCATATTTTGACCTACATCTAGAAATTGACATTGAGGGTCGATTAAGAACAGAACTTTAAGACAAAAGAGATGATTTCGGGTTCCCAATTGTAAACTTTCCATTTCTATGTAGCAACATTCCAGCAGCGCCTGCATATGGAATATATATATATCTCCTAGTTGATACGATATTCCAGAGCTTGCCTTACCTATCATGATTAACTTGATAAAAGGGTTGCTGCTTACAAGGAAGCTATCAAACCAAGAGTTCCAATTCTTCTTTCTTAAAAGAGGGGCAAAAGATACCAAAGGGACATCCAAACTCATAAGTCGAAAATTAACCGACAACGCCATGGCTAAAAATAAAAAAGAACAATAAACAAACAATAGTACACAAAACACAACATAGAAAACTAAAGACTGAGCCACGCGAACCCCACCAAATACTGGGGGTGATCTCAGGTGTTCCGGAAGGGAAAGCAGATCCTGCTCCACATGTGGTACCCGTCGTGTTGCTCATGTGCGTACTTGCAGATGAGGCCACTACCTTTTGGTGTGGTTTCCGTAATCAGCTTCTTTTTACTCTGCCTGCTGATTAGCCATGCGAGAAACCTATTACCTGCAGGATGGAGTTTTGCTGTCCGGGTTTTCCTTCCCATAGACGACTGCCTACCATGGGACGAGCTCCATCTTTCCGGCTTTTCTTTCTGGGTCTGCTCCCATAGCCTTTGATCTTCCCAATTCTAACCACAAGGCAGTGGTACTATTTACCCATAGTTGGGACAAGGTTGATGAGTGCAAAGGCATGTCCACGCGCCGGTGGGCCTACACACTGCATCTCTAAGGCCCTTGCTGCTCCGATATCCTCTACAATAATGCCTAAGATGCTAGATCCTAGTTACCATGTGCCGTCGCGGGGAGGCATTGTAGAAGTCTTGAATAGGTAAAGGCTATGTACTGGCAGAAAGACGACAGATATGTTCTACTTGTCGTTGCCACAATTCCGTCCTTTTGTCCTCGAATATGGCATACCGAATAGACTTATCCCGGATTCTGTACTTACATGAGCAACACGACATGTGCCACATATAGAACCGGATTTGCTTACCCTTCCGGAGCACCTGAGATCATCCCAAGTGTTTGGTGGGGTTCATGTTGCTCACTCTTAAGTCTTCTATGTTGTGCTTTGTGTACTTGTGTTTGTCTTTTGGTAGTTTTTCGTTTTTTGCCATGGCATTGTCAGTTTGTTTTTGACTTATGAGTTTTGATATCGCTTTGATATATTTTGCCTTTGTTTTATGAATTTTTAATGTCCCCTTGGTTTCTTCCGTCCCAATTTAACTTTTTTTTCTCGTGTGATTGGCTCGGTTTTATGTGTAATGCAGAGAGATAAGTTGAATAAGTGAATATCCATCAATCAGATACCATTTATGAAAAGTCTGCATTCTTATTTCACTATTTCACATTTTAGTTTCTAACAACATTTCTGTATTAAACTGTGTCTAACTGATAAAAAATTAACAAAAAATGCAACATTTTTTCGGATTCTTACGCTACAAATGTTTTCTTATGGAAGTCTGAGATTTTTATTCTGACAACTTTTGTTTACTTTAGATCAGAATAAGAATAAAATGGTCGTAGCGGCTAATTCAATTTTCTGGTGCGTTATAAGAAACTCGTTTTTTTTAATTCTTTTTAAAAAGAACCCAATCAATTATGTTTACAGTAAAACACCATGCAACAAACACTGTGAAAACCTATTGTTGTCACATGAACATGTTTATTTCCTCCTATTTCGCCTCAGTTGAGAACTAAACAAAAGAATACAAAATAGGTGTTGTATTGTAAAAGTTTTTCCTTACCACAAAACCACCGACGTGCGAAAATAAAATTCAAATGAAGCTTTGTTATTTGAAAAATGTTGATAAAAATCGAAAAACCACAGAAGAGCCATATTTAAATCTGACCTTCTGATCTACGGAAAGTGTAGGAATTGCTAAATAAAGCATGTTCTGTGGGTTACCACAATGAGACATTACATCATTCACCATCTTCGTCATCGTGGTTATTCTTAGCATGATGCTCTACTGCCACTTAATGATGGAATCTCTGTATCGAACCTGAGTAATAGACTATTTTCATATTACCGACTTTTGACTCCGGATTATATAATTTGTCGACTGGTTACCTTGGACATCATTGTACTCGGCCAAGTAAGATCGATCAAAATAAATAAAATCAAACATATAATCGGTGTAATTTGTTGGGGAAAGTTTACTGTTTTCCCATGATTTTGTAGTGAAAAAAAAAAATGTTAAGCAGGTAATATTCCCCAAAAATTGTACCGATTGAAAACTTGGTTTTAATTTTTAGCTTGCTCTTACCTGACTTGGTACCATGATGTCCAAAGTAACCAGTCGACAAATTATATAATCCGGAGTCAAAAGTCGGTAATATGAAAATAGTCTATTAGGCGTCATTTGAGACATTATACTTTGGCGGTGTATCATTGATATATCGATCATTGGTATATCGATCATTGGTATATCGATAGTTAATTTAAACTTTACTTTTAAATTACGTCAAATGTTAGTTTTATGCATCACTGTAGACATAAAAAAAGGTAAAATGGTACCAATGATGGCGGGTCAAAAACCATAAATCATAGAAATACAGACAACACCATGCAAAACAATCAAAAACAGTATTCAAGACACAGTTTAGATAACTAAAGACTGAGAAACAAAAACCACGAGTTAGTTACATTTATGACGATGTTAATTTTAAAACTAAAATCCAAATACACCAGTAACAAGTTTGATACACTTTTACTTCAATTAAAAGAAGACCTTATTTTTAGATTAAATGCAAAAAGAAATAAATTTCTGGACTAAATGCAAAAATATATAAGAATATTTCTCTTCTACTTAGTAGATTTATCCTTTTTCTGGCCTGATGATTATTTTTATTTAATCAACGTATGGTTCGTTTGATATCAGTTCTTCATTGGTCAAAATTTAATTGTGACATCAAATTTTCTTCCTTTCCGCTGTCTTAAAATCATTAGAGAAACAGATTTCAAAACCAAATCTCGTGCAATAGGATAGGACTCCGTTCTCGATAGTTAAATTTTGAATATTCGAATGCTTGACGAGCCTAGAGTTTTAAATTTGAAAATGTAACTGTCTTAAGTGGAGAAATATCGTATCACACTCGATGCAGTGATATAATCTATAAAAAATTAACAAATATTTATTTAAATCTTAAAATGAATTTCAATGTGTTTTACAAATCAAACTGCTATATGATTTGAAGATTTTGTAAATGAATCAACATCATTTCATAACACGAACATTTGCAGATATCAATAAAAATAAATAAACCATATATATTGAAAACGATACTTTAAATGAATATTTCCCTTTTTGTTGTCTTTGTCTTTGAAGTCTCTTTTGAATTATACTCAACTTTTCTACACTTTGGCGATTTAGAGCCTGGTATACTGTATAGCCATATGTCGGTCTCGCTAATTTTGGAGTTTAAATGATTCCCTCAGTTTTTGTTTTTCTAGCTTAATTTGTATCTTCCTAATAAATTTCTAATTTTTGAACATCAGTTAATCACTGTTGCTTCTAATTTATAATTCAAATTGATTTAAGCATTATGAATTTTTGTCTTTTTATTACCCCAAATTTAACAATGTTATTGCACTTTTACTGTTAACAATTTACCTAATCTACAGCTTCGATTAGGTATCCCTAAATATGATTTATTGAGTATCTAGGGAAAATAATCAATAAAGTAGACAAAGTTAATTACATTCATACATTAAACATATTTGAACAGATTTAACCATTGATTTGTCAGTTGATTTTCGACTTATGAATTTGAATGTCTTTTGTTATTCTTCGCCTATTTTTATACGACCGCAAAATTTTTTTTTGGGATCGTATAATGGTATGATGTAGTCGTCGTCGTCGTCGTCCGAAGACACATTGGTTTCCGGACAATAACTTTAGTTTAAGTAAATGGATCTCTATCAAATATTTTAAGAAGGTTCAATACCACAAAAGGAAGGTTGGGATTGATGTCGGGGATGATGGTCCCAACCGTTTAGGAATTAGGGGCCAAAAGGGTCAAAAACAAGCATTTTTCTAGTTTCAGGATAATAACTTGTGTATAAGTATTTTGATTGCTCTGAAATTGTACCACAATGTTTAATACCACAAGTAGAAGGTTGGGGTTCATTTTAGGGGTTATGGGGCCAACTGTCTAGGAATTAAGGGCCAAAAAGGGGCCAAAAACAAGCATTTTTCTAGTTTCCAGACAATAACTTGTGTGTAAGTGTATGAATCTCTCTGACATTGTAACACAAGGTTCCATAAAATAAGGAAAGGCTGGAATTGAGTTTAGGGCCCCAAACATGTAATTGCCCCAAACATGTAGTTTCCAGAAATAACTTGTAAGTGTATGAATCTCTCTGACATTGTAACACAAATAAAATAAGGACCAAAATGTAGGAATAAGGGCCAAAAAGGACAAGCAAGCATTTTCTAGTTTCCAGACAACAACTTGTGTTTAAGTGTATGGATCTCTCTGAAATTGTACTACAAGGTTCCATACTACAAAGGAAAGGCTGGGATTGAGTTTTGGGGTTATTGCTCCAAGGGGGTTCTAAAAGTTGGGGGGATTTTTTTTTCCCAATTTTTTTAAGGAATTCATATTTTTTTTTTTTAATTTTCAAAAGTTTCGATAAGAAATTTTGAAAAGTTTCAATAATTATGAAATCTTCACAATTTAGGACAGTATTGAATATTGTGTCCAAATTTGCAACTGTTTAGGGTTCGTATCAGGCTGCGCTCATTGAAGCATTTTATCTAATTTGATATTTTTCAGTGAATTAGTATCACGCTTGCATAGAATGATGATGAGATTGCTTAAAAGTTATCATTTACGAAAAATATCATGCAATATCATGATGGTTTGTTAGTACTATACACTGGAAATATCTGTTGATATGATTCATATCTATGTTTTTGGTTGCCAGTAAGGGACGTCTCTTTGATCCAAAATCAATTTTATTGAATTGATTGAAAGATCTAGGACGCCTGATAATTGCGGTTGAATTCCCCTACATTTAGTCATACAGTTGATACATTATACAAGTTATATTTGAAAAATTATTAATGATAAAAATAGTGATACTTTGCTTAAAATAGATTATAAATTATACAAGAAAACACCTACGATCTGACTAAATATAAAAACAACAACAGGTAAGTTTTTCCATTCTTGTTTGTTTTTATTTCTATCAATTCATCAAGACTTTTTAGTGTCAATATAAAAATGCATCAATGGTTTATGTTGAATTTAAAGTTTATGAACATTTGGATATTGTTTACGACTTGTTGTTTTTATTTTTTATTGCTGCCATATAGAAACAACTAAGAAATCCAAAATGTATAATTTGACAAGCTGTAACTTTTTAAAAATAATTTAAAAAAAGAAGCAATAACAAATACCGCAGATATACACAAAAACACAATTTAATGAATTGCTATCAATTTCAAATGAGGATGAATATATATGTTTTGGATTCATTTGAAGTTTAAGAAATTTTATTTGTAATTGTAATGAATTAATATTTTGAAGCTAACAAATGTAAAATTCAAATAGCGGTAGGAGGTCATTAATTAAATTTGAGTGTATCGAGAGAGTTAGAACGAAGGTATGTTTCCACCCTTTTACCTCTGATAGTACTTAACAAAAACTCAACAAAGAAAACAGACTTATAATGTTGCACACCAGACTCGCGTTTCGTCTAAATAAGACCCATCAGTGATGCTTGAATCAAATACGAGGTTATAGAGTATTAAAACCATTTTAATTAATGTATTTAACTCTATTAATGAACGCCAAATAAGATATATTTATCAATATCTATTGTTTAAATTTTGCAACTTACCTTCTTTCAAATATTGAAGGTCGACATGTTAAGATAAATTGAATAACATTAAAAGACAAGACAAGAGCTTTATTAACCTCTACAATATAAAAACAAGAAGATGTGGTATGATTGCCAATGAGACAACTCTCCACAAGAGACCAAATGACACAGAAATGAACAACTATAGGTCACCGTACGGCCTTCAACAATGAGCAAAGCCCATACCGCATAGTCAGCTTTAAAAGAGGCACGCTAGCTGTGCAAAAAAGGACAGTATGAATATAAACAATAGAGAGCTTTGGACGCAGAAAATTTATAAAATGATATTTTCATAAACAACATGCATCCATTGGTGACAAGGAAATAAATAATGACTTTGATACGATGTATGTCACTTCTAATAAAATATTTCTAGCATTAATTATAAATTTAATTCAAACTCAAATAAACAATATCCAGTGTCGTATGTGTACGGAAGCATTAAGAGACGCATACACAGATGAAATAACTACCTTGGGCAAATATGACCTTAGATGGATTTTCTTATTATTGTAAGGTCAATTTTGTTCATATATCTTTTCAACAGTTTCGGTTCTTATGAATTATTGGCTTTAAAATGTTCGGCTTTGAGCGTTCCTGACGAAAGTAAATTCAAGAATCGCTTCGGACGCATGAAATTTATAAAGTTTCGTTTTTATTTTTTATATCGGTTTCTCAATCCAATTCTCAGATTAATAATCCCGGTTTAATAACTTGGGATCTCGAATAACTAATTCGTTATCAGGTATTACCAATTCTTTATCTTGGTTTAATAATCTATTTTATCGGATAACTAAAACGTTATCTCGAAATACCAATCCGTTATCTTGATTTTTTCATTGTCTGAGAAATGCTCTATGAACGTTCAATATTTCGTGCCGACGCGGCTACTAATATGACTACCAAACACACAACCATTTTTTGATTGGTTGAAATATATAAATAGTCTCTGGAGCTATTATGACAAATGAAATGCAACTTTGTTGGAATTGTGTATTTAAGGTCTTCTAAAAAGTTTATTTTACCACCGCCCAATATGGTTGGGGTATATAATTAACTTCATGATTGTCCATCTACCCTTTACATATCGGTTTTTTTTCACCAGTATGTTATGGACTACTTAATAACATTCCGGATTGCGCGCGATCGATTTCACTTTTATCTAGTTATGGCTCTTGATAGACTTGTAAATTTATACATTTTAGTTTTCGGTGATAAAATGAGTACCATATTAGTAGCCGCGTCAGCACGAAAGGTTTGTAGAGGTCATCTCAATTAGATCAAGTTAACCAAGGTTACCGATTGGTAAACGGAGATGACGGAATTGGTGATCAGAGAAAACAGATCGGTACATCGAGATAGCAGATTGTTAATCTAAGAAAACAAATTGGTTATCCAAAACAATAGAC
The DNA here is from genome assembly GCA_017311375.1 of Mytilus coruscus. Classification (NCBI taxonomy): domain Eukaryota; kingdom Metazoa; phylum Mollusca; class Bivalvia; order Mytilida; family Mytilidae; genus Mytilus; species Mytilus coruscus. Next base: position 91,474,196 of record CM029604.1, read on the forward strand.
AAAACATTGGTAGTCCAAGATAACGGATTAGTGAACCGATATAAATGATTGGTTTATCAGGATAACGGATTGGGAAACCGAAATAACAGATTAGTAATTTGAGATCACAGATTGGGAAACCGAGTCAACGGATCAATTTTATTTTTGTATGTATATCACATTTCTATTCCCCATGTTCAATTGAAAGATCGCCTACATCGTTTCATTAAAAAGACATTTACTTACAAAATTGGAAATCGTAGATACAAATTCCTTGTTTAAGGTGATAAAAATGCTTGCTTTGTGAAAAACCATACTTATTCTAACAAAAGAGAGACGAAAGATACCAGAAGGACATTCAAACTCATAAGTCACAAATAAACTGACAACGCCATGACTAAAAAAGAAAAAGACAAGCAAACAGTCAAACAATAGTACACAAAACACAACATTGAAAACTAAAGACTGAGCAACATAAACCATACAAAATACTAGTGGTGATGTCAGATGATCCGGAAGGGTAAGCAGATCCTGCTCCAAATGTGGCACCAGTCGTGTTGCTCATGTTAGTACAAATCCGGTAAGTCTTATTCTGTAGGTCACAATCACGGAAAAGGGGATGGGATTGTAGTTACGACAATTAAAACATATCCGTTGTCATCTGTGAAACGGATATTCCATAACGGTCAACCAACTCGTGATGGCGTCCCTAAAATTTATGAAGGGATGATTTCAACTTCACCACTTGGAACTCTTGGTTTAATAGCTTCCTTGTGAGCAGCAACACTCTATCAAGGACATTATGATAGGAAATACAAGTCCTGGAACATCGTATCAACTGGGAGATAAATACTCCGTATGCAGGCGCTGCTGGAATGTTGCCACATAAAAATGGAAAGTTCACAATTGGGAAGCTGAAATCATCTCTATTGTCGTAAACTTTTGTTTTCAACCGACCCTCATTGTCAATAGTCACCAAATTTTGAATTATTTAGTAAGAGGATATCATCTATATAGCGGAAAGTGAAATTAAAGGATACTACTAACTTCTTTTTTCCTTCCTTAGAAGTTCCTGTATGAAGTCAGCCTCATATGAATAAAAAGACAAGTCGGCAAGAAGAGGAGCACAGTTGGTTCTCATTGGAATGCCGATTGTTTGTTGAAAAACACGTCCTCCAAACGTAACAAATGTGTTGTAAATTAAGAAATCAAGCATCTTGATAATGTCAGTTTCAGAGATTTTTTTTGTTTAAATCAGAGTGATTTTTAACAAAGTACGATTTATTTCTCCTTAAGACAGGAAACTTGTATCTACAAATTTTTATGAAACAAAGCAGGAACAACTCTTTCAATTTGCCTTTTAGTTTGGAATGGTAAATACATGTGTAAAGTGTAGAAAAGTCAAATGTTTTAATACTATTGCAAGATGTAAGAGTCTTAGATTGTATGTACTCTAAAAGATCTTCGGACTGTTTTAGTATCCACATCTAATTCACACCACCTCTAGAATAGGTAGGTTTACAATAATTTTGAAGCCCGGCTTTTGATTGCTGATAAAAATTGATGTTAACAACAAATACATCAAAGATGATAACATCAAAATACGTGACTTTTTGGTTGACATCATATTTGTTGATTTTTGTGGATAGATATTTCAATGGACAGTCAGTGTTCAAATGGGTACTAATTATGCACCTCTACTAACCGTTTTGTATTTATATGAAGCAGCATTCACACGTTTTCTTTGACCCTTCTCAAAGACAAAACGAACAAGCATCTTCCAAAGTTTTTTAATTTCCCTTTCAGATTATTGGTTATGCTCCATGACTCAATAACCCACATTTCAGTGATTGCTTGCATCTCTTATATCCAAGTAAACATGAGATAAAGTAGAGAAGGTCTGCTCCATATTTTTAACTATTCCTCGATATGGACGACTACAAACGTGATTAAATCAACCATTCCAAATGTCAAATTCCCATTTTTCTGCAGTAACATATCCTCTGCCCAATCGTTTAGCATTTACACTTCTCAGTAAATACGTTACGCTCGTGCATGTTCGCTCTTTTTCGGACTTCTTTAATAGGGTTGTGTTCCATGCACAAAAAATGCTCTAACAGAGTTATAAAGAAGAACGACTTAAATCGACAATGAATAAGTTTTATTGTCACTACCATGAATTATTTGACCGAAACTATGTGTCTCTGTCTCAATTCACTATCGACATTTTGCGTTGTTTTAGATTTAGATACCAAATTATTTATCTAATCTGTTTGTACTGATTTGGCCTATACCTAATTGTTACATTTAAACTGAGTGTAGTATCTACATGCGGGAAATGCACGCATAGCAGGAGACGCGTACCTTGCCGACGCAATTAATACTTCATGTGATTCCCTTAGCTTTTTGTTTATTACCTTAGTATCTTTTTAATCAATTGATAAAATTTGAACATCTATAGACGTTTGTTGTCTGTTTTATTATCTTTATTTAGTTATTTAACATTAATGCTATTTTGGATTCAAGAAACATGAACTCTATTATTTAAAACAATTCGGCACATCGTATCCGCGGTGGATAGATTGTTGCAAATGATACCGAACTCATGGTTTATAATCTCTCACGTTACAAAGTTCATCCTTTTACTGTTTTATTTTCACTTATAAGACTAAATTCTAAGATTACAAAATACATACGTAAAATAAACTGAAGACTTACCTAAAGTCAAAAGTCCTGAGGCAGATATATAATTTGAGAGCAACATTAAAAAAAAAAAAAAAAAAAAAAAAAAAAATTAAAATCCAGGGAACGAAACCATTTAAGTACAGGCAATTACAAAAGACATATTACACTTATGTCTTTGAAAATATAAAGACATTGGAAGAACAAATATGCATGCAACTACTTTTCCACCAATGGTGTGGAGTTCGTGTTGCTCAGTCTAAATTGTCTATGAAGTATTTTATTATTAGTTTATCGTCTTATCGTCTTTCGTTTTTTATCATGGCGTTGTCAGTTTTTCTCGACTTTTGACGTTTGAATGCCCTTTTGGCATCTTCTGTCTATTCTTTTTAGAGGAAATTAAAGATGATGATATAGACTATCACACCTATATTTAAATCTTTTGAGTATATAGACCTTGAAAGACATCTCCAAATTTAAATTGTATCATGACGTCTTTCTTTCGCTTTGTTATTTGAATAGGACATGGGTTGGTTGCGCGTGATTGACGTCACAGTTAAAATTGGAGCGTTCGTTGTATTTTTAAGAATACCGGAGATCAAAATGTACATTTGAGTTGGTGTTTCTGGCTAGGAAATTCTAAAAGTAAGTTTTTATGTATCTGATCATTTTGAATCCTAATGAAAGAGATAGGTCTTTATAACATTTTATCTTCATCAAACAAAAATGGCTGCCTTCAAACGTGTTTTATAAGTCCGCTTCGAAGTACAAGAATTCTATTTATTATTTTCTGGTTACAATCCAACAAATTTTGTCATGCTATGCAATTTATATGCCAATATTTTAAACCTTGATAACGCTTGGTATGAAGATTTTGAAAATATAGAACCTACCTAAGTTAAATTGAACATAGAGTATGGCATGAAAGATTAATTTCTTAAACAAAATACAGATTAAGCGGAAACACATGCATTAATTTGTGCACTGTATTGTCTTTATATGTAGCATTAAGACCTACATACATTAAAATCTGAAAGAGATTTGCTTTTTCAAAAAATAAATGTATTTCAAAAGGAAGAATAAAATGCAAAAACCTTTTTATTCGAAATGGCTAACTTGCATAATACTTCAATCTGATATACTGGAACACAGGGTTTCAAATCAGACTATAATTTAGCTGAATCAGAAATTACTTATTCGGCGACAAATTGACCTTGCTTGTTAAATCAGACGACATAAATTTGAAAGAATTTATTTGATATGTTATATGTATTCTATCATAGCAATCATTTATAGATCATTGTATTTAACATCAATCAATGTCAAAATTTTTAAATTATAAAATATAATGTTTTCAAAATTTCAGTTTATGATTCATAATTATTTTAAAGCGACAGCCCCTTAACGAAATGTAATAATTTTGTTAACTATTTCAATAAATAATTGATAACTTTAAAGCAAAGATGCTTTTTACGTCACATATTAATATGTATGCTGAAACATGGAAACTATAGGAAAACCCTTAAGAGTACTTTAAGTACCACTGACCAGATCGTTATATTATTTTTTACCACAGATATTATCGTGTGTGGGTATGACGATGTTTATGGTCGAAACTTCATATCATGCGATAAAATGCCTCAAATTAAAAATACAACACCCTTGTATTTACCCCGTAACCACAGGAACAAAATATTTGTTCTCGAACATGACGTTTACATCAACCTTGTTTACGTTAATCACGTACAAAACACATGGGATACTACACTGCTTGTTTCGGGAAAAAAGTTAATAATTCATATAGTTAACTGGCGCGTTATCATTTTAAACTAGTACTTTTAGTCTTTTTAATGCAAGTTTTGAGTGATGCCCAGGCAAGTTTCACATACAAATTCGTTTTTGTCTTTAAGATAATATTTTTATATATAGTATTAGTTGTCCATGGATTTTCACGAATGTAACCTATACACAAACACTTTGCATTGTCATATTTTTGCTACACATATAAATATGTAATCACAAAATATATGCAATCGTAATATCTATCTATAACAATCTTTCATATCATATTTCTCATATATCCACTGTCCATTGCAGAATAACACTGCTGGTGGACTTACTATATGTCCTCCAGATGACATTTCACCTTGTGGTCATTGCTACGGAACAGACACAAACTTAAATGATTATTTCGTACTTTGCATCTCGATCCGAAGCTTTAAAATTCATTATAGATATATAAAAAAAATCTTCAAATTTAGTACTTAACAAAAATACTTATGATTGGCTTCCTAATGATGTGGCTGGTATAACAATTGTTTCAATTTGCTGAAATGGAATTTCTTATTAGGAACTAACTAAAGAAAGAAGTAGAATTTATATACGGAATATCAAAATCTGTATTTACGAAAATAACAGTAAGGAATCCATGAACCGATTGATGAATATACTGCTACATTTTGTATATGATGTCTAATACAAATCCTTGAATAGAATTTATATTTAAAATTGGTAAATTTGTTATCAAGCTTATCCTTTTCACATTCTGCGTTACACATGAATTTTGTTATTAACGTTATCCTATGTGTTCTACGACTGTATCTTATGACTGTATTTCATAAATTATGCTGTGTCTATTTGTTATGTATCATGCAGATTTTTTAATTAAACGTATTTTTACCATTATTATTTCTGTTTTATTTGAGGATCTGAATTTACTTGCTTCCAATATTATGTACGGTATTGTATTTATTCTTTGTGAACTGATCTATGTCGATTACACACGGCAAAGGAAAAAACGAAAGATTGAATGCTCATCGGTTTAATTTAAAATTAAAATTCTCTACTCACCAGCCTGACCATTCAATAGTACCTATGAATGTCAGGATTAAAGAAAATATTTCATTCAAGAAATTACCCTTTATTGAGTACAACATATTGCTCAGAAGAGAATTCCTTTATTGGAGCATTGGAAACAGCTATTCCTTACGGAGGCAACGACATATTAAAGTTAAGGTATTTTGTCCCAGATGCGGTAAAACCAACAAATTACATTTTTTAACACATCTTTTTGACGCAATAGGGAACTATTAGCATCGTTAACATTAAATAACTTAGATTGTTACCCAAAAGCCCGAAATTTGAGTACTATGATATAAAAACGAGTTAAGTGCGATCCAGAAGAACAAAAGGATCAAAGCTGTTCGGCCATGCATTCCGAAGCGCACTAGAATATCTGATGTACAATGAGAACACGTGTTTCTTACCCATTCAAGAAGCTCGAGGTTGTAAATGATTTTTCCTCTCTTCACAACAGTTGTTCCAGCAGACAAAGACTCAAACAACATTGTTTTTAAATACAAAAATCCTTTTTAGGAATGTCTAACTAAAGAACTTGGAATTCACAACAAAACTAGTAATCCCAAGGATACACATACAATATTCACTAACGAATGTATTTTTTAAAATCAAAATTCCTTCTTCTCTTCTTTGGTTCAACTTAAAAAGGGGACTATGAAATCTCCCGTCTTTATACTGTAAACCTTAACTTCATTAAAATTCTGGTAAAGATTTAAACACTTTACACCTAATATTCCCTATGCTCAATTGAAAGATCGATAGCATTGTCGTATCAAACAGAGCTTTTTCTGCTAAAATGGGGATCGTAGATTCCGTGTTTAAGGTGATGAAAAATCTTACTTTGTAAAGAATATCACTGACTCCAACAACAAAAACACCGACGCCGATATACTCAAAATGTTGGACGTTTTGATCGACAAAATATTTTTTCAGTTTGATAAACTGATATTTCAACAGACACTCGGTATTCCAATGGGTAACCCCTACTGACCAACTTTATTTTGCACTCATATGAAACAGAATTCATAAAGAATCTTCTCAAGGACAGAAAGAAAAAGATACTTGCACGATTCTTTAATTAAACCTCCAGATATATTGATGATGTCCTGTCACTTTAATAACCCACATGTATCCCTGGGAAGTGGAGTTTAAAGATTCTGCAGTAACTATTATATATTACCTGTTTAACTATATTGAGAAATAAACGACGTCAAACTAAAATCTATGACAAAAGTGATCATTTGTCAACTCTCCATTTCGCAGCAATTATAATCCCTCTGTCCCATCGTACGGTGTTTACACATTCTTATCAAACATAACGGGGGAAAGTTCACAATATACGGATTGCATTGTCAAGGGTGTGCTCCTTACAATAATTGCGCCAACAGAGTTATAGGAAGAACGAATGAAATCGACACCCAATTAGTTTTATGGTTACCGTTAGAAATTTGTTGACCGATACGATTTGTCTGTTTCTCAACTCACTATCGACATGTTTTTGTTGGCTTATATCTTTAGATAACAGAGTAGTCGTCTGCTTTGTAATTTTACCCATTGTGCACTATTCCCGATTGTAACATTTTGACTGGGTTTGTTCGCGTACAGAGTGATGCATATCCTCGTAAAAATGTTACAGAAACTTAAACTTGAAGATACCAAGAGCTAACGGGAGTTGTAAATAAATCTATGTGTTTTACGCGTAGTAATTTCAGTAACGTAATTTATTTTAAAAGAACCAGGTTTTATTTAGGGGGTAAAATATAAAGAAAAGGGCCACGTTTTTTTCAGTTTTCAAGGTTGGGCGCTGACCACGTTGATTACAGTAGTGTACACATATTTACAGTTGTGCAGAATCATTATGTAATTCAGAGATCAATTTATTGTGTACTAATTATGATATTTGTTTACTTTTAGAGTTCCAGTGTACTGTAACAATTTTTTTATTTAGTGGACGTTATTTGTGTTTTAGATTTTGACTATTTTATGTTATATTTTTCTTTCACAGGTCCTTACAACGTGACTCTAAGCATGTTTGGCGCTCATATTCACTTCACACGCACTTTGTGTTATTTAACTTTTATATTTATATGAACAATATGACTGAAACTTAAATGAAAGTATCAGATATATAAATACTAATAAATACTAATGAAATTAAGACAAACTCCAATTTATCCTAGAAAAAAAAAACCACTAACACACAACAGTTAACAACAATGTATAATACAACGAAGCGCCCATACCTTTTTATAATATAAGGTGACCATTTTTTTATTATCATGTTTAGATTACATAAATGTAAAAAAATAACATGCATACTTATAATGGGACAACTAAAAATACCAAAAAAGAGCCGGCTCTGTACGGCCCTGAAATTTTAGCAAAATCCAAATCATATAGTAAGCTATCAGTGACTACGTTGGACAAAATTTGAAACAATTCAACAGAAACAAGCCAACGGCCTAAGTTATGTTAATGGAAAAAACAATAAACAATAACAAAAAATCAAACGCGTAGAAGCAACCAACAACGAACATTGAAATACATGGACTTTGGACAGGTACATAATGAATATGGATAGGTTAAACATGTTTGTGAGAGCTCAAATCTGTTTGCTTTCCAAATTTTATCTCGGACGTATTCCGGAAATACTTGCCCTGCACTCTTAAATAGGTGCTAAACTTTAATATTATATTGAAATAAGAAATGTTATGTGAAATTATATAATTTTATCTAAAACGTTCCAAGCATCACATGAATATTTCCGTCTATCATCGTTTGACGTTAAAGGGAAATCCTGGGGTTACAACAGAAGTACGTGTTACCTTATGAATCAGTGGAAACCAAAAAAAATGAAATATCATTTACGTAGTATATATTTATTTACTTGGTTTACCCTAGTTTCCTTTCAAGTTTTATGAATGCACTACTTATTTGCGTAATCTTATTGCACTAAGACAATAAAAGTACCGTATAAGGAAACACATACCACATAATATATCTAGTGTGCATTCTGTATTGTCTACTGCTAGTATTTTTGATTTTCCTGTCATTTGTATTGACAGATTTATTGAGAAAAACGTTTGTATCGCATTTCCGTCGGAAAAAATTAAATAAGGGACATGTTCAAATCAATAAAAGTTTCCTCTCTAACGTAAAAAATATTATTGTTACATTCTTTATCTTTTGCACCTTCATCTCATTTGACATTCAATTTAAACTAGAAATTATGAAATAATTATCTTACATGTCAAAACATATCCATTAATCAATGAGAAGTGCTCAATCAGTATTGTTTATGGCGAAACTTAAATGCTTTGCACGCAGAAGAATTCATTAATTCTAAACGATGAACAATGATGTTTCAGGGTTAAAACTACGCTATAAATTTATAACAATATATAGTGTGTGAAAATTATCATTAAATTAAAGTTAGTATTGCCCGTTTAACGCTAAAAATGTGAGTTTTAGGGGTGAAGTAATGGTATAACCCTGAAATGTCCTACGTCCCCCCAACAAGCTATACATTTGCATTGAATCATTTCAGGGGTCTGTGATTTAAGTTTCGATTTCATACCATATGTGTGTTTAGAAACTAACTAGCCGCATAAAGAAATGCTTTGTGATTGCCATTGTGACAGCTATCAACTTTTGATGAATGCCATTTTCCACACGTAACCAATCTTGTTGAAAATTTACGATTTAAAAGTTAAAAGAAAAGTTAATTGCAATCAAGACAAAAAAAATATACAAAGGTATTGTACTAATTGTAAGATTGCAATTCATATATAGTAGATATTAGACGCAGATGCTTTATCCTTTATTCAAGATAAATATGGTGTAGTGCCAGCAGATAAATCCTTCCACAATATTGTTTTATATACATAAATCATTATTTGGATTGATTGTCTGACAAAGGAAACACCAAATCTAGGCACGCCACTTATATGCAGACATTATTCACAAAGGAAGACATTTTAGAAAATCACTAATCCGTCCCTTTCTCCTTTGGTATTAAAATATAAAAAGGTGATGAAAATCTTCCGTCTTTATATTGGATACCAAAACTAAACAGAAATCATATATAACAACAATATATAACAGGCCGGTTAAAATGATTTACTGAACATCTTTCTAAAGCTTTTACTACCATTCGTTCTACAGTAAAAGATGGAAGTCAAAAGTATTATGATAAGTTATACTCATATAGCGGTGTCATTCAGGAGTGGATTCTTTAAAGTTCAATAGATCTTCTCTGAAAGCTTACAGCACAATGATTACATTATAACAATAATATAAAAACTTTTGATTTTTTTTCTGCATTCTTCACTACTATTTCTCATGTTAATTAAAAACTCGACTTCATCTTCTACTTATACAATGCTTTTTCTACAAAAGTCGACATCGAAGATTCCAATTTGAAAGTATTGTTTTAGGATAAAAGATATATATATATATATATATATACAAATCGCACTTTGTGCAGAACCACACTGATTCAACAACAAAATCACCGAAGATGATATCATTAGAGTGATTGTTTTTTCTTATCGGCAACATATTTGTAGCGTTTTGTGGATTGATGTTTCAACAGACAGTCGGTATTCCAATGGATACTAATTATGCACCTTACTGTTCGATTTGATTTTGTATTCAAATGAAACAAAGACAAAAAGATAAAAAAGAATCTTGCAAAATTCATTAATGTTACGTTCAGTTGTACAGATGATGTTCTGTTGCACAGTTACTAACATTTCAACAAATGCTTGCATCTCTTATATCACAGTCAACTTGGCATTAAATATACCACTGATAATAGAAGGTCTGCTTCTGTCTGTATATGGCATTGGTCATAAATGGATGACTTCAAATTAGGATCTATGACAAACAATTAAAGTTATCCCATTTACAACTACCCCGCGTTCAGTAGCAACATACCCTCTGTTCCATAGTATGGCGTTTATATATTTAGTTGAAACGTTAAGCACATGAAATTAAAGCAATAAAAGACATGATCAATTAAAGAATATTTAATTTTTATGTGGTTAAGAAAGATGGGTTTTTTTGTCTTTGAGAAGGTTTTGTATGGATTCTGTCCCAAATGAATAGAAAACAAGTTGGCTGTCGGTCAATATGAATGCACAATAAGTATCCATGGGTAAACGAAATATCAATCAACCAATATCGACAAAAACTAATATCTCGTCGATCAAACATTTCCAAAAATTCAATAATATCGTCTTCGGTATATTATTTTTGTTGTTTGAGTAAGCGTTGTTCTTCAGAAAAGATGTAAATTATATTCCATTTTAACTTCAATAATGAACTATTTAAAGTCCAAATTTTATATGTTGTAGCTTATCTTTTTCTTAATTTTATACAAACTGGCATTATTAACAAGAATTATTTGATATTTAGATAACAACAGTTGACAATAAATTCTATAGAAAAATTGTATTCAAAATAATATTAAACCAAGTTTACAAAAATTTGAGTGTCAAAAATTCGTTGGAAGTACTTGATAAATTGCATGCTTATATTGGTAATTTCGAATCTGTTCAAAGTTTTGATTTTTTTAACCCTATATACCACTTTGCCTCATAATCTTATTAAGAAAAAATTTGCACACCTAATTAAATGGGCATTTAAAAAGTCAGAATGCGAATATATATGTTCTAACTCTTTTAGGTATTTTTTTAGTCACAACAGACAAAAGAACTATGTCATTTGGACCTGCTTTGATACGATAACTGCCCTTGAATTTTTACTAGATAACATTCTTGTTCGCTATTGAGATTCCGTATATCGTCAAGTTATCGGAATTCCAATGGGGACTAACTGTGCACCACTTATTGTGGACTTGTTTCTGTATTGTTATGAGTTACAATTTATGACTAAAATCAGCAAAGACCCATCGAAACAACATCTGATACAAAAATTTAATAACACTTTTAGATATTTGGATGATATATTGGCTCTCAATAATGACGACTTCAGTATGTACACTAAAGAGATTTATCCTGCTGAACTGACTTTAAATAACGCTAATACTAACAATGAATACTACCCTCTCCTTGATCTTGATATCTATATCTTTAACGGGAAGCTTAATACCAATATTTATGATAAAAGAGATGATTTTTCATTTCCTATTGTTAATTATCCATTTTTAGATGGTGACGTTCCCTTGCCACTATCTTATGGTGTTTATATATCTCAACTTGTTCGATTCGATCGTGTATGTAACAACGTATTTGATTTTAACGAAAGAAACCTCTGTATTACTGAAAAATTATTACACCAGGGTTTTCGATATCACGGATAAGTCAAAACATGCATTTACTAAATTTTATCATCGGTACAAGGACATCATTCGTAAATATAAATCAACATGCAGACATCTTATACGTTCAGGTATTTCACATCCAATCTTTTATGGTAATATTCTATACAAAGTACAAAAATGTCGACATTCACCTCAAAAGCTAATCAAACCTTTAAACAGACTTATTCAGAAGGGCTGTCAGGTCATTAAAGATAGCATATTTTGGTATTAATATTGATTCATTATAGGGTCTTTGCATCGGAAATAAACACATTTATTCTAAAACCAGTTGTTAGCATGATACGGATTATGTTCTTCTCATATATTTTATGATGGTATGATACTAAAACCCTAACGGGAGGGATTGTGCTTGATTTTCATATTATGAAGACATAATCTTTCAATCAGTTTAATTGAAGTCTGGAGCTGGCATGTCAATAACTGCTAGTAGTCCTTTGTTAATTTATGTGTCATTGTCATTTTGCTTAGTTTCTTTTGTTACCTATTCCGACATCGGACTCGGACTTCTTTTAAACTGATTTTTAACTGTGCGTATTGCTGTGTGTTTGTTTTTTCTACAATGGCTAGAGGTATAGGGGAGGGTTGAGATCTCACAAAACATGTTTAACCCCGCCGGATTTTTGCGCCTGTCCCAAGTTAGGATCCTCTGGCCTTTGTTAGTCTTGTATGTTTTTTTTAATTTTATTTCATTTATATGTTTTGGAGTTTAGTATGATGTTCATTTTTATTGAACTAGTACACATTTTTGTTTAGGGGCTAGCTGAAGCCCGCCTCCGGGTGCGGGATTTTCTCGCTGTGTTGAAGACCCATTGATGGCCTTCGGCTGTTTTCTGCTCTTTGGTCGGGTTGTTGTCTCTCTGACACATTCCCCTTTTCCATTCTCAATTTCATTTTTAACACTCAATTACTTCTGAATGAGTAAAGATAAACTTTATAATAATGAATGATTCGAACATATAATGTTCAGTGATTTTTTTATTTTTTTTTTTTTTTATTTTTATTTGTAGAACTCAAACGGTCTGTACAAGTTGTTTATAAAACAAACACTAAAAGATCGTGATATGTATTGGAGACATTATGTTCACAAAGAGTTCCTTTTGAAGTATGTATTAGTTTTAGTTCCTTGGATATTTAATAGCCATTATGTTTCTGTTTTAAAATATCAGCTTGTTGTTTTCCGTTCAAAAGACTTCATGGAACTATTTACTTTTCATTAACATAGTAGTTAATTGAAACGTATTACATATAATCATTTACATGGCTCAATGTCTGGTAAAATGTCATACTATCCCGTCTATGTTTATTTTAATTCAAATCTCGATGTTGACATTTTTACTGAGTTTAAATTCGCATGGCGGGTGATGTATGCATATCCGTCGACACACCCGGTCTGGATCCTCTTGGAATTCACGCGATTCCCCCAGGTTTTTATTAGTTTTATTTTTGCCTTGATTGTATCTTCGTAATAGATTTATGAGATTTGATCATCAGTTAACTTCTGTTGCCCCGAATGTTAGATATAAAATTGAAATGTCAGTGAAACTTTGATAAAAATCCTTGGAAACTTACATGAATGCAAAAATCACGGAAGTTATTGCTCACCGCGTAATTATTATTTTGTTTATATGATCACAACATTTATAAATTATTACAGGAAGGGAACTCTATCGTGTATTTTGTAAAATTGAAACAATGTAGCACGTATCGCATAAATTAATATTTTGAATGATGCTTTTATTATTTGTCTCATTAAGGTAAATCATAAATGTACATACGACTAAATGAATTATAATAAGTAGTGAGGAAATATTTACAACATTTAAATAAAATATATTCACATTTGATTGGATCATGTGGGTGTTTCAATTCAAGACTATATATATATTTATATAATAATTTAAATCGATAATAAGTTCTGATTTTTAGTCTGCACAAACTGTGGCACGTTTCTGATTTGGGACTTTATTCTTTATTCTATATTTATTCTAACCTAAATTTGGCAGACTGTTTTAATAATCCATTTATAATCAGATATTCTTGAAATTATAAAAGATTTATGACTTTTGTTCATAAGTGATTCACAATAAAAGGCGACTATCGATACAAACGTTTTTGGTGTCAAGGAATGATAATGCTAGGTTACATTACTTTATTTGGATTTTATACTGCCATCCTTGGCTCTTCAGAATTTGAATTTGGTAAGATATTTTATTTCAATGTTATATTTAATTAATTACGTGACCTTTTTTCTGCTATATTCTTTTTTAAATATGATAAATGCATGTATCTATAAATTGTAGTTTCCAATTTCTTATAGGTAATACGAATTAGCTTAACGCATCGTTTAATATGCTTTAAACATAAACCTTAAGTCATAAAAGGTTTTAACTTTTTCATTAGTTAAATAAATGTATGTAAAGATGACGTGTAATTGGTATTGATTTAAGCCTGGAAAACGATTATTGGTCAATTAGGTGCCTTCCGACTTGGAAGTCCTATATACCAAAGCATATTAGAACCCTTTCGTTAAATTTCAACAACAAAAAATTGTAACAAGCATTGTTCTACTTCTTTATTTCTAGATGTTTTGATAGACATTGTATAAAGGCGTCTACTAAGCATGTTTCTAAATTAAATCAAAGTACACAATATTAGTTTCAATGTAATGATATGCTTAATATGTTTTCGTTTGCAACTGTACTTTATAATAGCAACAAAGAATTTTTATATTGAGAGCTCTGGAGATATCAGTAATTACACTAAATGCATGCATATTCTATAATGTTAAATGTCTGTTTATTTATTATTTTAGAAAGACAAAGCATACACTTATTTAACGTTCATAATAGTTTATTTATTCGACAATAGATTTTGGGACCAAACATGGAATAGCAGTAGTAACACAAGTACTATCCAAAAATAACCAGCATTTAAAAAATGAAATGCCTGAAACACTGGATATTAAATTAGACCTATTGTCAGATGAAGACGGTCCACATGCAATGCGACTTGAGTTAAACAAAGATGATCTAGAGTCTAAAGCAGTATATGTCGTAAGAGAAAATTCGGACGGTCAAAAAACTATTTTAAAGGAAGATATTGCTATAGAACAGGTAGCTTTTTCTGGTATTGTTATTCTTATTTCTTAATAATTTGAATTATTGTTTACTCTTGCCATAATTTCCATTAGTTATTGTCTGTAATCTTTAAGAAATTAAACGCTTGTTTTATTATATGGGATATTTGATATATATCAGAGTTTATTTACTCATAACGATTGTTCGTTATATTGATGTTAATGATATATATGAATATGGAAAATCAAAGTTTTCCTTGGTCTTTTGACATTTTTTTTTCTTCTTTCCTAGAGTATCGCTTGTAACAGCAGCAACTCACTTCAAGAGATGTATATGACTACAACGGTTCTCAAACGTACTAATTTACCCCAGAAAAAGCTTAATAACGTTTGACTGCTTCTATTGCTTTAACTTTAAAAAAAACGTGTTTAACCGTCAATCACCCTCATCACCATGACAGACATATCAAAATTATGTCGATATCCGCCCTTTTTCGCTTTTAAGTTTGAGTGATGCATAAAATTTTGTGTAATATATGAGTTTGCGGTTATAATAACACTGACTTCTGATTTAAGCTTTACAGGTCGTACATTTACTTGATGAATTTATTGCAACACTAAAACTTGTAAATGTGGTTTATTTAATTAATTCTTGGCCACCTGTGTTCAACATGATTTAGTTACTGAATGTCTTTGTAGGTACTCGTTGAAGTTCATTTTACGAATTTCCCAAAAACTGCCGCTTACATGTCATGTTAATCTCCTGCACATATATATTCCTTATTATAAAGATTGCATGTCCAGTATCTTTTACTAATTGTGCCCAAGATAAGGCTTAGTTGCAAGATACATTTTTAGTTTTGGCTTTAACTCCAAAAGTGCATTACTAAAGCACCCAAAATCGACAAAAGCAACTTTGTCCGGACTGTTTGCAATTTATAATAATGTTATTTTCTTAATATTCTAATTGAATATTTAGCCTGTTTCATTCATGCAAATAACGAAATGCTAAGCTGGTAAGCTTAATATAATGTTAATAATGTAAATGTTTCATGTTGAAAAACAATAAGATACCATAAGGGCAATATACAATATAAGATAGACAGCAACAAAATGAAATAAACGCAAAAATGACAAATAACAGATTACTTAACAACAAGAAATGCATGCAAATTGGACAACACGAACCAAACTTAAACCGGGGTGAACACGGGTGACAAGTCGTTACGAATGATGTCATAAACGAGGGAATAAGAACGGGATTATTTCTACAACAAATGACACAATTCTGTGGTGTATTAGTTGGAAAAAGGGTTTTAGAGATTTATGTGTATGAATATAGAGATCATATATCTGTATGAATTTTCAGAATGTTGGATTATACCAGTGTCCTGATTCTCTGGCGTCTTTTACTGTAACGTGTGAGGGATTAGAATATGGAATGTGCAAACCTTATATTGTGAGCATTTATTTTACTTATTTTGTTTAAGTTTTTATTTTCATCAATGTTTGTTTTTTTTTCTTTGCTGTTAGTTCGTACACTTGATGTTTGCCTTAAGAAACCTCTTTTAATATAACCATTTACCATAAATAATAATAACACATGTGACATTAAAAGACTGTAATTGATCAACAAAACCAATGCAGAAAAATATTTAGAGGTCGAAATGCGGTCTTTAGCAATAAACAAAAGGCTAGGGTCTTTAACAATAGATAGGGGTCTTCATAATAGACAAAGCCTAAGTTCTTCAACATATTTCAAAGTCTGGACAAGTTGTGAATAAATTAAACAAAGAATAAAAAAGATCTGAATTAACACCTTGTTCTCTAAAAGGCAAAAAAAAAAAAAAAAAAAAAAAAAAACCACAACGATAAAAAAAAACAAAAAGGCAGCCACTTTCATGGTTTTTGACACGGGCATAACACATGGCGGAAGTGAGTGGTTTAACTGCTATTTGTATACTCAAATGTTCATTGGGAAAAGATCCTGGGAATATCTGAAATAGATCCTATGAATGTCAATTATGATAAGTGTGTTCAATTAATCTTTTTTGGAAGTCATTTGTTATGCATCTTAACTTGTTTTATGATTAAACTTTCAACAATCAACACAACAACCTTTATTGATATTTATTTTAATTCAAAATAATAACATTGTGACATTTATTAACTTTCAGTTAGGATCAATAAACCTGAATGGAACGGATTTCGACATTAAGCCAAACCATGACATGGCAAATACTGGCTTTAACAGAAACTATATTTATAACGTATACAACAGAAAACAAGTAGAAGTAGATGGAAAAACTTGCACAGCTGGAGGTACTGTTTGTTTGGTATTCTTTTAATATTACAGCTTATAATGGCAAGTGTGTGCATTACCTCAGGATGGTAGAGTACAATTGCAGATAATTTCCGATCTTGACCTTTGATTTCAATGTCAAATAATTGGTTTTTGGTGACATTTTTATGGCCACTCAAAACCATATATATTCTGTTCACCATGTCAAGTTCTTTCGAGTGCACATTAGATTTTTACCCTGGAGGTCATACAAATTCTCCTCATGTACAATTTGAAATGAAACAATAGGATACGAAACAAATAATTCTTTTTTCTTCTTTATACTTTGTTTTATTTTTCTTTATTAATTATTAATTAATCAATTAGTTTATGTATTTAAATTATTGTATTTCATTTAATTTCAATTTATACGCTTTTACTTAAACATATT
The DNA here is from genome assembly GCA_017311375.1 of Mytilus coruscus. Taxonomy (NCBI): domain Eukaryota; kingdom Metazoa; phylum Mollusca; class Bivalvia; order Mytilida; family Mytilidae; genus Mytilus; species Mytilus coruscus. Next base: position 91,491,870 of record CM029604.1, read on the forward strand.
TAAATGAGAAGATTTGGTATGAGTGCCAATGAGACAACTATCCATCCAAGTCACAATTTGTATATATCGTACATTTTTTCCACTTCTATCAAGGCAGAACAACATATGTTTAGTAGTCATATTCTATTTTAATCAATAAAAATATACTGATTAATTTATTCAACGTTGATTTTTTTTTCTTTTATTAGAGGATCAAGAAATTGCAGCTGTTACTACGGCGTTTCAAAATGAGGAAACACAGACGGAATTTGAACATTTTGCAATGAGAAAAAGATTTCGAGTTATTAATAATTCCGTTGGGTCTTCTTTCTTTGGGCATCAGAACATAGGAATGGGACATCATGAACAGATGTCCGGCTCTTCAAATACATATGCCGTCGGACTACTTATTTTAGTTGATGATGTCATATATAGAAGGTAATGAATCTATTCTGTGTTTTCTATCAGCAAAACGCTACTTGTTAAAGGTGTAAGTCTATGTAAAAGAATAATATGTGTGGGTTTACATCCCAGAGACAGTGCATTCCAAGAAGATACTAAAACAAGATAAGACCGAGATACTTTTACTATCAATATTTAATTGTATTTTCGTACCTGAAAGTTATGTTTAAGTACCATTTTAAGATATTTCATATGGAACCCCTTTTAAACATTAACACAAGTTTTCAAACGATTGCTAATTTTTTTATATCTTCATTTTTAGGTTTTACACTATGAGTAAAGGTTATACGCATTCCCAAAAAGAGACTGATGCCAAAGCATTGATTCGACAATATTATGCTCATGTTGTAAACGCTGTAAGTAGTTTTTTTTTTAATTTTGTCTGAATTTTATAGTTTTATCTTTATAAACATGGACAAACAAGAAAAACATTTTACGATCAGTAAACAATGGAAAATGAATTTAGGTAATATTAACTCCAGCAAAGAACGAGATCAAAGATCGTTCAGAGCGGTAAACATATCTGGTCCACATTCGTGGTATCGTAAGTTATCAAAGGCGGTAAAGTTCAAAACGGTTAGAAAAATCACCGTAAAGGGCGTGAAGAAGTTAATTTTTTAGAACATCGATCTATGATAAGCTGACCTAATATCACCGATCTACTCATTAAACATTTACATTAGTGACATCTGGTTTTATTCATATTTATCTCGTTTATTTCTTTGTGTCCTTGTCTATAGCTGATTCATTAGCTTAAATTATTATTAAAATCTTAATGTGCAAAATTATTATTTTAATATTTCAAAAATAACTGGTGACCCCACAAGAATAACTTATATCGATATATTGTTTTTATTTTTCAGATGGACATTCGTTACAGAAATATCAGGCATCCTGTATATGAAATCCGAATTATTGTTTCTGGATATCTCATCGATGATGTAAGTTTATATATTGAAAATTACATAAATTTTACTTATTTTATTCGTCTCCTAACTTTTTTCAAAGAAGTATATTGAAAAACTAATTAATTTAAGAAACCAGTTCTATATAGCAGTAGAAAACATATATTCTTGTTACGTTATCGAAAGTTCATTTAACTTTTTCTTTTCATATAAATAACTAGTGAAAATATAAAGAGTAATGTTACCTTGCCTATATGTATAGTTTTTATTTTGGCTCTAGAATCAGAATGTAAACATATGGAATGATCCAGCAAAGGCCGCCGTAGAAGATGCCATGTATAGAGCCATTGAATGGAGGAAAATGATGATATCAGAACTACCTCCACATGATCATTTAATGATTTTCACGGGGTATGTGATAACAGTTTGAAATCGTTTTCCACTTAGATTTATAATTTTAGAATATTAAACTCAGATATAATGTGCACATCATATTCCGGATTTGTTATAAAACTTTGAACTCCAAAAATAGGAATACCAGTAAACACAGGAAGAACAAATTAACTAAATGGCTAAAATAAACTAAAGGAGACCAAAAGCAACCAAGTTCATTACATAACATAATAAAATAAAATGTATACACTTATTCCAAAACATGCCATTATTGATGGAAGATGTCAGCTTTTCCCAAAAAATGTTGTATAAATCTTACATTCATTAACATCACGATACAACTAGTGAAACAAAAGCTTTTTTTTTGCGAGTTGGTATTGCTCAATCATTGTTTTTGCTGTGTATGTTTTTATTTTGTTTCGGTTGGGTTTTTTCTTTTTGTCTTTAGCCACATACTTTTGTATTGCCTTCACTGTTATTTTTGAACATTCAAATCATGTTCTTTTCTATTTTGTAGGAGAGACCTTTACACTAAAATATCACGTGATTATTCTGTTACTGGTAAGTAATTTTATATATAATGGTATTTGGGTAAACTTTCTATTGTGTTATAATATTTAAAGACTGGGGCATTTAACCTGTTTCATTTCTAATCTCTAGTCTATGCTGTTAGTATTTTTTTCAATAACGAATTTCAGCGATTAAGTAAAGATATTGAACTTATTCTTATATATGTTTAGGATTTGCCAGTCTCGATTCGGTGTGTAGACAAGATAGTGTTTCCATAATAGAAGACAGAGGCGGATTCGACTGTATAATAACAGCAACTCATGAATTAGGTCATAGGTGAGTGCATTCTATTTATCTAAATCTCTTCATATCCTCCGCTTTTCATATTTTGGTTTTTGACACTATTCTTTTTATATTATTTTTTTCTATTTATTGTATTTCATTTTGTCAGCTTATTTCAAATAGGTTCGATAAATGAATATTGCAACTTACTACATTTTTTTTAAATAATAAAACTTTATAATCATAATTTCTCTATTTATTTTTTTTAAATGACGTCTGATAACTCAATACCACGATATTTTATTCTACTTTTGCAAGTGAAGGGGAGATGCTGAGAGACGTTATTTGGCAACTGTTTTAGCATTAATATTAGGTCTTTAATATTTTTAAAAGTGTATGTGTGTTTCATTGATTAATGAATAGGATGATATAACCTGGACATTTAAGCGCAGAAATGTTAGTTAAAATGTCAATTGTGATGTCACTAAGATGTCATAAAAATGACATGCTCCAACTAAAACTATAATTGTTTTGTCAAATTAGATATGATCCACAACATTACCCAAAACATTTTCGTCTGAGACATCTTGTAGCAAATGTATTTTTTTTTTTCGGAAACTTAAAGGCTGTGGTGCATATCTCAATATAAATGACAAGATATCAACATGAGGCTGTTTTAGTAGTTTTTGCTGGTTTGTTTTAATTGCAAGAAGTTTTAAATCCTAAGCCAAATATGTCCAATTTCAAAATGATGATTGAGTGATATTCGACAGACTAATAGATATAAGAAGATGTGGTATGAGTGCCAATGAGACAACTCTCCATCCAAGTCAAAATTTATAAATGTAAACCATTATAGGTCAAAGTACGGTCTTCCACACGGAGCCTAGGCTCACACCGAACAGTAAGCTATAAAGGGCCCCAAAAATTACTAGTGTAAAACCATTCAAACGGGAAAACCAACGGTCTAATCTATATAAAAACGAGAAACGAGAAACACTTATGAACCACATCAACAAACGACAACTACTGAACATCAGATTCCTGACTTAGGACAGGTGCAAACAAATGCAGCGGGTTTAAACGTTTTAATGGTACCAAACCTTCACCCTTTTTCTGAAACAATAGTGTAACATCACAACATAGAAAAACACACTATAAAATATCAACTGAAATAGCTTAACTCAATCAAAGGACATATTAACACCATTGAACATACACTGAACAAATAAATCTGACCTATGATACAATGTAAATTCAAAATAAATAAACTAAGGAAGAATAATAAAAGTAACATGTTATATCGGTATGAAATGTTAAACAATTTAAGAAAACAATATGCTCGAACAAAAATATCAGCCATTTGCAATAAGTTTAAACACAGGTAAATAAAATAATTTTGTTGTTAGGTATACGTATACAGTTACAATAGAGAAAGGAAATATTTTAACAAAATAAATAATTTTGATGTTCATAGTACGAAGTGGAAATTTATATTAGTACCAAACACTTATCAAAGCTGGTATATAGACCAGATATAACCCTGAATAACATTAAATAACAAAAAGCATTACAATTAGTATCAACAGGTCAAATAAACAAGAAAGTACGATTTGAGAGTACTCGCAGTTACTGACAGCTAGTTAAAAGCCAAAACAATTAATAATAAAAATCATGCATCAGAGACTAAAATCAACTAAAACACATCCCAGGGATTTAGTATTTTAACGTCATGGACAGTCAAAGAAGACATGACTAGTGCAATGCCAAAATAAATGTATCGACAGACAGTAGGATAGTTAGGAGTTTAACCTCTTTATAGATCAAAATGAACGTGGGTGTGTCTTTAAACATCCCGTTTGAAAAGAATACAAATTTAGTTATGTTTTAATTTGCTGATGACAAAATCGATATTAGTGCCAATGTAAACTATATTCAAAGATCTAATTACAACATTGGTAAGATAACCTGAACTAATAAGTTTATTTAAATGTTCGATGAGTTTACACGGATCATATAGTGATTTCCGCGCTTTAAGTACAATATTACCGTAAAATTTAGGATGTGAAATACCGTTTTTAATCAGTTTTCTACAGGTACAGCCAAATTTACTAATCAAATCTTTGTATCTATGAAAGAACTTAGTAAAAGTTTTACGTAATTTATGGTAACGAAATCCCTGACTAATGTCTTGTAAGTATCAAAAGGGTGTTTAAAAATTAAGGATTATTTTTTATTTCTTATTTTAAAAGAATAAGAAAAAAAATACTGTATCATACCATCTCCTTTGAATAGAATTGCCATGTTTTTTTTCCCTGTCATTCAATTCTTTTCATTTGTACTTTATTTCAGTCTGGGAGCTAGACATGACGGGGATAGAAATATCTGTACTCCACAAAACAAGTTTATCATGACATCGATTGGTGGTGGTGATGTAACAAAGCAAACCGTATTGAACCCATTTCGTTTTTCTGAATGCTCAAAGAGTTATTTTCTAGACAGATTGCAGACATTGTAAGATATATTACTGTTTTCTGTTTACTATGCATGTTCAGTCTTAACATATAAGAAGCTCAAATTAACGGACATAATGGAATCTATTAGTGTCATCTTCATAAAATAAACAGATATTTATCATTAATAAATGTTATACTGTGTCAGACTCAACATACAATAACGCAAAAATAAGTATGGAATAAACACCAATAATAAAAAAGTCATCTGAAAAAATAAAAATAAGAAAGACCTCGATGTCGGTCATTGTTTGTCTATAATTCACCATTTCTATCTACAGAAGCAACCAGGGACATAACTGTCTATCTGTGCGAAAATCCTATTACGATCCAAGAGAGTTTGCAGGGTTAACAAGTGTAGCAACTGGTCAGTTATTCAGCCCGAACAAGCAATGCCAAATGAAACTTGGCGATGACTCTTTCTATGGATGGGTGCGTATAAATAATACTTTGCAAACTCTCACTGCTTGACATATTAATTCTTATCATTTTATTGATTTTAGTTTTATCCTTTTATTTATTCGTTTATTATCATTCTAAAATTACCAATTAGCAGAATTTATATCATTACATTTAAGCTGTTACTAGTATTATTCATATCCAAATTGTACGATCTCATTTGAGATATACACGATAAAGCGGTATCTTATTTCTTTATCTTGTCGCGGTGTGTCGTTCATGCATTATGTTCTAAAGGTCCGTGTGTTTATTTACTTTAGGGAGGCAATCTTGGGTCATTCAAAGATGTATGCACACATATGGCATGTAAAAGTAACAAATCATCAACCAGTTATAATCTGTACAATGCAGCAAGGGGAACGTCATGCGGGAATAAAAAGGTAATTATTCATGGTAACTTCAAGAATGCTGATACCATTCAAAATAAAATTCTATGTTGTCATCTATTTTGTACAATAGCCTAGAAAATACCTATCAAGCATGGGAATTGAAAATTAGCTTATTAAATCATAAAATGTACTATATGGCTGCGTTCCATTTACCTTGTCAAATTTTAGGACACAATACCCAAACTGATAAGACATCTATCAACACATTCATGTGTTTCGGATACAGTCAGCGATGGCTTTTATAGAATTGCTTATCAAAAACTAATGTGAATGGTACTGAAAAATTGATTGGTCAACATTTCATTATGCGAAATAAAATACATAAGCTATTTGTTCTTAAAATCTAAATTAAAATCAAATAAATATGAAAGTGATAATATATTTTTTTTGGGTCATATGTGACTTATCAGAAACGTGAAAATATCCAGCTTTTGTGTTTAAGTCTGTAAAAACAAATGTTTCAATTTGGCAGTTAGTGAATAAATTATTTTAATTTTTATATTATAAAATATACTGGCGTAAATTTGAACAAGGCAAAGAGAACGACGCCATTGAATCAACTTTCGTTGTTTGAGTGGGATAAACCAGAGGCATATTGATAAAATTATATTATGTGTGACCGGATAACTATTTTCTTTTATACTTCTTATAATCGCATGACATAAACAGTATAAAAATGGTCTATCATATTTTATGCATACTTGCATATTACTTTAAGTGGGATATATTGAATCTTCAGCAGTCGACATCATGAGATTCTTTTGTGTTCTCTCTTAGTTGTAAGTTTATATTCATCGTTGAAGCCCGTGTATTCGGCTTATTGATTGTAAAACATATCATCTCATGATATAATGATCTAACAATAAAAGTGAAATGTCAAAGCTTATAGTTTCATACCACGTATTTATTAAAAATCAATTTTCGTTTTCAGTGGTGTATTAATGGTGAATGTACTTACGACCAAAAAGCTCCGGCAAAAGACGGTATGTTAAAATACTTGAATTTCACTGTTGCTACTGTTTCTTCAATTGGATAAAAAAAAATATTTACGGCACATTTTATTATGGTTCAATAAATTCAACCCCAGCCTTAAATAGAATCGAACGTTGTGAGCTAAATCCACACTTCCCAGGCCCTTTGCACAGCTATGAAGGTTGGGTACTAAATATGATTTAACTTCTTACAAAGAATACAAGCACCAAAGAGGTCCAAAGCTATTAGATTCATTCGATATTTACGCCAGATTGAAATGTATGACTCAGTAAATATCGGTGTGATGATTGGTTGCCTTAAGATGTGGCTAAGATTCTATTGGCTAGAAAGAAATATACAATTGTTTACATGTGAAAAAATATTAAATATGGACGATAAGGAATAAAATTATCTTATGGGTAGTAGTATTCAAGACCCGATAACCAATTATTTTTTCATGTTGATGTAACTTATAATACTGCGAAGCACTCCGTACCTTTAAGGAAAGGTTATACATGTATGTATTTTTGTATACAAGCGTTTGTAAACGTTAATGAGACAGCAACCCAAGATACATAAAATAGAGACATTCAGAGGTCTTACTGCAACTAAACATACTGACACAAAAAGAATATCCATAATAAACTGAAACTGTATTAAGATAAATTAAGTTAAATCTTAGTAGACTTTACTGTATTAAGAAATTCAAAACAATATTCGTAATGTTATGTTCTACTAGTATAAAGTCTTTTATCTTTTACTTTCAGACGCATGTATACACGGAGATTCCTTACGGTCCTTTGCGGCCTACTATTCGTGTGCCAATATGATTTCTTCTGATCCAACTAAATGTACGGATAGATATTATCGACAATTTTGCTGTGAGTCATGTAAACAATATGGGTTGAATACCTTTACCCTGCCTGGAGTAAATACAAGACGAACGGCGCCAAATGTAATGTCTATTCCTGTAACACAGCACATGCAACGTGTTTTACCAAATACCTTTTCCGTCAGAGGGCGTCAAGATGGATTCGGAAGCCCAAGGGGTTCAAGTCATCACATGTTTTCAGCTTCTCCAGTCAATAGAAATTTTAACTCTGTAAATCGAATACCCAGGAATCGTGGAAACACCAATGATAATTTTAGAATATTTTCCAGACATAACAACATGCATAGTGGTATATCAGGTCAGACTTCAAATCATCATTCGTCTCCACAACATCATCAGCAACAATATGACCAGAATCATTTCCAATCTGATTCTAACAGATATGGTCTCAAAACCGATTCTAACCAATTTGGACTACGTACCGATTCTAACCAATTTGCACTCCGTACCGATTCTAACCAAGTCGGACTCCAGACCGATTCTAATAAATTTGGACATCAGTCAGATTCTAATAAATTTGGTATGCAAACATCTAGAACAGATCCATCCATCTCTTTACCTGACCATCAACGTCTCGGTGCTATGCAGTCATCATTTTCTTCTATGAATCCTGGTGATTTGTCATCTTTCAGAAATTTGATTATGCGAACATTACATCTCCTGGCGAGAACTGATGGCTCACAGTATAATCAGTATAACCAGGTGCCTTCACATAACCATGATAATTCATATATGCAAGGTACACATCATGAACATTTAAATCCATCAAATGGATTTTTCAATATGCGAGAAGTTCCGCGAGTGGTTGTTGAAGAAGTAGCTATTAATACAAACGACTCTATCTCTATAGAAACAAACAGTACCTCTAATATGACGGTTAGTTCTAACACGACCGTCGAAACAGAACCATTATCTTTTTCAAAATCTCAACTAGAGGAGGAACTGCGAAATTTTAATTTGAACATTGCCTTGCCAGAAACTGAAGCAAAATCTATCTCAAAAAGAATTCTTAATACCAAATCTCATAAAGATAAAACTCTTTCAAACAGTTTATTAGATAACATTATAGACCCGTTCCTTAAGTGAAAATGTAAAACACTGAAGAGTGAAAATACCAAAAGATAATGCAACCATCTGGAAGACGATCGACAACCCAGTCGATGCAATCATTCCGATAGGTTGCAATAACAACGATAGACAAGTCCGTGTTACAAGTGCACGAAGTCAAGGTTAAGTGAAAGATCGATAATAAGACAATCAGTTTCTAGAAAAGCAAACGAAATTCCAGTGATAACATGAATTTTCTAGCCATTGACTATAAATTTGTGATTTTGTTCTGAAAACATTTTAGAACCTTAATGAAATAACTATGAAATATGATGACGTTATTTCTATCACCATGTTCCATGAGAAAGTTGAGAAAAGTGCCACATGAATCAAAATATTTAAATTGAGTGCGAAATAACATTCTACGTGCGGCTATCACTGCAATTTCCAGAATGGTCGAAGGAAGAAAAATTGAAAATGTCATCTGGCAACCAACAGCGGTTTAGCGTTTTGTTTAATCTTAAATGTCTGTGATTTCTATTTATTAAAACTTTCTCTTTGTTATTCTAATTATGTTACATTTTTGTATATTTCTATTAAATTTGTTACTGTTTGTGCTAGTGTTTTTTTAGTCGCCATCATGATTCTTTGTTTTGGGAAAAGAAGCCTTCTTATGACCTTTACTGTTGACTTGAGTTACTTTCTGCTTTCCAAGACTCTCACGTCAACATTTTAGTGTTTTATATTAAGGAAAAAACTCAGATTCTTCTGATTGTTTTATTTCAGGGACTAAAACAAACAAACAGATATAATTTAAACAACTAGCCATTATGTTTCTACTCAAAATCATCATGTTTTGATTTCTCCCTTTTTAATTTGCGTTTATTTTTTAATACGGAAAATCAGTATTATGCAATATCTATATTAAGCATGACGTCACAACGGGAATTCCCCACTTCGACTGCCTAACTGGCCTGGATTTCGCTGTGTTCTATTGTTAAAATGCAAGAGTTGTTCCGAAATGAAACTACTTCCATCAGATATGTCATTTCGTTAAAGTCCTGAAGCGGTGATATTCCCAATCAATGAGGAAACCAGTATGAAACTTTGATATTGACTGACTTCAACATGGAAATGGAGAACCTCATTAGCATGTTGTCCTAAATCGATTTGTTTATGCAAGTAAGCGCATGCGTAGTTTTCTTGAACTTATGTTATACTTTATGGTGCACCTATCAATGGGAAAATCGACTGAGAATTGATTTGCAACTCAGTAGATCGTTTTTGTGTTTTTAATGTTTTAACAGCTCAGCTTGAAAAGGTTATTTTTGTTTCTTGCCTTTATATCACGAGTGCAGTAATGTCCCTAACATTTAACACTAATTGTTTTTGTGAACACTCCCTCAGACCAAATAAAATCTATAATATTTTGAATCCATCTTCGTATTAAGTGTTCACTGTTGATCGAATTTTTTCGAAGTCAAATTCATTAAACATGTTTAGATTAATAAATAATTATCAAACGTATTTATTTTAATTATTTCTGTTTTGATAAGAGTCCGAATGAATTGGTAATGTAAACGAAAAGAAAAATAGCTGTGGCCGGACTATTTCATTTGAAATTCTTAAAACTCATAAATATGATTTCATAATAAATTGCCAACGACCCTACACACTTAAAAAGGATGCTTTAAAAACAGTACCATTACCAGAACAGACCACTTGACCACCAATGGGAGCTTCTTCCATGTCATCAAGAAATAGAATCTGAAAAAAAAAGGTTGTTTGTTTTCCCCCGCAATTCAACATATAAATGAACTAAGTTTTGGAAGTCACTACACTTTAACGCTGACAGCAGCAAACGCCAGAAGAAAAGAGATATACCAGGCTTATAATCGGTTAACCAGACTGGCGATTAAGCTATATTAGCTGTCTAATCAGTGGTGGTCGAATCAAAACAGAAAGCCAAATCATATGCGAAGTTGAAAAGAATAAAATTCGAATTTTTGTGATACCATTTTGTGCCAATTGTTGTCTAAAGTATCAGATAGTTTAAATGTGTCAACATTTTTCAAGGGTTAGTTATTCCTAGCACGTAATTTTTTTTAACCACTAAATAGCTTGAAAAAGTAAAAAAAAATCATAAATTTTATAGAAAGGAAAGGAAGGCTCAAAAGTTTATTAGCAGTGTATACCAAAAGGTGTACCCATCATGGATATTTTACAAAGTATTTCGTTTTAAGATATAGATAACTTGGACCATTTGCGGCTTAGTAGTATAGTCACATTTTTGGTCATATGACCCCTAATGCAAAAAAAGAACAGATTGGTCCGTTTTTTCCGTTATGTATTATTGTAGGGTAAAACATCAAACACAAGAATTATATTGTTCATTTGTTAATATACACTGAACCAAAGATGTTGGCAATTAATAAAGTTGAAAACTATATTTAGATTGAATCAAATAGAGAATACATGAGAAGTTGAATTGATTTTGGAAAGAATACCAATATCAAATAGAAACGATGGCCTTCTTTTCCCTAAAAGTTTTTCATCTCTTTGTTTTTTTAACCCAATAGCGATAACGAATTGAGCAGAATAGTTATACTTCAAATAACAGTATAATAAAAAAGAAAACTTTAATGAATTAGTTATTGCTCATTAATAAGTAATTGCGTAAAGTAAGAATGGTTTGCATGCTAGTGTATGCAGACCATTGAATAAAAAGTACTCTCTAAACTAAGATTATAGTTCTGCTACAAAAATGTAAGACCAGATTAACGAAAATAAAACAATAGTAAACTACTGTGGTCTCTAATTAATAATGTTGTTTTTCTGTAAAATAACACCCGCGTGTTGTAAGATGAAACTGCTTGGCGAGTGGGCGCGCAAAAGGATCCGAATTGGTTTACACTGTGCCAATCAGCTGGTAGTATACAAGTTATCTATGCAGGAAATGTTATAATCTGTTCTGTTTGTCGTGTTCCTCATTCAAAGATATTCCAAATTTTACAATATAGTCATGATTAATTTCGTCGGGTCAAAAATAACTCTTTAAATCCTATGCTATGAGTGGCTAAAATGCAGTTAATTGTGATGAAACAATTAAACCTTAAATAGATACCAGGCTAAATTTGTTACTCCAGACGCGCGATTCGTCTACATAAGATTCATCAGTGGCCCTCCAATTAAAACGTTAGTAAACGTACGCCCGGAAGTACATCTATGACCATTGTTTTCAAATTGAAACTTTAAAAATGAAATGTGAAAGATGGGGAATATGATATGAGAGAAAGGCGGAATTTGAAGACATACAAATGACCTTTCTAATAAGCATATGCAAATCTCGCTAAAAATTTTCAAATCATTGTGATAAAAGCCAAAACGACTACAGTGGTTTCGCAGATGTAGCAGGGCAGAATGTTGAGATCTTAAACACAAATAATAAAATCAACCTCGGTAGTTTATGGACTCGCCTCCAAGCTACATCGAGAACTATAAAAAAAACAAAGAATTTTGATACCTACTACCTGATAAAAGATTTGATTTTGGAAATACAATTATCAGTCCTGGTAAGTTCAGTTATCCAATCTTATACTCGGCGACAGAAAAGTTATCCCTTGGAAACTGTCCATCATACAGATTAACCAAGCACAAGCAATATATCCCTTTGAAACGTTATGGAGAACATCGAATGAACAAATAATGCTTAATATGAACTGTAGAGGAATTGGCCAATTTGACCTGTATTTATTAATCGGGGAACCACTTCAATGTTTAATTGATAGGGGGTGTCGCTGGGGTTCTGTTACCCCACCCTTTTCATATAATTTAGATCTCAAAAATGTATACCTTTTCATATATTGCGTAGGTAAAAATGTAACCTTTTCCCAAATCGGTTGGGTTTCGTGTGGTGTTTTTGAAAAGTGGAATATTTAAGGCTAAGATTCTGTATGTAATGTTTACTTGCGGCGAGACTTTCGGCTGTGAAAAAATGACAGGGTTTTTCATATACAAGTAATTGGAACTTTATTGACCTTATCATATATTTCTGATAGTTTTTCCCACCTATTCACATATTTTCAAGCTGGAAAATGTGACCTATTCGAGCGGCACGTCCTATCACCTTGTATATAGGAAGTGGCCCCCCGAGATTTATTAAAGAATTAAATGTGTGTATATATATTGTTCGTAAACAAAGTTCGACCAATTAGTACCCAAAATATTATTATTCTATATGTTGAAGACAATATCTCAGCTTTTACATGTTTTTGTAAAATTTGAACTGAACGACATCTTTGACTAAAAAGAACTTATCTGTATCTGAAATACAACATATAGGACTACCGTCAGCAGAATTTTGGTTTAAAAAGGATTTTTAATTAATTTTAAATATGCATTTTTTAGATCAACACTAAAGTTTTGCAAAATACATGTGTATAAAAATTCAAGTTTCGAGCAATCTCTAAACATTTAAATTGTGGTCACATCTTTAGAATTACGCATTAAGTTGATAAAACCTTGATAAAACAACATATATGAATTCATAATATAAAAATGTTAATTTAAGTGAAGCCTGTCGACATTAAGAAAAATGATGTGACAATTCAAAGGAAATTTGCCGTTTATAAAGTTGAATCAAATGCTTTAAAATTATCATATATTTGTAGTCACTTTAATAACGTTAAAGGGTACCAATTTTGATGCACCAGTTTAATATTTAAATTGCAGGAGCTTTTGACATCTTTTTTATTTTGTTCCTGTTTGTAAAATAAATTCGTGAGAAATAGGGAACACCTACTTTCAACTTTGCATTAACTGATGTCAAATAAATGGATACGATGATACATGATGACCTTTTCATTCGTTAAATGACTAACAAGCGTCGGTCAGGGCTATAGCATTTTAATCAGTCACGAAGTGCCTCCTCATCTCTGAAAAAAAATGTTTTTTTGTGAAAAAGAAGTCTTAACAATGAACAAGGATAAATAAAGTATACCTTAAAATATTGTACAGTCCCGGATGTGAACTATGACTTCAACAAATCTGTCTTCAATCATGTTAAACCATGTTTTTCATCAGATGTATTTGATTTTGTTTACAATAAAAAGAAATAAAAGAACAGCGTTCCAATGTTACCCACCATAAGCATATTTGTCCTGTCCAAGGGCAAAAACTCCACTTTATTTTTAGCTTGTTCTTTTAAACTTAACTTTCTTGTAGATATCCTACAAGAAATGTAGGTGTCAGATGGCATACAATGCAATTTACATATAAATTTTATTTCCAAGGGCCATAATTCTAGTAAATATAATTTATCGGGGCCGATTTTCAAACTTGCCCAAGACATAGCTGATATAAACCTTTAGTATTAATTTCATAAAAAGCTAAACAAGAAATTTAGGCTTGAGAGTTTATATGCAATTTTCTATAGATATCACATTTCTTAGGACCATAACTCCTGTTAATGATATTTGTGTGATCAGGTCTGATTTTCAAACTCATCCAAAACATTGCAGGTACAAATCTATGGTATTAAATTTAATCCTACAAGAAATGAAGACCTGAGCGTGCTTACAATTCAATTTTCTACAGAATTTTTATTTCAAAGGGGCATATCATCTTTAAAAATAATGATACTGATTCTTAAACTCAAACGAGACATTGCTAGTGTGGCAGTTTGTGGTTTTGCAACGATATATATTTCTAAGTAAATATAAATTTGCCTACCGCTAAGTTTCTGGTCTTGTAGTTATCAGAATTTCTACCTGTGTTTATTTTTATCTCCTTTCATTATTTATTAGGTTTTTAGGTCCATATTTGTTCTAAATCTTTAAGTTTTCATTCATTTTTTTTCTCGGCTGATTATACCGTAAAACCTTTCGTTTAGATAGTTATTTATATATCCTAAAAGCTAGGTATTTTTTTAAGTTTAAACTTGTGAACTGAAAACGGTTCATTTAAGTTTAAAATTTCAGATTTTTTCTACTATACAAGTCTGTATATTTCTCATACTCAGGGGTACATGTCTAAAGGCGATATTTATGTTACCTGAGGGTATTGTTTTCAATTCTAGTTTTTGAGACTGTTTACTTGGTTTACTACCAGAGAAGATTGTTTCAATCCATTTTTTTTTTGGTATTTAATCCTGGGCAATTCTGTAGCTTATAGAGCTCCTTTCTGCTGGTATATTTTTGTTAGATTTTTTTATGGAAACTCCTGGTTTAAAGTTAGAAAATAAATTAAATAAATAGAATTGTTTAATAACTGATGCTGATTTCTTAATTTCGTATTTTGTTATATTAAAAGTCTTTTTTTAAAAATCTTTCTTTTCCTAGACTATAAGCATCCTAGAGATACAAACCAGGACAGGCAATCCATTACATGGTCCAAGGACTAGTCCCTACCGAACCCCATCGTGTACTGGGACCTGCTCCTGTTACACTAGTATAAAACCTTGATAGAACTTTAATGAAAATGTGGCATGAATTGTGCATGTGAAAGCTCTTACAATGCAATTTGACATCGAACTTATATTTCCAAGAGGCACAAGTCCTTTAAAAATAATAATTGTTGTTAATTCAACATTTTTACGTAACTGATTACTCAGATTATCTTTCCACCATTCACCAGTATAAAAGTTCAGATGTTCAAAGAGAATTTTAGAATACATGGTTATATGATAGGAGGTATTGAGGTTAATCATGACATCCTTTCCAAGATCATTGTGTATTGTTCATGTCTGCCTGCATGTTACTGGTTCAACCAGAATACACTAGATTTGCATTTCACAATTTTTTCATGATTTTTTTCACTTGAAAGGTGACCACGATGTGGATGATTGGCATTTTTTTCATTAACGTTCAAACTATATAAGGTTAATGTGAAATAATGAACT
This sequence comes from Mytilus coruscus, assembly GCA_017311375.1. Lineage (NCBI taxonomy): Eukaryota > Metazoa > Mollusca > Bivalvia > Mytilida > Mytilidae > Mytilus > Mytilus coruscus. Next base: position 91,507,571 of record CM029604.1, read on the forward strand.
AAAATTGTAAACCAACAACTGTTCAATTTATATTTATTTCTCACAAATATACCTTGTAAATAATCTTAAATTTATATTTTACAAATGTAACAATATTGATTCCATTAAAAACCATAATCATCATTTTAAAATTTATCATAACTATTTATGATTTCAAAAACAGGGTTTCAGCTGGCAGTCGCTATTTTTCCCATTTTGGCGAAAAAATATAATTGTGGCCATTAAAAATCATGATTGGCAAAAGAATTTGGCAAAAGAAATATAATGTTTGACTTCGTCCATCTTTTTAATTTTGTTTCAAGTTTCTCTGACTTTTTCCCCCGATTAGACAATACTCAGATTTCACCTTGAACTGGTATTGATTTTGTCTGAAAATCAATAATCAGCCGATTGCAATTGATAGCAATTTGCAACAATGGACTAATTAAAAAGGTGTTAATTAAGTTGTTTTAATGAAAATGTGCGGTCAATTGGCTTCACATGTCACCTGAAAGATTGTTTTTACAACTTTGATAACTATAATTGTTTTGAAGTGGGTACTTTTCTATGCATAGTTTTATGTCTCAGTTTTTACTTTTAATGATGGTTCGGAAAAGAAAACTATTGTTTTAAAGAAGATGTTCAAAAGTAACACAAATCTCTGATTTTGTTCTTTGTCCTTTACTAGACAGAAAGTATCCAATAAACTGATTGAAGATTAATCCCTTGTTTCCTGAAGTCAAATTTTACAGTAATTTTAATAAAGTTCAAGAAATTTTGTTCTGATTGAGTGTTTATTTATAACAATGTAGGAAAAAAAGGATATCAGGGGTTCAAATTAACATTTGGTACTTGAAGGTCCGGTACCTTTGACACTCCAAACTGAAAGGTCCGCAACCTAAATCCCAGGTCCTACTTTTACATGAAATATTTCTCATTAAGATACAAAATTAATGTGCTTTTGGTGCTAGGTTAGCTTGTTTCATCATACATTTGTATTTGACAAGTTTACAAATAATATATTGCCATGCAACCATATAATGATATAGACCAAACTGTCAGTGTCGCTGTAGTATTACATGTATAACAATAAACATGATAAATGTAATTGTCTTGTATATCATAAATTCCAACAATCTATATTTTTATTTATTTTTTTTTTTAGTGCTGGGAAGGGTGTCACTGTGCGTGTGTGTGTGTTGTCTGAACCATTGACAATTATACCTAATCTGTTATTGATGTAAAAGTGGCAACATCAACACCATTTTTGCTCTGGATTTCAAGAATAAATTCGTAGTCACTGAAGGGTTTCCCTTTTCTGCAACACTATGCAGTGTTGAAGAAAACCTTATATCTGTTTAACTGATCGGGCTTACATTGCTGCTTGTGAATACATTAGTGTCTGACACTAAATCTTTAGACTTAAAATTTGGGTCACTTTCATGGATCCACTGCTTTAAACTGCTGGGGTGTCACTTCGTGTATTTTTATTATACCCCACGCAACAAGTTGCGGAGGGTATAATGTTTTTGACCCGTCCGTCCGTCCGTCCGTCAGTCCGTCCGTCCGTCAGTCCTGTTTCTTGTCATCGCAACTCCTCTCAAACCACACAACAGAATTTCACGAAACCTTTTTAGATAATAAGGACATACTATGTAGTTGTGCATATCGACAGGAAATTACGATTCAATTCTTTTTCTAGGAGTTACGCCCCTTTGAACTTATTTACTTTCATGTACTACTGCAACAGTTTGTCATCGCAACTCCTCTCAAACCACACAACAGAATTTCATGAACCCTTTTCAGATAATAAGGACATACTACGTAGATGTGCATATCGAAAGGAAATTACGATTCAGTTTTTTTTCCAGGAGTTACGCCCCTTTGAACTTATTTGCCCAATATACTACTGCAACCTTTTGTCATCGCAACTCCTCTCAAACCACACAACAGAATTTCATGAAACCTTTTCAGATAATAAGGACATACTACGTAGATGTGCATATCGACAGGAAATTACGATTCAATTTTTTTCCAGGAGTTACACCCCTTTGAACTTATTTGCCCAATATACTACTGCAACCTTTTGTCATCGCAACTCCTCTCAAACCACACAACAGAATTTCATGAAACCTTTTCAGATAATAAGGACATACTACGTAGATGTGCATATCGACAGGAAATTATGATTCAAGTTTTTTTCCCAGGAGTTACGCCCCTTTGAACTTATTTGCTTCAATGTACTTCTGCAACAGTTTGTCATCGCAACTCCTCTGAAACCACACAACAGAATTTCATGAAACTGTGTAGATAATAAGGACATACTATGTAGATGTGCATATTGACAGGAAATTATGATTCAATTTTTTTTTCTGATACAATTTTTTTTCTTACACTTATTTTATTTCTCCAATGACAATGTGGGGACGTGGGGTATGTGAGCGCGCTCACTAAGGTTCTTTCATTGGGTCTACTTTAAGATTTTGTGTTTTCCTTACTAGTGAACTTTCTTTTTTTTTTGCATGGGTAGGGAACTTCTGGCAGTATATAAACAACACTAGACCAGTTGATTCGATCATCAAAATATAGCCATGGTTGATCGATTTTTAGTTGAGTTTAAATTTCCATTCCCGTTTTCGCGATCGTATTTTTGGTCTTTAGTGAGATCTTCATTTGATTTCTTTTGTTTTGTTCCTAAGGAAGACGTTGAAGCCCACCGTTCTTCATCTTCAGGCTTTCCCTCGAAGAAGTGACATCAATGAGAAACAGACTAATTTTGTTCAAAAATGTCTAAATGATTTGTCAAGTAACCTATCGCAACTATTTATAACCTTGTGTATGGTCGGCAAGGTCAGGAATGAAACATTTTATTATCTTAATTTCAATAATAATATGGCTTTGAAATGACGATACTGATGATGAAAAAGGTCGGCAAAGTTAATTTTTATTTTCTTTAAAATCGAAGGTCCGTCGGGCATAGCTAGTAACCAAAATGAAAGTCCGATTGCAACAGTGGAAGGTCACGGACCTCAGACCAGCGCTAATTTGAACCCCTGGATATGTAGAATTACAGCAAATGAGACAACACTGCTGCAACCTGAATTATTTTTGTTAGAAAGAAGAAAAACAAGTTCAAAATAAAAAATATATTGATGTGAGTTGGCGAAAAAAAATATTGTTTTGGTGAAAGAGGTGGCGAAAAAAGAAATTAACCCTGAATACACATTTATATTAAATCTATTAAAATTGAAATCCAAGTTTGGGTCATCCTGTTAAGGTTTTTACTATTCCATATTCAGTCCTTCAGATGGTTACTCAGTTAACCAGTTAACAATAACGATAAGGCAATAAAAAGATAAGATTTTTTTCAACTTTTACTAAAACAGTATTCTGTACATCAATAAATCTGATATAGGTAAGAATGCAATGGTTCAATAGTAATTGAATGTATATTGGTAAAAATACTAATTATAAATGAAATGAAATGAAAGGTATTAAAATGTTACCTGAAAAATTTCAGTAAACACAAGTAGCAAAACTAAATGAAACTGTAACTTCTACCTACTATCAATTTATACAACCACATCAATGTGAAAATAGCTTTATTATAAAGCATATAAAATACACACATTTTTTATTGACACAATAATGCAGTAATTAAACCAACTTTATTTCAATTTTCATTCTTTTTTGGCCAAAATTTAATATCTACAAAAAAAAATATTTTGTGAAAAGAGCTAAATGCATTTCTGAGTTAAATATTTTTCTCCAATTCATCAAAGTTTCATCCACATTATAAAAAGTTATAACATTTTATAACTCTGAGATAGTTGGAGCTATTTTCCTTATGCTTGTGGTTGGATTGCTTGCTGTGTTTGTATAAATGTTTGCTCAACCCTTGTAATTAAGATTGACATCAGCAATCAATAGATAGGTGGGGCTTCAGCTTGTATACATTATACTCTGCATTAAACTTAACATCCAATAACATTTAAAAGTATAATGTTTACAAGCTGAATCCCTGCCTATCTATCGATTGCAGATGTCAATCTTAATTACAATGCTTGAGCAAACATTTATACAAACAAAGCAACTTTTAAACTACAAGCATTAGGAAAATACCTCTAAGTGTGTTGCTGGATTCCTCTTCCTGTTAAAAAGTTATCATGTGAACATTTCATAAGGTAAATGATTTGACATAGGATAGTGTTAACTAGTGTGATAATGACAATTGATGAAACAGCTAAAAATTTATAAATAACTTTAACAAAATGACCTAGTTCTTGTTCAAGTACAACCACACATAAGAAATTCTATATTCAATTAAGGAGTATGTTCGGTTAGGCCATATTTGGCCCCAAATATTAAGTCCATTGTTGCAAGATAAAAAGTGTTTCAAGTTGATGAAAAGACATGTAAGAAAGTGAAATATAATAATTTTGTCAAACTTTTTTAAATAAAGAATTGACATTTATACCTCACACAGACAAAATATAGGAGATTTTTGTGAGACTTGACATACTTGCTGGATTACAACTACATTTCGGTCTAGGACTATGAAACCTACAATCTATCATGTTTGAACACCAAAATACTGTTAGTTTCTATACTCCCAAAACATCAGGAACAAGCAGTTGTTAACATCTGATGACAGTCATGTACCATCATAACTTGATGTTGTGTTAAAAACTATTGGCTAATAAAAATAAAAAAACACCATACATTAAAAGTACCTTTTAAATAACAATGTCTTGAAAGTTTTCAGAAATACTCATTGTTCTATAAATGTCCTTATAAATGTCAGTATTGTAAAAATGTAAGGGTTCCGTGGAACCCAGTGTCTTGCCTACCTTTGCTGTTAATCGCAGGCTCAACAAAAATGAGGAAAAAAAATAATAACAATATTCCTTTCGATACAATCTTTTGTTTGTAAGAAGCTTCTGTCCAAGTTTGGTAAAAATCCAGGATAGTTTATGAATCTAATAAATGTTTTAAATCTTTAACTGCAGACTGTATGTAATGTTAACTGGAAGAAAAACTAAGTCCATTTATAAGTGAAATACGGATAAACAGGATATTTTTTTTACAAAATTAACTTCTGGATACTATCTTATGATCATAAACAAGCTTCTGTCCAAGTTTGGTAGAAATCCAGGATAGTTTAAGAAAGTTATTAAAATTTCAAAAACTTTTAACCGCAGAGTGAATATTTGTGGACGCCGCCGCTGACAAGCCGATGGAATGTAGGATCGTTATGTCTAGCTTTTTCGACAAAAATGGAAGCACCTTTTTCTGCTTTTATCAATTTTCGTGCACAAATTTTTACAAAAGAATTCTAGATGGACTCATAGCAAAACATTTTGTGATAGTTTAATAAAATTTTATATGTATTTACCTATTATTAGACCGTTTCTTTGAAATATATCTGACACACAATGTGAGCTAAATAATTCACACACTTCTGTTTCATTACAGCTCTTTTCATAATGCTAGCAAGGCAAAAGTTTGTTTGGCTTGCTTGCTTTGTTTGTATCAAAGTTTGCTCAAGCATTGTGATTAAGATTGACATCTGAAAACAACATAAAAAGGCGGATTTAAACTTGTATACATTATATTTAAATTTGATTGGACATTATCAAATAATCAAATTTACCTTTACACAGGTTTAACTCAGCCTACTTATATTGTTTGCAGATGTCAATCTTAATTACAATGCTTGAGCAAACATTGATACAAACAAAGCAAGCATGCCAAAACAAACCTTTGTCTTGCTAGCATTATGAAAAGGGCTGTAATAATCTGATGTAATTGAATTGAATAATGAGTATGAATGCATCTTAATTAGTGACAAAGATATATATGGCACATTTCCCCCAAAAAACATACATATAATGAAAATAAAGCTACAAAGCACAACCTTTCTTAGTGATTCTATCTGTTTAAACCACTGAATAAAAGAAAGGCACACTTAAATCCCTCTCATAGGCAGATATCTTTAAAATAAGGGGAGGTGATACATAACAAAATATACAACCAGATTTATGGATAGCTATCCTTTTCAAATCCCACATCATTGTGTTTGGCACTGAAACTGGGTTTTCTAATGAAACTGCATTTAAAAACTTGCAATTTATAACTTATTCATTTCAAATCCCTGGGTAGTTCCGAATATATTAGTAGACAATATGAATGAATTGAAAAAAAATCAATCATTACAATTAAACTGATTACAACAAAATAAATAAAGGGAAAGCGATTATTTCCAAATCTAAGAATGCTTACCTAATTTTGCAAAACAAAAATAATTTTATTCACCCGATTTGTTTGAAATGAAGAACTTATCAAAATTAACAAGCTACAGAACTCAGTTTCTATCATTACCATTCATTAGCCAGACTTGTATGTAACTTGTCATTCCATAACAATAAAAAAAATATCCATTCAAATCAACAAATCAAACATGAAATTATAGTATGTCATATTTTTGGATCAAAGTTTACTTGTATCAACAGTTTTTTAGTGGGAATATTTTGTAGTTAAATTTGCTGATTGCTTCGGTGATTTTGATCTTAATAGTAGACATTACAAAAACATATTTACCAGTCTTTTTTTTTTTTTAACAAATAAAACACAATCTTATAGAGGATTCATCTCCTCATCTCTTTCTGATTAAACAAACCATGAAATGATCTTTTCAACAATAAATAAATTTTACAACTAAATCATAGATTTGTGCCCATTCTCAACATATCAATAACAATATTGGCTTTGTTAAATTCAAAATATAACAGCACATATATATTTAATCCATTAAATTCTATTCTGACAGTAGACATTCTTCGAGCCCTAGTACTCAGTATTCACCAAATCATACATAAACATCAGATCATTATCTCTCACAACACTATGATGAATTTATTGATTGTTTTGTAGAAATGCTATTTTAAATCTTGTTCATCCTTTTTCTAACATATTCTTTAAGTCATCAAATATCTGTAATAAAAAAGGGTCAATTTCAATTCAATGAATCTGATTTTGAAATAAGATAAAAGTACAATGAGTTGTGAAAAAAAAATATGATCCTTTAGTAAAGCCTTCAAAACAAGCTTATCAATATGAAAATAAAGATAAGATGATATTTAACATAATAAAATTAATGATGTCAAGTTGTTTTAAGAATAAAATGCAAGAAAAAGTATTAATAGGTACAAGATATGAATACCAGATGTACTGTGAGCTACTGCTCACTAATCATTCCCACTCACTCTATGTTGTAGACTTGTTTTTTGTGAATTTTTCCCATCTTAATGTATTTACAGTACTCCACCATAAGTATTCGTAAAAACAACAATGGCGGTCACATCACGGAAGGGTAAACAAGTTTTTGCTGTCGTCTCCATGTCACAATCGGGATGACAATGAATCTATATATAGATGGTTCTGTAGAAAAACATGTGGTTGTCATGTGACACGTGTGTGATGACGTCAGAGTTGTCTGCACTTTCGTTGTAGCTAATGTAAACAAAATGGGTAGCAAGGGAAAAGAACTGACATCTGATCAGAAAAGTCGTCTCGCTGCATTAAATGATGCAGGTTACAGAAAAAGTGATATTGTCAAATTGACAGGCATCAAACAGAGTACCGTTTACAGTTTATTGAAGAGGTATGAACATCGGGGTGATATAGAAAACATTCGGAGATCAGGCAGACCAAAATCCTTTCATGACCGGGACATGAGAAAACTTTCCCGTTGTGTGAAAAAACATCGCCGTAAATCTTTATCTGAAATAACTAATATTTTTAATGAGAGTATTGATCGACCTTTCTCAAAAAGAACTGTTGAATGTAAATTACATTCTGATGGGTTCCACAAGCAGTCAGTAAAGAAGAAAATTCGTATCCGTGAAGTCAACAAGAAAAAACGAGTGGCATATTGCAGAGGAAATTTACATAAAACTGTTAATGCACACTGGAGTAAAGTAATTTTTAGCGATGAGTGCAAAGTAGTCATTGGGCAGGATTCTCGTGTCAGTATCTGGAGAAAGGTCGGAGAAGAGTGGTTGACGGATTGTATTTGCCCTCCATCTCAGCGCAAGTATAGTTTAATGATCTGGGAATGTATTACTTACCATAATAACTATAACTGTTGTTGAAGGAACATAAATGCCTTAAAATACATTGACATTATTGACAATAACGTGTGGCCAGTGGTTGTTCGTCATTTTCCAGATAATGACTACGTTTTTCAAGATGATAATGCCCCCATCCATCTAGCCCGATCCGTTCAAGATTTTCGAAGGGAAAATGGGTTTAAAAAGCATGAACTGGCCAGCTCAGAGTCCTGACCTCAATATCATTGAAAATTGTTGGTGGGTATTAAAAAGGGAACTGCAAAAACGAACTCAGAACATAAAAAATTTGTAAGGGTTCCGCGGAACCCAGTGTCTCGCCTACTTTTGCTGTTAATCGCAGGCTCAACAAAAATGAGGAAAAAAATTAATTAAAATATTCCTCTCTGTACTATCTTTTGATTGTAAGTAGCCTCTGTCCAAGTTTGGTAAAAATCCAGGATAGTTTATGAATCTAATAAATGTTTTAAAAATTTAAACTGCAGACTGTATGTAATGTTAACTGGAAGAAAAACTAAGTCCATTTATAAGTAAAATACGGAAGAAATGGAACAAAATTTTAACAAAATTTCCTTCTAGATACTAGCTTTTAATCATAAACAAGCTTCTGTCCAAGTTTGGTACAAATCCAAGATAGTTTAAGAAAGTTGTTAAAATTTTAAAAACTTTTAACCACAGAGTGAATGTAATGTTAACTGGCAGAAAAACTAAGTCCATTTATAAGTAAAATACTGAAAAAATGATTTTTTTTTTTTTTCACAAAATTTACTTTTGGATACTATCTTATGATCATAAACAAGCTTCTGTCCAAGTTTGGTAGAAATCCAGGATAGTTTAAGAAAGTTATTAAAATTTCAAAAACTTTAACCACAGAGTGAATATTTGTGGACGCCGCCGATGACGATGACGGAATGTAGGATCGCTATGTCTCGCTTTTTCGACAAAAGTCGAAGGCTCGACAATAATACCAAAGATCTGGAACGTGAAATTCGTGACATATGGGACAATTTAACTGTAACTTACCTGAAATCGTTGTATAACAGCATTCCTAGGAGGATTTTATGAGTAATGAGGAACAAAGGAAACATTACAAAGAATTAAGGTAGGATTTTTTCTATTTTGTTACTTGTTCAATAGTTCCAAGTTTTTTCATGTGTAGATTTACCTTGACTGGCGGCCATTTTGTTTTTACGAATACTTATGGCGGACGACTGTACTATCTTTGTAGCAGAATAAGTGGTATTAAGGGAATACTTTATTTTATTGATCTATACAGACTTTAAAAATATAATTTCTTCAAACTGAAATTTTTAAATAATATTTATGCTAGACCATTACCTCCTGTTTTTGACTTGCTATATTTAACCCGAAAGTTTTATCTTGAACTGGATGATGCATACTTCAAGTACTTTCATTTTCTTTATTGTGGTTAAATACTAAAAGACAATGTTTTGTACTAAATAACAGATTATACATACCTTTAGCACCCATGTTCTATTATTTAAACATTTATCTAGGATTTCAGCATTATCTAATTTTGTGTTTCCTTCTCTTACTATATCAACCTATAAAATATCAAAAATCTAATCTTTCAGAAATTGATAATGTTTGAATTTTCAAAATAAACATGATTGTATAAATATTATAATATCATCAATACATTTTGTGGAACTTATTCTCTTCAGAAAAAGGTGGTATTTTTTTTTTTTTTTGCTTCCATTTTTGTGCTGGAATTATTTCACATTGATGAACCTTTGTCTATAATAAATAAAGAACTTATGCTTGCTAGTGTTTCCCTTTAAATAAAATTTCAATAATTTAATCATATTCTATCAATATATCCCTTATTCTGTAGACATGAATCCCAACATAAAAAACTGAAAGATGAGCCAATTTTTGGCATGGATCTTCTTTACTTAGTTTCAAAGCTCAACACAAAACATAAGGGCATTCAATATCACACAATAGGCATACAAAATTCAGGTAAATTACACTGATGAGTTCAAATTTTTTTTGGTTGCAAATCTTTTTCAGAAAAAAGTGATAAAATATGAAATTTAGATGTTTAACCCTTTAATCATGCAAAAATAAAACTGATACAACTCAAAAGAAAGTCATTACGGTATATAAATAATAATAGTCATATAAATAATTTTTCCAAGGGACATATCTTTTAAAATTAATTTATTGGTACTAATTTTCAAACATGTCCGAGACATTGCTGATATAAATATGGCAAGAATTGTACATTAGGAGCGCTAACAGTGCAATTTTCCATATAATTAATATTTCCAACGGCAATACCTCCTTTTGAAAAAGATGATCCGTACTGATTTTGAACTTGTCTGAGACATTGCTGATAAATAAACCTTTGATATAAATTTGGTTAACATCTAGCATGAATTGTACATGTGAGAGCGCTTACAATGCAATTTTTCATATAATTAATATTTCTATGGGGCACAACTTTTTTATAAATAGTTAATTGGCGCTGATTTTCAAACTTGTCTGAGACATTGCTGATATAAGCTTTTAATATAATTTTCATTAAAATCCGGTAAGAAATTTACATGTGAGAGCGCTTACAAGACCAGAAAGATACCCAGTATTTCCATATCCCCTACAACGTGTCTGGCGAGGGACAAAAATATACTAAACAGATTTCTACAAATAAGCCCTATGTCATCATCTTACAGTCTTACATCTGCAGTTGTTTTTTGGATGAATAACTTTTCCTGTTTTAAGAATGCAAAACTTCAAAGTTGAAGTTGGAAGTAAAGCCTGTCACATGTTGTGTCTATATTTACCGTCTCTCTCATCAAAGTATTTATTCATGAAAAACAATAATACCATATATACAGGTAGTACTTGAAATATCATACCTTTGCTAAGCACCTTTTATACAGGTTATACTTGAAATGATGAAGACTATGGTAGGCACCTATATAGTGTGATGCTGATTTTCCTAACAGGTATTCCTACAAAAAATAATATACTTAGAGAATGGAAACGGGGAATGTGTCAAAGAGGCAACAATCTGACTTTAGAGCAGAAAACAGCCCAAGGCCACCAATGGGTCTTCAACTCAGCAAACTGAACTGAACATCATTAACTGCGAGTACTCTCAATTAGGTACTTTGTTTCTTAAGTGTTTTGTTAGTTGTTTTTGTGCTTTATGTCGATCTGATGAGATAAGCTCTTTTCAACTGATTTTTATAGTTTGTTCTTCTGTTGTGCTGTTACACCACTGTCTGATGTTAGGGGAGGTTGTGCACCTCCAAACATGTTTAACCCTGCCAGGCTTTTGCTCATTGTTGAAGGTCTTTTCGTGACCTATAGTTGCTAGCATCTATGTTATTTGGTCTCTGGTGGATAGTTGTCTCATTAGTAATTACACCACATCTACTTATTTTATATAAATGCGTTATAAAATTAGCACTTGTATGCAACAAATTTGAAATTCTTGTATGCATAACTTATTAAAAATAATAAATGGAGAATGTGTCCCCATGGACACAGATGATGCCCCCAATTGCATACCACATTATAAAGGGACATAACTCAAGAACAATAAAAGTGACACCACCAAAATTCAACTTGATCTGTGTTTTGTGGTAAAAAGCATTGTGTATAAGTTTCATTACATTTAGTTGAGGCAACTTTTAAAGTAATAGAAAGGAAACTAAAAATTAAGAATTTTTTTCCATTTCTAAAGGCACATAACTCGAGAATGGTTAAAGTGATGCCACCAAAATTCAAACTTGATCTTTATTTTGTGGTAATAAGCACTGTGTATAAGTTTCACAACAATTGGTTGAGGCAAACTTAAGTTAGAGTACGGAAATTAAAAATTTTGCAATTTTTCCATTTATAAAGGGGCATCACTCTAGAACGGTTAAAGTGATGCCACAAAATTCAAACTTGATCTGTGTTTTGTGGTAATAAGCATTGTGAATATAAGTTACATAACATTTGGTTGAGGCAAACTTAAGTTAGAGAATGGAAATTAAAGAACCTTAGTGAGCGCGTTCACATACCCCACGTCCCCACATTGTCATTGGAGAAATAAAATAAGTGTAAGAAAAAAAAATTGTATCAGAAAAAAAAATTGAATCATAATTTCCTGTCAATATGCACATCTACATAGTATGTCCTTATTATCTACACAGTTTCATGAAATTCTGTTGTGTGGTTTCAGAGGAGTTGCGATGACAAACTGTTAAAGCAGTACATTGAAACAAATAAGTTCAAAGGGGTGTAACTCCTGGGAAAAAAAATTGAATCGTAATTTTCTGTCAATATGCACAACTACATAGTATGTCCTTATTATCTGAAAAGGTTTCATGAAATTCTGTTGTATGGTTTGAGAGGAGTTGCGATGACAAAAGGTTGCAGTAGTATATTGGGCAAATAAGTTCAAAGGGGCGTAACTCCTGGAAAAAAAATTGAATTGTAATTTCCTGTCGATATGCACATCTATGTAGTATGTCCTTATTATCTGAAAAGGTTTCATGAAATTCTGTTGTGTGGTTTGAGAGGAGTTGCGATGACAAACTGTTGCAGTAGTACATTAAAGTAAATAAGTTCAAAGGGGCGTAACTCCTAGAAAAAGAATTGAATCGTAATTTCCTGTCGATATGCACATCTACATAGTATGTCCTTATTATCTAAAAAGGTTATGTGAAATTCTGTTGTGTGGTTTGAGAGAAGTTGCGATGACAAGAAACAGGACTGACGGACGGACGGACGGGTCAAAAACATTATACCCTCCGCAACTCGTTGCGTGGGGTATAATTGAAAATTTTGTTATTTTTCCATTGATAAAGGGGCATAACTCTAGAACGGTTAGAGTGACGCTACCAAAATTCAAACTTGATCTGTATTTTGTGGTAGTAAACATTGTATATAAGTTTCATAACATTTGGTTGAGGCAAACTCAAGTTAGAGAACGACATCAATTTTGAGCAATTCTGTACGTACATACAAGGGTAAAACTTAATGCCCCTCTGCTGCTGCGGCGGTGGCATGAAAAAAACATGTGGGAGGTGTTTCTATGCATGTAAATAACCTTTTCATTCTCTATAAAATATTTTTGTCAATTACGGCTGTTTATTTTGTTGTCTTGGCTGAATTAATTCACAACTTGTATAGACTCACGATTATTAAACCCTGACACAGTGTCCATTAGCGAGCACTTCACAGAACATATAGATATCTATTTCTGAAGTACTTAGTGTTGTTTTTTTTGCTGACCCATTGATGTTTACATAAATCTTTAATTTCTAGCTAATGCTTATTATTGAAAGCTACAGTGTGACTTTGAGACATTTGCTTATAAGTACTGTGGTTTTTAATGAGTAGCTGTCTCAAGTCATAACATGACATCCAATAATATTTATGTAAGTTTTAAGTTTGTTGCATGTAACTTAAAATGTAAATGATGGTGTATATAATTAGTATCAGTTTCCCTACCACACTGCCTTGCTGAGCTGTATTATCTGGAATTTCCTTCAACGTGGTTCTATCATAGGGTTGACCAAACAAGTGTACAGACTTTATGGCATTCTGTGTGGCATTCTCTGTAGCCTGTATAATACAAGATGATATTCCATTAATGTAAAAGGTTAAAACAAATATTGTAGAATGCTGTATTTTTTGCAGACTTATGTTTATGATTTCTAGGACCAAACTTTTTTGTTTTCACATTTTTCTTTTTCATGCCTCTGATCTTCCATAACTTTTTTAAAATGGACATGTGGATATGAACACTAGAAGAATCTCTCTTTGATGAAATCTACAGCACATTACATTTTTATATATGATCTGATCCAAGAGACCGGGTATTTATTTCTAGACAAATATTTTGCTTATTAGTCAATAAGGTCAGTTTTATTGCAAAATTACTCATACCCATAAAAGTTCATCAAGAAGCCATAATAATGATCAGTGTCTACTGTCCCATTCTTCAGTAGACCCATGTTACTATCTTTTAATCTAAGAATATCATTTATTAACATATATTTTGAAATTTTCAAATGGGAAAGTAAATCATTTCACAAACTTATATATTGTCATCTTTTCATTGTTTTTGAACAGCATAATAAATCGTATCAGACAAGTAGTTATCCTTTAAAGTATACCTGACACAGAGTTTTGAGGTTAGGTCTGTCAACTTCTCTAATGTGAGGTCTCTTCTCAGCAGTTTTCTGAAACAAATATTACATGTTTACTATTCATTATTTACTACTGAGAATTGTTTTCTTTTGAAATGACTATTATGTCTGTTTTTTTTATTGAAGTTTACCTTTACATGGAGAAATGTGGATGAAAGAAGAATGTACTGGTCATTAACAGCTCTAATAAAATACATCAAGTAATAAAACATTGTCTGGAGAATTTGGAGTTGATGGCAGATCTTTGATAGTCAGTGTTATTTTTTTCTTTATTACAACTTTTTACACTGGCCAATGTAGAGATTGAAAATAAACACCTGTTTTGTTATTGTTGAAGACCGTTTGCTGACCTCTAGATTTACTTTGAGTTTTTGTGCAGTTGGGTTGCTGTCTCATTGAGGTAAACCTCAGATCACCCTTTTAAGGTTTAAAACAACTTCACTAAGATTTCCTTGTTACACCATGTGCATACTGTACCTTATAAAATATGAAACATCAAGCATTAAATATCTGATTATCATACCGTCTTTTGGTATGTATAGTGCGCACATTTATACCCTGGGTCATGTTTCTTGTAAGAGGTGTGCGTGTTATACAGACATTTTCTTAGTCTTTTTTCAGGTCCAAACTCAGACAAAGAAATTTCCAGGAGAAGTGAAGAGTACGGAATATTTTTGCTAAAACCTCGATTGTTTTTATGTTTTACATGGTATATTTGTAATATGTAACTTATTGTTCTTGATATGTCATGTTTTATTCAAATAAAAAACATTTTATATCTCTGTAGTTACGTTTATTGTGTAAATTTGTCCATCTTTTTGCAATCCAGAAATTTGCCATGTCTTAATAAAGACACAATAAAGCTTTTGTTGTCGGTTAAATTAGCCTCTGTGTTCCTTGTTGTCATAACTTACTGTTTTTGTATGTGTTCATCATGGAGAGTAGAAGAAAAGTGTATGAAAATTGAATAAACCACACTCGTTTTGAAAAGATAAACCGCCATTTTTTCTAATGTATCAGGTGAACGCCAGTCATGTGACTTGATATTGTAAAGTGATGATTTAGTCTATGAGAAGTTTATTTTTATAAATACGTTTCTACTTTGTAACTTTTAAACAACTGTTTAAAACCGTTCAAGAAATTATGATTGAAAACATGATAATCCCATAATTGTAACCTGAACAAATTTAATTAGGAACAAGGTGAACCTGTCACTGATTTGTTTTGACATTGATTAGACCCGTTGATTGAGGTGCGATAATCCGGATTAACAGCTAGAATCAACAAACAAAAAATAAAAATAATGAGATTTTATCAATTTATTACAGCACTAATGATGTTAATGATAATCATTTGACTGATTCATAATTATGTTATTGTTTCAATCAGAACATTAATTTGGATATTTAATCTTGTCCTTGATACTCAGACAATTAATTAAATTTGGTTTTAAAAACAAAATTAAATGTAGATTTATCTCAATCTAATAAAATTCTTATTCATCAAGAAATTTAAATCAACTCTGTACACCAACCAAAAAATGGGGTTACTGCAAAATTAAAAGAATTAAAAAACAATTAAAGGTTACCTCTAAAGTTAGTATTCTATTATTGTTAGCCTTTAATCAATACCAACCTTAAAATCAATCATCCATCTGACTTTACTGTTAATTTCTATCAGCTTTTTAGATATGATATCATCAATCTTTTTCAATGGTTTCAGATAGAAATCATCTAGAAAGAAATGAACATTTTAGTTTAAAAACCTAAAGATAATGTGTACAATAATACTTACCAATCTGATGGTTATTATGGTCAGAGTTCCTTCAACATATAAAGAATGTCAGATACTAATTTCTGGGTGGACAACATTTTCAAAACAGTTATAAATGAATTAAAGACATGTAAATTAAAGAATATACTAGCTATAGTATAACATTAAAATGGACATAATTTTTGTTTGTTTAGAAATGATGGTAGTTTTTTAAAGTTATTCACAATAACACTTTTTTCCATACTTAATGCAAGTTTTACTGTTGTCTGAAAGAAGAAGACTTCTACATTTATCCATTATTGGTGTTGGGTACTAGTTTCTCAGATTTCATGGATAAAAGTTAATCACAAACTTGAGTAGTCTAGGAGAATATTATACTGCAGGCTTGTATAACAATTTTTTTAAACAATGAAATCAAGTTTCTTCAAATCTAACCTACAAGTCACAGTACTCAAATTACATCTACATGTATTATGCAAAAATAGCAGAGGAAATCTTATAGGTTTTCTTAGAGACTTAACAATTTGTACTTTAATAATTTGCCATTAGGCGCGTCTTTCAGCATAGCTATGTATACTTAAATACATGTATACACAAAGTGGTCACATTATATAACAACAGATTGAGTCTCCAGAGAAGAAGGTAAAAATTTACGGAAACGTTGCATGTGACGTCTACAAAAAGTCTACTTTCAAAAATGAGAAATTAAAATATGTCACAGACATCAATTTCATACAAAATGCATAACAAGCATGGACTATTGTCAAGCGTTAAAAAAATGTGAAGAAGTAAAACAAAACATTAGTTATTCGAATTTTACAGATTAATTACCCTTACATTAGTTTTCACTCAAGTCATAATATTGGTACATTTGAATATTATTGAAAACTTGTTATCATGTTATCAAATGTGAACCAATCAAAATTTTTTTTGTATTTATTTGAATGTCTTTTAACAAGCATTTGAATTCACTGTGTAAATCAAAAACTACAGGTGCAGTGTTATTTCGTTCGCCTAAGTAGTCGGTTCATTTTATTAACACGACCAGTATCGAAAATATATGTTATATTGCTTCATACAAAATATGTCCAAACTGAATTTCAAATATTTTTAAAATATACTTACCGCCACTTTCGTGTATTGCTTCAAGAAATGTTGGCTCCATTGCCTGACTTAGGAAAACTTGCATAAAGACATTAAACATGTCCGCAAGAGGATCTTTCTCATATTCGGTCTCTTTACTGAAAATATAGATAAGCAATACACATGTCAAGATGACCCTTCTCACACTCTACTGAAAATAAATGGAGAATGTGTCCCCATGGACACATATGATGCCCCCGCTTGCATACAACATTATAAAGGGACATAACTCAAGAACGATAAAAGTGACACTACCAAAATTTGTACTTGATCTGAGTTTTGTAGAAATAAGTATTGTGTATAGGTTTCATAATGTTTGGTTGGGGCAAACTTAAGTTACAGAATGGAAACTAAAAATTTTTGCAATTTTTTTATCTAAAAAGGGCCATAACTCAATGATGGTTAAAGTGACGCCACCAAAATTCAACTTGATCAGTGTTTTGTGGTAATAAGCATTGTGTATAAGTTTCATAACATTTGGTTGAGGCAACTTAAGTAAGAGAACAGAAACTAAAAATTTTGCTTTTTTTTTCCGTTTATAAAGGGCACACCTTGAGAATGGTTAAAGTGACGCCACCAAAATTCAAACTGGATCTGCATTTTGTGATTATAAGCATTGTGTATAAGTTTCACAACATTTGGTTGAGGCAAACTTAAGTTAGAGAACGGAAACGGAAAATTCAGCAATTTTTCCATATGTAAAGGAGCACAACTCTAGAAGGGTTAAAGTGACCCCACCAAAATTCAAACTTGATCTGTATTTTGAGGTAATAAGCATTGTGTATAAGTTTCGTAACATTTGGTTGAGGCAAACTTAAGTTAGAGAATGGAAACTAAAAATTTAGCAATTTTTCCTTTTATAAAGGGACATAACTCTGGAACTGTTTAAGTGACGCCATCAAAATTCAAACTTGATCTGTGTTTTGTGGTAATAAGCATTGTGTTGAGGCAAACTTTAGTTAGAGAACAGAAACTAAAAATTTTGTAATTTTTCCATTTTTAAAGGGGCATAACTCTAGAACGGTTAGAGTGATGCTACCAAAATTCAAACTTGATCTGTATTTAGTGGTAATAAGCATTGTGTATAAGTTTCATATCTTGGTTGAGGCAAACTTAAGTTAGAGAAAAGAAACTAAAAATTTATGCAATTTTTCCATTTATAAAGGAGCATAAAAGAGGGACGAAAGATACCAGAGGGACAGTCAAACTCCTAGATCAAAAATAAACTGACAACGCTATGGCTAAAAATAAAAAGACAAACATACAAATAATAGTACAGAAGACACAACATAGAAAACTAAAGACTAAGCAACACGAACCCCACCAAAAACTGGGGGTGATCTCAGGTGCTCCAAAAGGGTAAGCAGATCCTGCTTCACATGTGGCATCTGTCGTGTTGCTTATGTTATTACAAATCCGGTAAATAGTCTAATTCGGTAGGTCACATTCGTGAAAAGGGAAGGGTATTGTAGTTACGACATAAGGAACATATCCGATATCATCTGTGAAACAGTTATTCCATAACGGTCAACCAACTCGTGATGGCGTCCGTAAAATTTACTCTAGATAACTCTAGAATGGTTAAGTGACGCCACCAAAATTCAAACTTGATCTGTGTATAAGTTTCATAACATTTGGTTGAGACAAACTCAAATTAAAGAATGGAACCAATTTTGGGACGTACGTACATAGACGGACAAGGGTAAAACTTAATGCCCCCTCTGCTACGGCGGGGGCATAAAAATGCTATGGATATCTGACCTCAAATACTCCATTTTATAACAATATAAAATAAGGAGATGTGGTATGTTTGCCAATGAGATAACTATCCAACAAGTTTAGTTTCAATACAGTTTACTGAGTGATCTGGGATAGATTTTTTTAAGAATTTTACTACCCCACATAAAAGCTGAACTTTATCCGTTACCCTTTTGTCATTAGGATCCATACATGATGGAAAATAGCATTTTTAATCCTGATTTTATGATATATTTGTCAACATAGTTGCATCATATGAAAGCTTTTATCATTAAACATCACAAATCATTGTATTGTTTTATGCTATTGTTCTCTAAATCTGATAAACAACTGACTGACATTCATAAATCATTCTATTTAGGCCAGGCAGGTGACCCTGAAACCCCTTGTCTGTGTCCCTTAGCATGAAGAAAGATCTTTCTCTATCAGATCTAGATGCTTACAATCAAATCTAGATTTACATGTAAAATGCACATTTATTGCAGTTTCCCCTGAAAATGAAGCATTTCTAAGTAGAGAGGAATGAGCATTTAAATCAATTCAAAATGGTAGTCAATTTTTGCACAACTCAATTTGAATTTTTGAAATATTTGGTTCAATTAAAAAGGTATTTGGCTTCAGTTTAATTGATATTAGTTGTCTTTTCCATTCACTTCTGTAGATGTTTTCAATAGCTTAAATTCAGAAATTGATTACTGGTTTATAAGACGGTAGTAATGCCCTTTACCGTCAGGCGTCAAACGGTAATTTTCGGCGACCATTAGCGTCAAATTGATTAAAATCTTACTGTGATTCGTCAAAATATCCTTATCGTAATTCGTCAGAGGTCTCAAATAATTATCGTTACCGTTATTTTTGGAAAAAATTTAACGTGATTCGTCAAAATCATTCGATTTTTTTATCGTCTAAAGGAAAGTGCACATTTTATTGTCATGCACTAAAAATTACCGTTAACGTTATTTGGCAAGAATTTTTTCCGTTATTCGTCATGAAGGTACCCCATTACCACCCTCATATAATGCAAACCAGTAATGTTAGACTAAAATCCAAAATATTTACTTGAAAGCTTTTTCCTTTAATATCTGAAATAATCATATAATAGTATTTTAAATACCTTGAATCTAATTTTGGTTTAGGTCGATCCTCTTCTAAGACCTGTACAATATACTGACTATCTTTAATTGTGGCACGAGTGTGAGGAATCTGTTTAGTTCTCACAGATACATAGTTCTTCTCCATGTTTGGTAGCCAACTGGAATACTGAAATCATATTCAATAACATTTTGAATGGTAATAACAAGAGACCTTTCACTACTTTCACAGCGCTGGATGATTTATACTGACTATAAGCAAAAATATCAGGCAACCTCACTACAGTGAGGTTATATTCAAGCTGATGAAGTCAGTGTAAAAAACAAATGATATTATTCTTTGTCTTAACAATATGTTTTATTTTGGATTAGAAAATGTAAGATGTTATAATTAGTAATACTATTTTTACACATACAAAATGTAATATTTTATCACATCCTGTCTTTGATCAAAAGAAATATTGTGAAGTAGGATCAGAGGGAATATGTACAAATTGCCATTTATGTATAATATGCAGTCTTATATATCGTGTATATTCTGGTTACAAACATATGCAGGGTCCTGACTAGGCTTGAGTAAACATTATTCAGACATAGCATTGTATGCTAAAGACTTGCAAATACATATAAATATATTAGGCACGCCAAAGTGTTAACCACTATATATAACAGGAATACTCTACAATATCAAAGTGTTATCTGCCAATATAAAATTATTAACCTGCTATTAAAATCAACCATGGTGCGACACTAGACCAGTATAATGGAAAGAATTTACTTCCACTATAGTATAGTCATTATCCTTAAATCAGTTTCATTACTATTGTATTTTTATTTTAACTGACAATGGAAATTAGCTCTACAAATGAATGGTTCATACTAAATTTTTTTTCATTCAAGAAGAAATTCAAGCATCTTGCTACAACTGTTCTCCTTATCAAATATACTTACTGTTGATAAGGATCTATGTAAGATTTCTCCTTTCTCAACATATAATTCATATTTTCTCATCATTTTACCAGCTTCAATTTTCCAGATAGGAAATCCTTCAAAATTGTTGAGATCTTTTTTATTAATGACAAATGCACCCATCTGAAAGATATAAAGAAGATGACAATATAAAAACCTTCTTACACTAGTGTTAAAATTCAGAAAACAATAATGTGACTAAATAATTGTCAGGACATACGATGATATTTAACATAATAACTGTTATTGTGTCTGTAAATTTAACACCTTCAAAAAAGAATTAAAATAAATGGAGAATGTGTCCATGGGACACAGATTATGCCCCCGCTTGCATGTAACGTTATAAAGGGACATAACTAGAGAACTGAAAAAGTGATGCAGCCCAAATTCGAACTTGATCTGTGTTTTATGGTTTTTAGCATTGTGTATAAATTTCTTAACATTTGGTTGAGTCAAACTCAAGTTTGAGAACAGAAACCAATTTTGGGACGTACATACATACAGACAAATATATTCAAGAACTGTGTTTTACACTATAACAGTAACGAAGCAGTAAATAAATCATTGATATTCAGTTGTAGACATAAAAAAGAACAACATAAATATGAAACATGACCACAATTCTTCAATGAAAGCAGTCGTCTACAATATAACTAGCCTGTCAACACTTAGGTTGTGAGTTCGCAATCAAGACAAAAATTAATAATATATCATAAAATTTTTATGTGGGAAATGCACTTGCTAAAATGACTGAATGCTTTCAGAAATTCATTAGAATAATTTACTTATCCATAAATCTTTAGAATCTGTGATTTTCCAGGGGAGATATATCTTTTGCACAAACACTTTCAAGTGGAGATAATTAAACTTGATATTGCTGCAAAGTAACACACTATGAACAATCTTTTACTTCTTTTCTATAATACAACCTCAAAATTAAAGAGTGTTACCACAAGTGCTTGTGATGCTGTTGAATTTTCCTCGTCTGTATCTTCTGATGAGGACTGGATTTCTGGACTAGGAACTCTGGGATATGAAACTCTTTCCACCCTTGGAGATTTAGCAGGTATAGGTTTTGCTGCTTTCGATGGTCGTTTTAGTTTTCTATAAATGAATTTTAAGTTTCATTACATAAATATAGGGTATCTATATTATACATAGTTATATCCAATATGTGCCTAACTTAGTCTTGAGCTATTAGATAATTAAAAATTCAGTTATTTGAAATATTCAGAGATGTATAAATGAATTGTAATTGTTTGTATTTCAATTGCATATATTTCTAAATACAATTTAAAAAATAAAACTTGAGGTTTGTATTCCACCTCTACTCTTTTCTTTTAAAAAAAATTGTTAATTCATTATTAAAAGGCAATAACTCCTATAAGGAGGTGTTTGACAATTTAGGCTCTGTTGACTTTATATTTGTCGACCAAGTCTTGCTGATAATTTTTGCTATTTAAATTTTCTCTCTACGTAGTAAAGTTTTCGAAGATAAAAAGCAAAAATTATTAAAAAATCAAAGTGCTAGATAGCACCTCTGGGAAGTTTGCAACTGTAGATGTGTATTATTTCAAATAGGTTATAGATGTGTATTATTTCAAATAGGTTGTAGATGTGTATTATTTCAAATATGTATTTAATCACAGTTTTTTGTTTTTTAACTAAACCATTTTCTTTTCAGCAATTATCAAAAATCACTTTTTTTCATATGTTTGTCATATAAAATTTTGATATTTTCTATTGCAACCTTTAAACTGTTGTTCTAAAATAATCAAATATACAGAAAACTCTGTTAATTTCTTTATGTGCCCATGCCATATCTAGGGCCTGTGATTTTATAGGTTTTTTTTTCATTTGTAACTGGGCATGACCCTAACCATTGCTAACCATAACAGTAAAATGACGGCACCAAAATTCAAAGTTGATCTTGGTTTTGTGGTTAAAAGTATTGTGTATAAATTTTCTAACATTTGGTTGAAGCACACTAAAGCTTGAGCTCGGATTTGAAAAAAATTTGTAAGTGTTCCGCGGAACCCAGTGTCTCGCCTAATTTGTCTGTTAATGGCAGGCTGATTAAAAATGAGGAAAAAAATTAATTAAAATATTCCTCTATATACTATCTTTTGATTGTAACAAGCTTCTGTCCAAGTTTGGTAAAAATCCAGGATAGTTTATGAATCTAATAAATGTATTGAAAAATTTAACTGCAGACTGTATGTAATGTTAACTGGAAGAAAAGCTAAGTCAATTAATTAGTAAAATAGGGAAAAACAAGAACAAAATTTAAACTAAATTTCCTTCTAGATTCTAGCTTTTGATCATAAACAAGTTTCTGTCCAAGTTTGGTACAAATCCAGGATAGTTAAAAAGTTATTAAAATTTCAAAAACTTTAACCACAGAGTGAATATTTGTGGACGCCGCCGACGACGAAATGTAGGATCGCTATGACACGCTTTTTCGACAAAAGTCAAGGCTCGACAAAAATCAGCAATTTTTAAATTTGCAAAGGGGCCTAACACTAGAACAGTAAAACTGAGGCCACCAAAACTCAAATTTAATCAGTGTTTTGTGATAATGATCATTGTGTATAAGTTTCATAACATTTGGTTGAGACAAACTAAAGTTAGAGATCGTAAACAAAAAATTCAAACAACTTTTCCATTTGTTAAGGAGCATATCTCTAGCATTGTAAAATCGACGCCACCAAAACTCAACTTGACCTGTGTTTTCTGGTAATAAGCATTGCGTATAAGTTTCATACAACTTGGTTTAGGAAAACTAAAGTTAGAGAACAGAAACCAATTTTGGGATGTACGGACATATGTACAAGTAAGGAACGTACATACTAACAGAAGAAAAAGGGTAAAACTTAATACAGTGGGGACATAACAATAGCAGTATGATGACAGGAATAAAAAGTTTATATACACTAGATTCATTTATAACCCTGTAACACATTTTATAGTTGATGCTGTGAAATTTAGCATTGAGGCAATAACATTTGAGATTTTTGGTTTTCAGCCATTCATTTGATATACTATAGTACTGTAAATTCAGAAATTATTGCGTGCATTTATTATTGCGATTTTGTCATTTTAGACTAAAATGCGATTTTAATTTTTGCGATATTGAGAAAAATCCTGTTTAATTCATATAAAAAATTTCAAAATGCGAGTTTAAATTTTTGCGATTATAACCCTGTCGCATTTTTCGCAATAATAAAAGCATCGCAATAATTTCTGAATTAATAGTAATCATTCTCTGTGTTGAGATGCCACACTGTTAATTACAGGTCAATCTTTAAGAATCATACTAATCCAGGAGTAAGGATAAAAAGTTCTGGATCTGCCACTGCATGGTTAAACACTAAGAGTAAGAAAGTCATTTTGCTATTACATGGACAGATTTTATTTAATCATGTAAATAATTGCTACAGGACTTGTCTTGATACACTGAGTTATTCTAAGTAGAAGCTGACTTGTCTGCCTTATCCTTGTAACGATTTGTGTACAAATGTAATTGTGAATCATAACACTGAGGAGGCTGTGATATGTACGATCCACGTGACTGTGAGCATGCTGGACGAGTGAAGGTCCTAAAACCCATTTTGGAATGTGAAATAGCTAGTGCCTAATTAGCGGAATTTAAAAGTTTTCAAATGTTTTTGGCATCAAAAACTTCCGACCGATGTTTTGACAAAAACATGCACTTTTCTATCATATCCGGAATTTACCTTTACTCATCCTTGCCCTTGGCGTGTGACATAAGTCATATGATTGTCAAGTATTTCTGTCATCTGTGTATAATTGTTCAATCAAACTATTATCACTTGTCAATTATCCAACGGCTTGGTCAAAATATAAACATGTTTCAGTAATGTCAGTCATATGGCATTCTTTCAATACACTCTGGCTTTTACTTTATATTAAATAATAAACATTTGTAAATATCGTACATATTAAAAATTGCGCGGGAAAATGTTCATTCATGAAACATTCATGAATGAAACGATGTCTTGTGTAGATTTCTTTTGATTTTCTCTTCAGCGCATGGCAAATCCGCGAAGTAGAGTTTGTGATACTCATTTTCAAAATGAGGTTAAATTCACCTGAATTGTCGGTGAACATTCATTCCCTTTTTATTCAAGCTGTAATCTTTTCAACAGGACTCAAAATTTCAAAAGCATCTTCCTAGAATCAGTATTCAAACACTAGTACTACATTATCTTGGAGCAGAACATTTGCGATAGTCTGTCACTGGAAGTTTGAGGATGACGCCTTAGGAAAGTATTGCTATAGCAAACTTCCCAAAAATGGGGAATATGTCCATGGGACACAGATGATGCCCCTGCTTGCATATCTAATAAAGTTATAAAGGGATATAACTGAAGAACAGTAAAAGTGACGCTGCACTTATTTGTACTTGATCTGAGTTTTGTGGTAATAAGTATTGTGTATAAGTTTCATAACATTTGGTTGAGGCAAACTAAAGTTAGAGAACGGAAATGAAAAATTCAGCAATTTTTATGTTTATAAAGTGGCATAACTCAAGAACGGTATAAGAGGCGCCACCCATTTT
Source organism: Mytilus coruscus (assembly GCA_017311375.1). Taxonomy (NCBI): domain Eukaryota; kingdom Metazoa; phylum Mollusca; class Bivalvia; order Mytilida; family Mytilidae; genus Mytilus; species Mytilus coruscus. Next base: position 91,533,168 of record CM029604.1, read on the forward strand.
CAAACTCGATCTGTGTTTTGTGGTAATAAGTATTGTGTATAAGTCTCATAACATTTGGTTGAGGCAAACTAAAGTTAGAGAACGGAAACGAAAAATTCAGCAATTTTTATGTTTATAAAGGGGCATAACTCAAGAACAGTAAAAGTGACACCACCAAATTTCAAACTTGATCTGTATTCTGTGGTAATAAGCAATGTGTATAAGTTTTAAAACATTTGGTTGAGGCAAATTAAAGTTACAGAACAGAAACGAACAAGTTCAGCAATTTTTATGCTTATAAATGGGCATAACTCAAGAACAGTAAAAGTGATGCCACCCAATTTCAAACTTGATCTGTATTATGTGGTAATAAGCATTGTGTATAAGTGTCATAATATTTGGATGAGGCAAACTCAAGTTATAGGACGGAAACAAAAAAATCAGTATTTTTAATACTTATAAAGGGGCATAACTGAAGAACAGTACAAGTGACGCCACCCAATTTCAAACTTGATCTGCATTATGTGGTAATAAGCATTGTGTATAAGTGTCATAATATTTGGTTGAGGCAAACTCAAGTTAAAGAACGGAAACAAAAAATTCAGCAATTATTATGTTTATAAAGGGACATAACTCAAGAAGGATACAAGTGATGCCTCCCAATTTCAAACTTGATCTGTATTATGTGGTAATAAGCATTGTGTATAAGTTTCATAACATTTGGTTGAGGAAAACTAAAGTTAGAGAACGGAAACAAAAAATTCAGCAATTTTTATGTTTATAAAGGAACATAACTCAAGAATAGTGTAAGAGTCGCCACCCATTTTCAAACTCAATCTGTGTTTAGTGGTAATAAGCATTGGGTATAAGTTTCATAACATTTGGTTGAGGCAAACTAAAGTTAGAGAACGGAAACCAGCTTTGGGACATATGTACGGACGTACAGACGGACAAGGGTAAAACTTAATGCCCCCTCCGCAGCGGAGGCATAAAAATGGTAAAAATCATCATCTAAGTGCAATATTAACTCCTACGAGGTTGTTTGACAATTTTTAACAAAATTGAATGCAGGTTGATCTTGACACTTCAAAAAATTCTTGCCAATGTGAGATTTTGTCTATCTGTAACCTTTTTTAACACAATAGACAAAACATGCATTTTGCCTCTATGATTTAATTTTAGCCATTTTAGCCATGTTAGCCATACCAGCCACGTTGGTTGGAAGGAGGATCGTTAGATACATTTTTGAACATGGATACCCTAATGATGATTGTGGCCAAGTTTGGTTTAAATTGGCCAGGATGTTTCATTTATAAAAGTTTACGGATGAGGATGGACAATGGACAACAGAGTGCAAGCGATGGTAAGAGCTTAAAAAACAATATCAAATATTTACGGTTTGGTTTTTGTATTTCTTGATCGACCTCTTCTCTGTGAACTACCTAAGTCTCCATCAAATGCAGGCTCTTTTTTTTCCTATTAATGAAAGATAAATAAACACAGATTTTTCTTAGATATTTCTAAATTAACAAAACAAATCAACAAATTTAAAGTTTTTTCAATCTCATTATTTGATAAAAAATTAAGCAAGGATCATATTATTTCAGAATGACAGAAAACACTTCCTTTTTTGTCAATGACAATGCTTAGTGTTCAGACCTGTCCAGCAAGCTTGTTTGCTTGCAACTAGGTACAAGATGTGTATTTGATGCAATATCCAATATAGCCTTTATATTTGAAGGGTACAGTTCTGTTTGCCATGAATCTAATGTTGGTTTTTTTTGCTTTTTCACAAAAAAATTCTTTCAGGCCTATCTTGTCTTGTACATGTCTTTTCATCATAATACTTGATCAGATTTAAGTCATTGTTAATCAGCATCCAGTGGGTCCTTACCCAAGACGTTTTTTTTTTTTTTTTTAATTTTTATTGATTTGTCGTCTCAGTGAGAAATTGAGAAATACCCCATCTCTTCTTATTTACTTATATCACAAATCACTTTTATCTTATATTGGTGATTACCAAAAAAGACCCTTTTGCTTACTTGGCTTAACTTTTCCAGTATGAAAGAACAATGGTTAATTTTATATACATTTAATAACAAACAACCCAGTTAAAATGAATAAAAGCAGATATTGGGTATACATGGGTTCAATGAGACAGAAAGCCAACAACACGAAAATTAAAGAATCTTAGTGAGCTCGCTCACATACCCCACACCCCCACTGTCACAGGGCAAAAAAGTTGCGATGACAAGAACAGGACTGAAGGACTGTAGTATATTGAGGCCAATAAGTTCAAAGGGGCATAACTCCTAGAAAAAAAAATTGAATCATAATTTCCTGTTGATATGCACGTCTACATAGTATGTCCTTATCATCTACAAAGTTTCATGAAATTCTGTTGTGTGGTTTCAGAGGAGTTGCAATGACAAGAACAGGACTGACGGATGGATGGACAGGTCAAACAAATTATACCTGACGCAAAAATATCCTTATGACATCTGGAGATCAACATACTACTGTAAATTCAGAAATTATTGCGAGGTTTTTATTATTGCAAATAATGCGACTGGGTGAGTATCGCAATAAGAACTCGCATTCTGATATCTGATACATATATCTGTATGCAGATATTCCTGAAATAGCAATAATTAATATAGCATTTCTGTCAATTCTTCAAAAATCACAATAATAAGTCCACACAATAATTTGTGAATTAACAGTATGTTCCACAACAGACTTACATCGGCAACTGGTGTCCATGCTGGATCTGAGTCAGAATCGTAGGTCTCAGGAACTTTATCTTCTTCCATATCACTTTCACTGTCTTTATATTTTTCTGCATAAGAAAATTGAATACTATAAAAATAACAGCTGCAATAAAATTTGTTTCAGGCAACTGCTTCTGTTTCATCACAGAACTATTCATTGGAACAATAGTCATTATACTTATAATATATGTAAGAAAGTTCAGCTTTACAGCTGTAAAAAAGTAATTAAAGTTTGCATGTTTGTTAGCCCGGTACAATGTCATTAAATCAAATAAATATTACCTTTGCTTACTGCCCAGTTGAAGATTTAAAAATTAAATCATGGATATATATATATATAAATATATATATATAAACAAGTCTAAATTGAAAACGACGTCCAATCCTATGATTGCGTTGGATAAAAACCGCAATTTTTATATGTGTGCATGTAAAACAAATGTCTTGGTAGAGGGGTCTAAATACAGCACAAACAACATTTTTCCAAAAGACCAAAATAGTGAAAAAGTATATTTTAACAAAACGCATTTGACTAACAGGTCGAACAACGGTTGTTCTTAAACCCTGCTGACTGCCATTGGCGATTGCCAGATAAATTGATCACCAGTACAAAATGGATCTTAATATTAATTTAATACCAAACAGAAAACAATAAATTCGTGGAAAAGATGGTTTACCACAAACATGAGGTGCAAAATTTTTATACACCATATCCGGATTTCAACAACTAATGTCTCTTCAGTGATGTTAGGGTTCGAAACGGTATCTGGAAGGCCATATAATTTCCTCAATTTAGGATAGACTCTTGAATTTTAAAGAGTCGAAATAGGATGAACGGATCATACATGTCATATAAACCCGAAGGAAAATTTAATACAAGCCCAAATGGAAAAATATAAACAAGTCTAAATTGAAAACATATATATATACAGTGCAAGGCGATTTGGTGCCATGATATCTCAGTAACATGAGTTCGAATCCCGGCCAGGGAAGAACAAAAAATTTGCTAACACAAATTTACAGATCTAACATTGTTGGGCTGTTATTTAGATGAATTATATATATATATATGGCTATAGGACTAGTTTGACTAGTTTGACCAGTTTACCACACACACAATAATACATGTATAAACTAACTACTCTCACTGACAGACTTACTTACCTGCAGATCTTTTCCCTGAAAGTTTCTTAGTCTTGCATACATGCATCCTACTTATATCCCATACATTTTTGGTTTTGTAAATTCTATTTTGTTTTGTCTGTTGGAGAGATTTAACCTCAATTTGATTACTTAAACATACAGTTTTTCTGTCATTTTCTCAAAACGGATGGGACAGTGATAAAATTTCCAGTCTGAAGGTTGTTTCAAAATGGAGCTTACTTGCAAAAACAATCAAGGGAGACAACTCAAAATTAGAACAAAGTAAAACCAGTAGTGTGTTTCGAGATGATTTAATCATGCTTTGTACTCATTGTAAGAGTGGATATGGAACTAATTCACCTTTTTCATTTAAGATGGTGTTTTTCTTTTCTTAGTTGTTTAAATTCTTTTGAATCATATGTTGTTCTAAGTCTCTCCTGTTAACCTTCTGATTGTCCTGAGTTATATCTTAATGTTATGTCCTTTATTTTATTTGGTGTTATTGGCAGTTCTTTGGTAGTCTCTTTCTGTCATATTTTTTTTCCGTCAATTGTTTTATTATAAATTAAGGTCTTTTGTTTTCTCATTTGAATTGTTTCACTTTTTTATGTTGGGGCTTTTCATAGTCAACTTTACAGTATGGGTTTTTCTCATTCTTGGAGCAGTACAATAGCCTATAATTGCTTAAATCCACCTCATTTGAACTCTGGTTGAAAGTTGTCTCACTGGCATTCATACCACATCTCCTTCTTTTTATCCTATTTTCATTCACAACCTTTTGAGACAATGGGCTTTTTAGGATTTGACATTTTGTATGGACACTTGTCTATTGTTGAAAACCATGTAACATGTGTAATAACCACTAGATGTCTTTTGATTTTTTGTGTCTTTTTTTTTTTTGCTGTCTCATTGACATATACCAACATCTTCTTTTATTCATCTGAATTATACATACTCTGTTGAGCTATTTCTTTAGCTTTTCTTGCTGAAGTTCTTCTAGCTGGTATGACAGGGGAAGGAGTTCTCTCCCTTTCTTCTTCTTGTGAAGACCCAACCTGATATTCTTCCCCTGAGGAACGCTCATGATCTTCATCACTTCCTCTGTTACTTCTGGAACGTTTCTGTTTGACTATTGACTTCCCAGATGTCTTTGACCTCTTTTGTTTTGGAGGTGTTTTTTGTAATTTTATCCTCATTTTTATACTAGGATGTTCTTTGTCACCAGTGTCAATATTTTTGACAGTACCAGTTAATCCAGTACTCGCTTCATCATCATCGGACATTTTGGTTTTAGAACTAGACATGCTAGATGTATCTCCATTTGATAGAGAATTAGAATCAGATTTATTGTCACTGTCTGGTTTAGGTGTGCTAGCAGCACTATCACTACTTTTTTCTACTGAAGTCTGACGTGGACGTTTTGGTTCAGGGATATATTTAGGAAGTTGCGGTTTTTTGGTAACAGCAGTATTTACACTAGATAATGTTTCTGGTTTCTTTCCTTGAATGAAACTTAAAAATGAGTCCATAAATGCATTATTTTTATTACTTTTAGCAGGTGGCTGTTTTTCTACAGGTTTTTGAGGCTGAGGAGGATCAACTTTAACTTGACCCTGAGGTTGAACTTTTGGTACTTGTTCATTGGTTGTTTTCTCTGTAACAGGTGGTTTTTTTAAATGTTGAAATTCATCATCCTCTTCTACTGGATTTAATACTGCACTTGGTGGCAAAGCTGGCTCTGCTATAAATGGTTTATTTTGTGAAAAATCATCTGAAAATCCTTCAAACAGTCTTCCACGTAGATTTTGCTGCTCTACATGTGGATTATCACTAATAAGACTTGATAATGCTGCTTCATCCACAGTGGAAGATGGATTACTTTGTGGATTTGCACAATAATTTTGTTGAGTCATATTTTGACCATATGAATTAAATGTGTCTAAATTACAAAGGTTACCATTTCCTGAATATACTCCTTGGTCCATTTCTAATGCATCAAATTCACTTGAATTTAACTGAGCCACAAAAGAAGACTGATTTGGAGCACCTTCATAGGAAAACTGATTATTATCTATAATCCTATTTTGTCCATGTGGATTTTGCATTGGAGTATTTCCTTCACTGAATCCATGTTGATTGTTTGAGGACATGAAATTATTTCTTGATGAAGCAATACCTTGGGGGTTAAAGTTTTCATTTTGAATAGTAGAATTTCTATATGTATCATTGTTTATATTTCTCTGTCCTAAATTTTCCATCATGGTCCCACTTGCAGCAAAATCATAACCTCCATGCACCTGTGTAGAATGTTTAGAGGTACTTTGAGAATATCCAGCACCCATCATATTTTGGGAATGAGATATTAGCTGACCCTGAGACATATCTGGCAGTTTTGAACTTGAAATTTGTGAGCTCTGCATACTGAAATGACTTAAGCTTTGGTTATTGCTTGCGTAATTCTGTCCATAAATGTTACCGGACATTAATAATTGACTTTGCTTATACAGATTATCCTCACCTCCTTTCTGTGAGAAAACCTTTAATTGTTGTTCTTGCTGAATAAAAGAGTCAACTAATTTCTTCTCGTTGGCCGATTTTGTTTCTTCTATTATAGTTTCTTTCTTTTTCCGACCTCGTCCCTTTTTTGGTTTTGTTGTAGAATCGGCTACTGCTTGAATTGTCACTGGGCCTCGATTAGAAGTAAAAGAATTTGAATTCTCTTCGGAGACCAATATTCTTTGTGAGTTGTAGGTATTTTGTTGAGGATCTGTAGAAACTATTCTTTGATCAGTACCAAAACTTTGTTGGTGTAGTGAATTTGAACCGTGAAAAGACAAATGTTCTGGATTTCTAAAGGAGCTTCCTGTTGAAAAATATTGATTGTAATTGTCTCCCCTGTGGTCAGATAATGACACAGTTGTTCTCACTTGTTCAAATTGTTCATGTTTAACACTATCTAGATAAGGTTGTGAAGTAGGTAAAGGATATGTAAAGTTTCCTGCTGATGATCTTAGCAACTGTTCCTCCTAGAATTTAAAATGTCACTTTGTTCCTGTTGTAGATGTTGTGAGTTTCTTTCAAAAGTATCTGATCTTTCTGAAAATTGAGAATTAAATGTGGGTGAAAGTGGGGAATTTATAAGGTTATTTTGTGTTGGACCTTCCTGAATAGTACTTTGATGGAGGCTGGAAATTCCACGATGTGCTGGTGGTGGTAAAAAGCGCTGACCCAGGGAAGATAAATCTGTTGGTAAATTTCCAATTAAGCTATGTGAAGTCTGAGCTAAATTAGGCTGTCTCCAACTATGATTTCTATCTTGTGCAAATAATGGTTTTGGAGGTGATAAATCTAGCCCAAAATTATCAGGCTCTCTTTGTCGAACTCCCTCAAGTGGAGTTAATGCTGTTGGTTTAAATGGTCCTGTAAATACTGTGGATGAACCAGAAAGACCTGGTACTGGTCTAGTCCCAGGTAAATGAGCATGGGGTGACAAATCTCCAACTGAAAGACAAAAACAATTAATCAATGTACTTCTCAGGTTAAATAACACTGTTATAGCTAATTAAAATAAATCAAAGCACCTTCTGGCATTATCAGCTGTAATTGCATTGTACCTAGATATCTTAAAATACCTACTGGAATTTCAAAATTCATGCATGCATTTATAATTGCAAATCAATGTTTTAACCATACACCATTATAAGAGATTAATAAATGTGGTGGATATTTTAGTCTGAGAAAACATCCTTTATGTAGTGTAAATTGTAATTGGGCTTTGAACTAGCCTTAAAAACTGCAAGCACTCTTATATCTGTACTTTTGTGTATTCTGACTTTTTGTCTTTTTGTCAGTTGTAATTGTATTTCACACATATGATAATTATTTCAACTGACTTTTAGTTTATTCTAATGTTGTGCTGTCTGAAATACCTGTTTGTTCAGTAGATATGTATGGATCAAATGTGGGAAATCCTTGAACTAGCGAGTTATATGCTTGATTTCTCCATTGGTTTGGATCCATAACAAGTCTACCTTACATCCATCATGTCTGCAATCTCACAACTAGAAATAAATATACTCAATTTATCAATTTCTCACATAATAATCAATTTCTTAAATAATGTTTAAAGTTTCATGAAGTCAATTATGTCTTCACCTTGGGTACTTCTAGGGAACTCACAGATATCCTTTTTATCTGACAACATGCCTTATTTTTAGCATATCTTGAAACCTTCCCATTCAATTTGAAATATACTATTGTTGACAGCCTAACTAATTTTGCTTTGATAGCATGGCTCACGCTAGAGTGCAATAAAGACTTGTTTTCTCGCCTTGTCACTTCACCATTCAGTGCTGTCAAAGGCAATATTATGTCTACCTTGTCATCAGTATTTGTTTTATTTTAAATCAATTTTCTAGAAATGATGACAAAAATTAACACACAATTTTGAAGATGAGAATTGAGTAGTCAAATATCTAGGAAGGCATTCAAAATTTGAATGAGATCATGCTTATGTTTCGAGTCTTATGAGTCCGGTTATGAAATTTTCAGTAAAATCAATAAAATAGTGGAACTGTTTTTCTTGCATTTTCTCCCCTTTAGAGACCCTCTAACTGTGGTCCTCCAGTGAAAATAGAAATAAAATGCTTCGCTGAGCACAGCCTGATACGACCGCAGAGGTCGAACCCTGAACAGTTGGTGCAAGTTTGGACACAATATTCAAGCTTGATACTGTCTGAATTTGGATTGTGATCAAATTTTTGACATAATATAGGTTTCTGACACAAAATAAATGTGGTGAATTATCTAAAAATTTGTAAGGGTTCCATGGAACCCAGTGTCTCGCTTACTTTTGTTGTTAATCGAGGCTCAACAAAAAGAGGAAAAATTAATAAAATATTCCTCTCTATACTATCTTTTGATTGTAAGTAGCTTCTGTCAAAGTTTGGTAAAATCAAGGATAGTTTATGAATGTAATAAATGTTTTAAAAACTTAAACTGCAGACTGTATGTAATGTTAACTGGAAGAAAAACTAAGTCCATTTATAAGTAAAATACAGAAAAAATGAAACAAAATTTTAATAAAATTTCCTTCTAGATACTAGCTTTTAATCATAAACAAGCTTCTGTCCAAGTTTGGTACAAATCCAAGATAGTTTAAGAAAGTTGTTAAAATTTTAAAAACTTTAACCACAGAGTGAATGTAATGTTAACTGGCAGAAAAGTCCATTTATAAGTAAAATACGGAAAAAATGGATTTTTTTTTTTTTTACAAAATTTACTTTTGGATATTATCTAATGATCATAAACAAGCTTCTGTCCAAGTTTGGTACAAATCAAGGATAGTTTAAGAAAGTTATTAAAATTTCAAAAACTTTAACCACAGAGTGAATGTTATGTTTCCTGGCAGAAAAACTAAGTCCATTTATAAGTAAAATACGGAAAAAATGGAATTTTTTTTTTTTACAAAATTTACTTTTGGATATTATCTTATGATCATAAACAAGCTTCTGTCCAAGTTTGGTAGAAATCCAGGATAGTTTAAGAAAGTTATTAAAATTTCAAAAACTTTAACCACAGAGTGAATATTTGTGGATGCTGCCGACGACGACAGAATGTAGGATTGCTATGTCTCGCTTTTTCGACAAAAGTCGAAGGCTCGACAAAAATGTTAAATGGGTTAAAAAATTTGTATTAAATTTCAATTGAAGATTTCTTGCTATTGCGCAATACTGTACAAAAGAAGATTTCTTGCAATTGCCCAATACTGTGCAATTCAATTTTTCTTGCTATTGCGCAATACTGTGAAATTGAAGATTTCTTGCTAATGTGCAATATTGTGCTATTGGATATTTCTTGCTATTGCGCAATACTGTGCAATTGAAGATTTCTTGCTATTGCGCAATACTGTGCAATTGAAGATTTCTTGCAGAAGTTGCTATTGCCCAATACTGTGCAACTGAAGATTTCTTGCTATTGCGCAATACTGTGCAATTGAAAATTTCTTGCTATTGCACAATACTTAATATAATAATTTACACATCCTGTTTGGTGTGTTTCTCTTGCCTTATCATTATAGTCCCAGGTAAATGAGCATGGGGTGACAAATCTCCAACTGAAAGACAAAACAATTAATCAATGTACTTCTCAGGTTAAATAACACTGTTATAGCTAATTAAAATAAATCAAAGCACCTTCTGGCATTATCAGCTGTAATTGCATTGTACCTAGATATCTTAAAATACCTACTGGAATTTCAAAATTCATGCATGCATTTATAATTGCAAATCAATGTTTTAACCATACACCATTATAAGAGATTAATAAATGTGGTGGATATTTTAGTCTGAGAAAACATCCTTTATGTAGTGTAAATTGTAATTGGGCTTTGAACTAGCCTTTAAAACTGCAAGCACTTTATATATATGTACTTTTGTGTATTCTGACTTTTGTCTTTTGTCAGTTGTAATTGTATTTCACACATATGATAATTATTTCAACTGACTTTTAGTTTATTCTAATGTTGTGCTGTCTGAAATACCTGTTTGTTCAGTAGATATGTATGGATCAAATGTGGGAAATCCTTGAACTAGCGAGTTATATGCTTGATTTCTCCATTGGTTTGGATCCATAACAAGTCATTTTACATCCATCATGTCTGCAATCTCACAACTAGAAATAAATATACTCAATTTATCAATTTCTCACATAATAATCAATTTCTTAAATAATGTTTAAAGTTTCATGAAGTCAATTATGTCTTCACCTTGGGTACTTCTAGGGAACTCACAGATATCCTTTTTATCTGACAACATGCCTTATTTTTAGCATATCTTGGAAACCTTCCCATTCAATTTGAAATATACTATTGTTGACAGCCTAACTAATTTTGCTTTGATAGCATGGCTCACGCTAGAGTGCAATAAAGACTTGTTTTCTCGTCTTGTCACTTCACCATTCAGTGCTGTCAAAGGCAATATTATGTCTACCTTGTCATCAGTATTTGTTTTATTTTAAATCAATTTTCTAGAAATGATGACAAAAATTAACACACAATTTTGAAGATGAGAATTGAGTAGTCAAATATCTAGGAAGGCATTCAAAATTTGAATGAGATCATGCTTATGTTTCGAGTCTTATGAGTCCGGTTATGAAATTTTCAGTAAAATCAATAAAATAGTGGAACTGTTTTTCTTGCATTTTCTCCCCTTTAGAGACCCTCTAACTGTGGTCCTCCAGTGAAAATAGAAATAAAATGCTTCGCTGAGCACAGCCTGATCACGACTGCAGAGGTCGAACCTGAACACTTGGTGCAAGTTTGGACACAATATTCAAGCTTGATACTGTCTGAATTTGGATTGTGATCAAATTTTTGACATAATATAGGTTTCTGACACAAAATAAATGTGGTGAATTATCTAAAAATTTGTAAGGGTTCCGCGGAACCCAGTGTCTCGCCTACTTTTGTTGTTAATCGCAGGCTCAACAAAAAAGAGGAAAAAAATTAATAAAAATATTCCTCTCTATACTATCTTTTGATTGTAAGTAGCTTCTGTCAAAGTTTGGTAAAAATCAAGGATAGTTTATGAATGTAATAAATGTTTAAAAACTTAAACTGCAGACTGTATGTAATGTTAACTGGAAGAAAAACTAAGTCCATTTATAAGTAAAATACAGAAAAAATGAAACAAAATTTTAATAAAATTTCCTTCTAGATACTAGCTTTTAATCATAAACAAGCTTCTGTCCAAGTTTGGTACAAATCCAAGATAGTTTAAGAAAGTTGTTAAAATTTTAAAAACTTTAACCACAGAGTGAATGTAATGTTAACTGGCAGAAAAGTCCATTTATAAGTAAAAAACGGAAAAATGGATTTTTTTTTTACAAAATTTACTTTTGGATATTATCTAATGATCATAAACAAGCTTCTGTCCAAGTTTGGTACAAATCAAGGATAGTTTAAGAAAGTTATTAAAATTTCAAAACTTTAACCACAGAGTGAATGTTATGTTTCCTGGCAGAAAAACTAAGTCCATTTATAAGTAATCAATGGAAAAATGGAATTTTTTTTTACAAAATTTACTTTTGGATATTATCTTATGATCATAAACAAGCTTCTGTCCAAGTTTGGTAGAAATCCAGGATAGTTTAAGAAAGTTATTAAAATTTCAAAACTTTAACCACAGAGTGAATATTTGTGGATGCTGCGCCGACGACAGAATGTAGGATTGCTATGTCTCGCTTTTTCGACAAAAGTCGAAGGCTCGACAAAAATGTTAAATGGGTTAAAATAATTTGTATTAAATTTCAATTGAAGATTTCTTGCTATTGCGCAATACTGTACAAAAGAAGATTTCTTGCAATTGCCCAATACTGTGCACTTCAATTTTTCTTGCTATTGCGCAATACTGTGAAATTGAAGATTTCTTGCTAATGTGCAATATTGTGCTATTGGATATTTCTTGCTATTGCGCAATACTGTGCAATTGAAGATTTCTTGCTATTGCGCAATACTGTGCAATTGAAGATTTCTTGCAGAAGTTGCTATTGCCCAATACTGTGCAACTGAAGATTTCTGCTATTATGCAATACTGTGCAATTGAAAATTTCTTGCTATTGCACAATACTTAATATAATAATTTACACATCCTGTTTGGTGTGTTTCTCTTTATATCATTATTATTTGCTTTTATATATAAATCAGAAATTTAATAATAAAGTTTTTGGCAAATTTCTAATATACATAATTTAAAAGCAGTTTAGGTGAGATAAACAAAAAAGCTTCATCAGCAACATTTTATATTGGCAAATTTCCAATGAAGTTCATTAAACTAAAGTTATTGGCAAATTTCCAATGGAATTTATAAATGATAAAGTTTTTGGCAAATTTCCAATATACACTTAAGTAATTGTCCATTAACCTAGAAACCCTTTTCCCCCCTTTTTTGCACCTTATTCCTTAACGGTTTGAGCCATAACTCCCAAAGACAATTCTTACCATCCCTTTGTGGTATTCCAATATCCAAAATCTAAATACATGGTTAGATTCAGCATATCAAAGAACCCCAAGAATTCAATTTTGATGAAATCAAACATTAAGTTTAACTTGGACCCTTTGACCTCAATGTGGACCAATTTGATAACAGGCCCAAAAATCAAAAATCTAAATACATGGTTAGATTCAGCATATCAAAGAACCCCATAAATTCAATTTTTGTTGAAATCAAACAAAGTTTAATTTTGGACCCCGATTTGGACCAACTTGAAAACTGGGCCCTCCGTGTTGAAGGCCGTACATTGACCTATAATGGTTTACTTTTATAAATTGTTATTTGGATGGGAGAGTTGTCTCATTGGCACTCACATCACATCTTCCTATATCCATAATCAATAAAATGCTCCAGGGCAGAGCTGATATCGATCATAGAGGTCAAAACCTGAACAGTTGGGGCAAGTATGGACACAACATTCAAGCTTGATACAGCTCTGAATTTGGATTGTGATTAAATATTTGACACAGCATAGGTTTCTGACACAGAATGAATGTAATCTAAGAACTTAATTTTTTCAGCATAGGTTTCTGACACAGAATGAATATAGTCTAAGAACTTAATTTTTTTAATTTACCTATTATGGTCCAATATCCAAAATCTAAATACATGGTTAGATTCAGCATATCAAAGAACCCCATAAATTCAATTTTGTTGAAATCAAACAAAGTTTAATTTTGGACCCGATTGGACCAACTTGAAAACTGGGCCCTCCGTGTTGAAGGCCGTACATTGACCTATAATGGTTTACTTTATAAATTGTTATTTGGATGGAGAGTTGTCTCATTGGCACTCACACCACATCTTCCTATATCCATAATCAATAAAATGCTCCGCAGAGAGCACAGCTTGATACGACCGCAGAGGTCGAACCCTGAACAGTTAGGCAGAATATGGACACAACATTCAAGCTTGATACAGCTCTGAATTTGGATTGTGATTAAATATTTGACACAGCATAGGTTTCTGACACAGAATGAATGTAATCTAAGAACTTAATTTTTTCAGCATAGGTTTCTGACACAGAATGAATGTAGTCTAAGAACTTAATTTTTTAATTTACCTATTATGGTCCAATATCCAAAATCTAAATACATGGTTAGATTCAGCATATAAAAGAACCCCAAGAGTTCAATTTTGATGAAATCAAACAAAGTTTAATTTTGGACCCTTTAACTCAATGTGGACAAAGTTGATAATAGGGCCCAAAATCAAAAATCTAAATACATGGTTAGATTCAGCATATCAAAGGACCCTATATTCAATTTTGTTGAAATCAAACAAAGTCTAATTTTGGACCGATTTGGACCAACTTGAAAACTGGGCCCATAATCAAAATCTAAATACATGTTTAGATTCAGCATATCAAAGAACCCTAAGAATTCAATTTTGTTTAAATCAAACTAAGTTTAATTTTGGACCCTTTGCACCTTTAATGAAGACCAATTTGAAACGGGACCAAAAATTAAGAATCTAAATACATGGTTAGATTCAGCATATCAAAGAACATATATTCAATTTTGTTGAAATCAAACAAAGTTTAATTTTGGACCCGATTTGGATCAACTTGAAAACTGGGCTCATAATCAAAATCTAAATACATGTTTAGATTCAGCATATCAAAGAACCCAAGAATTCAATTTTGTTAAAATCAAACTAAGTTTAATTTTGGACCCTTTGGACCTTAATGTAGACCAATTTGAAAACGGACCAAAAATTAAGAATCTAAATACGGTTAGATTCAGCATATCAAAGAACCCCATATATTCAATTTTTGTTGAAATCAAACAAAGTTTAATTTTGGACCCCGATTTGGATCAACTTGAAAACTGGGCCCATAATCAAAATCTAAATACATGTTTAGATTCAGCATATCAAAGAACCCTAAGAATTCATTTTTGTTAAAATCAAACTAAGTTTAATTTTGGACCCCTTGGACCTTAATGTAGACCAATTTGAAAAGGGACCAAAATTAATAATCTAAATACATGGTTAGATTCGCATATCAAAGAACCCCAATAATTCAATTTTTGATGAAATCAAACAAAGTTTAATTTTGGACCTTTGACCCTCAATGTGGACCAATTTAAAACGGCCCAAAATCCAAAAACTTAATACACGTTAGATTCAGCATATTAAAGAACCCCAAGAATTCAAGAATAAAACCCCATTGAAATTGGTCAAGAAATAAGCAATTTATACAAAGTATCTTCTTTTGCACAATACTGTGCAATTGAATATTCTTACAATCATGCAATACTGTGCAACTGAATATTTCTTGCTATTGTGCAATACTGTACAATTGACAATATCTTGATATTGTGAATACTCTATTGGATATTTCTTTATTGCGCAATACTGTGCAATTGAAGATTTCTTGCTATTATGCAATACTGTGCAATTGAAAATTTCTTGCTATTGCACAATACTTATTATATAATAATTTACACATCCTGTTTGGCGTGGTATCACCTGCCATATCATTATTATTTGCTTTTAAATATAAATCAGAAATAACCAACTTAAAATGGAAAATTTTAAAGAAAAAAAGAAAAAAATCCCCCAATTTTTGAACCCTTATGATTCATCACCCCAAACTCAATCCCAGCCTTCCTTTGAGGTATGGTACCTTGCAGTACAATTTCAGAGAGATCCATACACTTGAACACAAGTTATTGTCTGAAACTAGAAAAATGCTTATTTTGGCCCCCAGTCCCTAATTCCTAAACGTTTAGGGCAATTACCCCCAAACTCAATTCCAGCTCTCCCTGTGATATGGAACCTGTAGTACAATTTCAGAAAGATCCATACACTTACACAAGTTATTGTCCTGAAACTAGAAAATGCTTGTTTTTGCCCCTTTTGGCCCCTAATTCCTAAAATTTTGAGGCAATTACCCCAAAATCAATCCCAGCATTCCTTTGTGATATGGAACCTTGTGGTACAATGTCAGAGAGATCTATACACTAACACACAAGTTAGTGTCTGGAAGTTACCAAAATGCTTATTTTGGCCCCTTGGCCCCTAATTCTTAACTGTTGGTACCATAACCCCAAAATCAATCCCAACCTTCCTTTTGTTGTATTGAACCTTATGGTAAAATTTCCTAGAGATCCATTCACTTAAACTAAAGTTAGAGAGCGAAACCAATGTGTCTTCGACGACGACGACGAACGACGATTTATTTATTTAACGACGAACGACATGACGGCAACATCATATGAATATATCACCACAAAATTTTTTGAGGTCGTATAAAAACAAGTACATGTTTAGATTCAGCATAAAAGAACCCCAAGAATTCAATTTTTGATAAAATCATACTTAGTTTAATTTTGGACCCTTTGGAACTTAATGTAGACCAATTGAAAATGGGACCAAAAATTAAGAATCTAAATACAGGGTTAGATTCAGCATATCAAAGAACCCCAATAGTTCAATTTTTGATGAAATCAAACAAAGTTTAATTTTGGACCCTTTTGGCCCCTAATTCCTAAACTGTTGGGACCAAAACTCCCAAAATCAATCCCAACCTTCCAATTGTGGTCATAAATCTTGTGTTTAAATTTCATAGAATTATTTACTTATACTAAAGTTATTGTGCAAAAACCAAGAAAAATGCTTATTTGGGCCCTTTTTTAGCCCCTAATTCCTAAACTGTTGGGACCAAAACTCCCAAAATCAATCCAAACCTTCCTTTTGTGGTCAGAACCTTGTGTTAAAATTTCATAGATTTCTATTTACTTATACTAGAGTTATTGTGCGAAAACCAAGAAAAATGCTTATTGGGCCCTTTTTTTGGTCCCTAATTCTTAAACTGTTGGGACCAAAACTCCCAAAATCAATCCCAACCTTCCTTTTGTGGTCATAAACCTTGTGTTAAAATTTCATAGATTTCTATTTACTTATACTAGACTTATTGTGCGAAAACCAAGAAAAATGCTTATTGGGGCCTTTTTTGGCACCTAATTCTTAAACTAATACTTAATCAATCCCAACCTTCCTTTAATTTCATAGATTTCTATAAACTTATACTAAAGTTATAGTTATAGATCTAGCTGCGCGTCGCAAGGGCCAGGTGGGGAACAAATACCACGTGATCGATTCGGTGCCAGTTGACTCTGAATCTAAAGTGAGGCTGAATAAATATTTGCATAAATTTTTATGTTTGATGTAAAAAGTAAAATCACAAAAATACTGAACTCCGAGGAAAATTCAAAAAGGAAAGTCCCTAATCAAATGGCTAATCAAAAGCTCGAACACATCAAACGATGTAAACCAGCGATTTTCAAACCAATGTTTAAGAAACATTGCTTCTGATTCAATAAATTTTGCTCTCAGGTTGACCAGTCCCCATTGTCAGTAATATAATAAAATGATAAATATAAATTAAACAGTACAAATAAATACTGTCAAAGTACGGACTGTTTTAATTAACAGATCAAAAGGTGATCGAGAGGATTAATATTTTGCTTGTTTGGTTATTTATTTGTCATTGCTTAAATTTCAAATGAAAGAAAATGTCAATATTTTAAAAGCAGTATGGTATCAGGGGCTGCTCTGGCTCCCAAAAAGTTGGAGCCAGAAAAATAGCCAGCTCCTATATTTTGTCGCCAGTTTGAAAACTTGGAGCAAACTTTAGAGCCAGCTAGAGTCTTTAACTCTTCTATCAAAATTTAAACTATGTTCAATTTAAATTTCTTATGCACTCAGCCTGCCCTTTACATCATTTAACATGTTACACTAAGTAAGTTATTGCATAGGGTTTCTATACATACAACAAAACTGACATGTGTACTTTATTTTCTTTGTCAGTATTTCATATGTAGAAGAATATACATTAGCTTATGGTCTGTAAATGCTACAGAATAGAGAATTTTTTTAAACTAAAAATTAAAAAAATAGAAAAAAATGGGTATTTGTATGAAGAAAACAGAATAAGAGGTGTTAAGATTTAGAGAATAGTGAAAATTGTATTAGAAATAAAGAATACAGAAAAAGATGACCAAGGCACCTACCAACCCTACCCATCCTGTTACTAAACCCTCTTTAACTCTTCCCATAACTCAAAAGACCTAAACATATAAATTCTAAAGCAGTATGTAGCCATATCTAAGACATGTCTTAAGTAGGTATCTCAATGCTAGGAAAAAGTAAAAGTGAGTTATCTTTCTTTATTCGTGTGCTCCTCTTTGGAGGATTATACACAGTAAGTAGAAGAAGTAAACATGACCAACAATGGCGGTTGTTTTGTTATTTTCAGATCATAACTGAGGGCAGTCAAAGACAAATTTCGCTTGAATTTGCTATATTTTTACGGAAAACAAGTAAAACAATGTTTTTAACAATTTGATTATGGTTTTCAACTTCCTGTTAATTATGTTTTCTTCATTTAACTACGGTAAACATTGAAAATTGTGTTGTCGTATTAACATTTCTTCAAATGAAATAGACAAATGCAGACTGACCAATTCTATTTGAATTAATTAATGTTGATGATCATTAATGACCCATCCGATAAACGGATTACCTGTAACAACAGATTATGACACCTGTTGTAACCGTTGATTAGCTTGGGGTTGTAAACAAAGTCATAAACTTGCCAGGTGGTAAAATTTTGTACAATTTATTTTTTAACTTTTACCAATTAACATGAAGATCAATATTGTTAAGAAATGAAAATTTTACATAGGAAAATGTTGGCGCCAAATATCGCCAGCAGCCGTATTTTGTTGCCAGATGAAATAAAAATTGCAAATTGCGACATTGGCGATGCACAGAGCGGTCCCTGGGTATAATTTTTTTATTTGAACAAGATTCTGAGAGTATTGCATGGCAATACATAGTCCTACCGTAGTAAAATTTGTTTTACTGGAACAAAATGCTAACTTGTTCTATAACTTGTCATGGTGTAAACAAAAAGTAAATATCATGTCAATATCTTCAAGCATGACTTAAAACAGTGTGGAAAACTGATTATATGAGTGAAAAAACATTAGATATGTTTAATAGTTCTCTAAAATTAGATATGATGTAATACAGTGTATATCTATTTTCAAATTATAATCAAATATAATCATGATAATATATAGTTCCAAATATTTTTCTTTCATTTGTCACAAACTAATATAGATTTGTAACTTATCTATAAAATGTCAACAACATTTTTCTACACAATGTAATGTATTGAATATATACATTAATAAAAATAGATTATTATCTAATTAAAGGATTTCTCTTCATAAATTTTTCTTTATAAATATATAGCATTCAGAAAATTAGTTTATACTAAATAACAAACAAACCTGCTAAAAATTCTTCAAATAATTTAACAATGAATGTCTTTTAAAAATTAGTTATCTCCCTTTGTACAGAAATATGGTTTAACATAGTACTCTAACATTAGATATGGTCCAGAGTTATGGTCCATAACTCTGGACTAAATCATCAGACCGGAACAAAATTTGAACTTGATCTATAACTTGTCATGATAAAACTATATCCCAAATATTAAATCAATATCTTCAAGAACTAAGAAAAAAGTGTGGAAAGCTGATTTGCCGGACTGACGGATGGATTAATCAATCCCAACCTTCCTTTAATTTCATAGATTTCTATAAACTTATACTAAAGTTATAGTTATACATCTAGCTGCGTCGCAAGGGCCAGGTGGGGAACAAATACCACGTGATCGATTCGGTGCCAGTTGACTCTGAATCTAAAGTGAGGCTGAATAAATATTTGCATAAATTTTTATGTTTGATGTAAAAGTAAAATCACAAAAATACTGAACTCCGAGGAAAATTCAAAAGGAAAGTCCCTAATCAAATGGCTAATCAAAGCTCGAACACATCAAACGATGTAAACTCAGTGATTTTCAAACCAATGTTTAAGAAACATTGCTTCTGATTCAATAAATTTTGCTCTCAGGTTGACCAGTCCCCATTGTCAGTAATATAATAAAATGATAAATATAAATTAAACAGTACAAATAAATACTGTCAAAGTACGGACTGTTTTAATTAACAGATCAAAAGGTGATCGAGAGGATTAATATTTTGCTTGTTTGGTTATTTATTTGTCATTGCTTAAATTTCAAATGAAAGAAAATGTCAATATTTTAAAAGCAGTATGGTATCAGGGGCTGCTCTGGCTCCCAAAAAGTTGGAGCCAGAAAAATAGCCAGCTCCTATATTTTGTCGCCAGTTTGAAAACTTGGAGCAAACTTTAGAGCCAGCTAGAGTCTTTAACTCTTCTATCAAAATTTAAACTATGTTCAATTTAAATTTCTTATGCACTCAGCCTGCCCTTTACATCATTTAACATGTTACACTAAGTAAGTTATTGCATAGGGTTTCTATACATACAACAAAACTGACATGTGTACTTTATTTTCTTTGTCAGTATTTCATATGTAGAAGAATATACATTAGCTTATGGTCTGTAAATGCTACAGAATAGAGAATTTTTAAACTAAAAATTAAAAAAATAGAAAAAAATGGGTATTTGTATGAAGAAAACAGAATAAGAGGTGTTAAGATTTAGAGAATAGTGAAAAATTGTATTAGAAATAAAGAATACAGAAAAAGATGACCAAGGCACCCTACCAACCCTACCCATCCTGCTACTAAACCCCTCTTTAACTCTTCCCATAACTCAAAAGACCTAAACATATAAATTCTAAAGCCAGAAGTATGTAGCCATATCTAAGACATGTCTTAAGTAGGTATCTCAATGCTAGGAAAAGTAAAAGTGAGTTATCTTTCTTTATTCGGTGTGCTCCTCTTTGGAGGATTATACACAGTAAGTAGAAGAAGTAAACATGACCAACAATGGCGGTTGTTTTTGTTATTTTCGATCATAACTGAGGGCAGTCAAAGACAAATTTCGCTTGAATTTGCTATTTTTTACGGAAAACAAGTAAAACAATGTTTTTAACAATTTGATTATGGTTTTCAACTTCCTGTTAATTATGTTTTCTACATTTAACTACGGTAAACATTGAAAATTGTGTTGTCGATTAACATTTCTTCAAATGAAATAGACAAATGCAGACTGACCAATTCTATTTGAATTAATTAATGTTGATGATCATTAATGACCCATCCGATAAACGGATTACCTGTAACAACAGATTATGACACCTGTTGTAACCGTTGATTAGCTTGGGGTTGTAAACAAAGTCATAAACTTGTCGCCAGGTAAAATTTTGTACAATTTATTTTTTTTAACTTTTACCAATTAACATGAAGATCGATATTGTTAAGAAATGAAAATTTTTACATAGGAAAATGTTGGCGCCAAATATCGCCAGCAGCCGTATTTTGTTGCCAGATGAAATAAAAATTCGCAAATTGCGACATTGGCGATGCACAGAGCGGTCCCTGGGTATAATTTTTTATTTGAACAAGCATTCTGAGAGTATTGCATGGCAATACATAGTCCCCTACCGGGTAAAAATTTGTTTTACTGGAACAAAATGCTAACTTGTTCTATAACTTGTCATGGTGTAAACAAAAAGTAAATATCATGTCAATATCTTCAAGCATGACTTAAAACAGTGTGGAAAACTGATTATATGAGTGAAAAAAACATTAGATATGTTTAATAGTTCTCTAAAATTAGATATGATGTAATACAGTGTATATCTATTTTCAAATTATAATCAAATATAATCATGATAATATATAGTTCCAAATATTTTTCTTTCATTTGTCACAAACTAATATAGATTTGTAACTTATCTATAAAATGTCAACAACATTTTTCTACACAATGTAATGTATTGAAATATATACATTAATAAAAATAGATTATTATCTAATTAAAGGATTTCTCTTCATAAATTTTTCTTTATAAATATATAGCATTCAGAAAATTAGTTTATACTAAATAACAAACAAACCTGCTAAAAATTCTTCAAATAATTTAACAATGAATGTCTTTTAAAAATTAGTTATCTCCTTTGTACAGAAATATGGTTTAACATAGTACTCTAACATTAGATATGGTCCAGAGTTATGGTCCATAACTCTGGACTAAATCATCAGACCGGAACAAAATTTGAACTTGATCTATAACTTGTCATGATAAAACTATATCCAAATATTAAATCAATATCTTCAAGAACGAAGAAAAAAAGTGTGGAAAGCTGATTTGCCGGACTGACGGATGGACAGACGGACGGACAGACAGACGGAGTACAAACCTAAAGTCCCCTCTTCGACTTCGTCAGTAGGGGACTAAAAAAAAAATTGCTGTGATCATAACGTTTAGGATTTAGGACACAAGTAATTTGGGAATGCACACCCCTTTTTTCTAAAATTTTTTTATCAGTGGCTTTTGTTGTAGTTTTAAATGCTCTTAGATGTTTTAACCTATTTAATAATTCTGTTTGCTCTTATATTTCTACGAAATAGGTTTTATATCTTATTTTCTAATAACAAAAAAAAATAATATATATTTACATATAAAATAGGCCTGTGATTTAGGAAACAGACATAGATTATAATTGTATAATTTGTCTCTATGGAAATCATACTGAAAGTTACAGGACAGAACGTAACAAATTTGTTAGTACAAAAGTCACACATACTATTAGTTTAGTTTTGTTTGAAAAGATAGGAAAAAGACCAACAATTTTTTTAGGTTGCTTGCATATATTCATTTTACAATTTATGAAATTGTTCATTTAAACCTATAGTAATGAATAGATGTCAAATTTTATGCATGAAAAGGATAAATTTATTGGCACTATGTCACAATGAAACCATTTAAGTACCAAGCCACTTTAACAAATTGTTATCTTTTCAATTATTTTTTCATTATTGTTTTTTTTTTCAGAATAAATTTTGTTTACAAAGTTGCCATATATATTAAAGTTCTAGAAAAAATACAAAAAATATTTTAACAAACATCTTCTTATATTCAAAAAAAGAATAAGCTGAATACTGAATTGTGAATTTTGTACTGTGACTTTCTATCCTACATTCGTCTGTAGGTAGGACTATGCTCATGATGCTGGGATCTGATATAACGTTAGTATATATATATGACACATGTAACAATTTTTTTACATATATAAGGTCCAAGAACAATGACAATCATATATACTTATACTGATTTAAGTCCATTTTAAAATTTTGTTTGATGTTTAAATAGGTTAATAACAGGTCTATTTGGTATTTTATTTTAAATGAAAAATAGCTTGATCAATACATATTCAGGTTTTGCTAAACCAGTCAAGCAGATTACTGTGACTGACAGTACTCCATTCTTCACATTATCTGGAGAATAAACTTATATAATTTTGAAATGCTGCTGTAACTAAAGTCCTTCGGTAACTAAGTAAGTAAGAGAATTTTGATTGTTTTGTAGCTCAGAAAACCCACATAGTTTAATTTAACAAATCAACAAGTTACGCCCCGTCGCTTTTGAAGCACATGTTGGGCATGGAGTGTCCTATTTTGAATGCCGTTTTTTCAAAATAACATGCACGGTTCTACTTCTGCTTCTACCGCCACTTTAGTATGCACATGTTAATATTTTATAGAAAAAAGGTTGATCTGTCTTCTTCCAAATACCGCCCACATTCAACATGATGAATATTCTGGCAAGTTGTGCTTTTGGTTTTTCAATACTTTTCTAATGATGAACATCTGATTAAAATATTTATGCGATTATCAAGCCTCGATAAATGTATAACAATATTCTCAATGTAATAATTGTCACTGAAACAACAGGTAGGCAGTCTGTTTCAGTCTGTTTACTATATACTGGAATTTGATTGGGCAATAAACATTAACTTCATTTCAAGGTTAAGTTCCACATTGTATGTTAATTTTTATTGTCCAATCAAATCCCAGTATATATTAAACAGACTGAAACTCCGCCTACCTATTGATTACAAACATCCAAACAAACAAAGCAAGCAAGTCGATCAAAGTTTTGTTTTGCATGCTTTTATAGAAAAGCTGTAATCAAATTCCCAATGTGAAATAAAATATAAATAACTCTTTAAATTTGTATCGTATAAATAATAAGGTTTTATTAAATGGAAGGGAGGCCTAGCTTTTATTTAGCATAACTTGATTCCTCAATGAACATAATTTTTACAGAAGAAAAGAATTCTTGCAACAACAACAAAAAAAACACAAATTGTTGGACAGAAAGTCGCAGGACATAAGGTGATATTATATATTTTTTTAATCTAATTGTTTTTTATTGTATCATGGTATGTCTCAGTTGATAATAAGAAAAAAGTAACAAACAAAAAGGAAGGAAAATTATAATCGCATTGCTGTTTTCCCTAATAAAATAAACTTTAGTGTCCTTTTTATTGTTAGTTTATCATTTTGAAATTAATTATGAATTTATTACAGTATTAAGACAAAGAAGGAATATTCTTTGCTGTACATGCAAAATCGGTATTAGGTCCGTTCACTCCCAATACACGTTCGCACCCTACACGTTCTCCCCCTAGGTCCGTTCACACCCTACACGTTAGCACCCAATTTTTATCAAATTCCAGTTGAATTATTAGATAATATTTTATATGTATGTATACCAAAAAAAAAATTATATTTTCCTGAATAAAATTTCATTATCAGAATTATTATTATGATTATATGAAATGTTTTTTTTTTTTTTTTTATCAATTTGAAGATTAATTGTTTAATGTTAATTATGTATGATTACTGCTAATTAGTATCTATACACAGCTAAATTTGGTATTATTGTTGTGTGTTTGAAAATCATTTTAAATGAAAAACACGAAAGATAATTGATTTAACAGCTTTGAGCTATCTAATAATTCAACTGGAATTTGATAAAATTGGGTGCTAACGGTAGGGTGTGAACGGACCTAGGGGCAACGTGAGGTTGAGAACGTAGGTGCGAACGTATTGGGAGTGAACGGACCTAATACCAATTTTGATGTACAGCAAAGAATATTCCTTCTTTGTCTTAATACTGTAATAAATTCATAATTAATTTCAAATGATAAACTAACAATAAAAGGACACTAAAGTTTATTTTATTAGGAAAACAGCAATTGCGATTATAATTTTCCTTCCTTTTGTTTGTTACTTTTCTTATTATCAACTGAGACATACCATGATACAATAAAAACAATTAGATTAAAAATATATAATATCCCTTTGAGCTCACTTTATTTTGAAACCAATGAAAAAATTATAGCAATACACTATCCAAAACGTGATTAAGATTTATTCAAAACAAAACGTTGTCAGAATCTCACTTTATTTCAAAATAATGAAAAAAAATTATAGCAATACACTTACCAAAACTCGATTACAAATTACTTTTAAAACACAAAACCAATAAAAGGGTGCGAACGTGTAGGGTGCGAATGGACTTTGGGTGCGAACGGTAGGGTGCGAAGTGAAAGGGGTGAACGTTCTGGACGAACGGACCCGGATTCTGCCAAAATCAAAGAGTAAATATTGTATCAGACAAAATAAAAGACAACTCATTCATAGTTAAAAAATTGATAAAAACAGGTACCTTTGATTGGTTATCAAATGTACAATTATTATAATGAAATTTTCTACATATATATATGTCATTTGTGACAGATTTAATTCATTATTCTACTATAAATCTTATCAGAACAATACAAGCATCTTTTGGTAAATAACTGATCCAGAAAATAAATGATATACATGTACATCTGCTACAGCAATGTAAAAATCATAATAAACTGACAGCAAAATTTTAAAGGTGCACTTGCGCTGAAGGTATTTATCATGTAGCAAGCATGCACGCGAAAATGTTCTCTACCTTAAAGTTGTTAAGGGTGGTTGTTTATTCAGACGGGTTTACAGTTTAATGCAGTCACAACTTATTTTGTTTATGAAAGTGTGTATTTGTTTTCTTGCGCCATGTTCAGCCTCTTAAATTACCCAAAATCCTTTACCGGAAGTCAGTTTTTTCATTGGTTTAGTCGAAGAATGCAGCGCACCGACTTGGAAGGCTTGATTTTAATCGAATAACCTCTCTTACAACAAATATCACTTCAAATTTAATAAGCTTTACACTAATTGTTTACCACAGATGTAGCAATCTCTGAAAACGAAAGTAGATGTCAAGAAATTGATTTATCAAATTTTAAATGACATGCGGACCGGAAGTCGTAAATTTTGCCTATAGTGAAGACAAGCTTGATTGAAATTTCAAATCCCACTGATCTCTTCACCAAAATGGAAGGTAAAATGGTATTTCAAACGAACTTTAATTCATAAATGCAAATACAGTTTTGTTCAATTTGAGATTGAAGGCATATTTGTTTTGCATCATCTAATTATTTATGCATGTTTATTATTTCATATTTTTCAGCACTGAGGTCTTGGTGGGAAGTTCCAAGTATTGCTCATTTCTGTTCATTATTTAGAGCAGCATTTGATCTCCCAGATTTTGACATAGAGGTAAACAATTGCTAGAGCATTTTCTTTGATTACATTAATCTGAACTATTTAAATGCACACATATTCCATGTGTGTTGAAAGAAACAAAAAGACTGTACTTTCATTTTAATTGCTGTCCCTTTTACATAATTTCACCCAATGCATTTGTTGATATAGGGGTTTTATTTTTCAAAACACCATCATGGATCAGATATAAGTACATACTTTTAAATATTTTAACCAATTCACCATTATTAAATATTATTTTGAATTTGGATAATTTAATATTCATTTGTTTTTGAACATGGAACTAAAACTTCAGCAACATAATTGAATCACAAAGTGATCTATTTTCTTTAAACTACAGCATTAGATTTATGGTATTCAGCATGTTCAGAACTTTGCTGTTTAATATTATCATGACTGTCCATTTCTCACCTGCTTAGGCTCTTGTTGATTTATATTCATAATGTCATCTTAACTAGTTCACAATTAATCATAAGTTAGTACTTATAACCATTTTTTTTGTTAAAAAGCTATAAATTTGAAAAGTAATATGTATCCAAAAAGAAAAGAAAAAAAAAATTGTCTGAACTAAACAGATTTTACTGTAAATTTGTATACAAAGGGATGTAACTCTTAAAAACAAAAGTCAATCATCATTTAACTGTTTTCTTCCCATTTTGAATCAGACTAGTCTGTTATCATTCCTTTCTCATTATCAATGATTTGATTTTTCAAACTGAAATATACAAGTCTTTTCTACAATACCATTGATTTGGGTTTTAACTATAACAGATAAGATGGCTTAATACAAGAAAACTTGTAACTAAATCTATTGCCTGACTAGTTCATGTAGTTACTTGACTTATAACTTCATTGATACTTTTTTTCCAGATAAGAATTTCTTATTGAACTTGATGTTTGAAACAGTTATATTTCATTGATTTCCGACATTATTTTGATGATAAAATGGGCAATTATGTTACGCTTATGAGAGGACATTGAAGGGTGAACAGTATTGTGAAAATCAAGAATTCTGCAATTCATTATAATATTGATCTATCGTTAGTTTGTTGGCATACATGTGCTTTTCATCAAAATGTAAACATTTTAAACATGCCAAAATTAACATGCTGGGGAATAATAAACATTTCAACGACCATTTTAAGCACTGCAGGAACAAAATTCTTCTGAAGGACACAGTAAATCTAATGGGTTTCAAAGTTCAGATCTCTTCCCTGCCCGTGCTGAATTAATTTCAAATGATAAACTAACAATAAAGGACACTAAAGTTTATTTTATTAGGAAAACAGCAATTGCGATTATAATTTTCCTTCCTTTTGTTTGTTACTTTTCTTATTATCAACTGAGACATACCATGATACAATAAAAAACAATTAGATTAAAAAAATATATAATATCCCTTTGAGCTCACTTTATTTTGAAACCAATGAAAAAAATTATAGCAATACACTATCCAAAACGTGATTAAGATTTATTCAAAACAAAACAAAACGTTGTCAGAATCTCACTTTATTTCAAAATAATGAAAAAAAAAAATTATAGCAATACACTTACCAAAACTCGATTACAAATTACTTTTAAAACACAAAACCAATAAAAAGGGTGCGAATGGACTTTGGGTGCGAACGTGTAGGGTGCGAAAGTGAAAGGGGGTGAACGTGTTTCTGGACGAACGGACCCGGATTCTGCCAAAATCAAAGAGTAAATATTGTATCAGACAAAATAAAAGACAACTCATTCATAGTTAAAAAAATTGATAAAAAACAGGTACCTTTGATTGGTTATCAAATGTACAATTATTATAATGAAATTTTCTACATATATATATGTCATTTGTGACAGATTTAATTCATTATTCTACTATAAATCTTATCAGAACAATACAAGCATCTTTTGGTAAATAACTGATCCAGAAAATAAATGATATACATGTACATCTGCTACAGCAATGTAAAAATCATAATAAACTGACAGCAAAATTTTAAAGGTGCACTTGCGCTGAAGGTATTTATCATGTAGCAAGCATGCACGCGAAAATGTTCTCTACCTTAAAGTTGTTAAGGGTGGTTGTTTATTCAGACGGGTTTACAGTTTAATGCAGTCACAACTTATTTTGTTTATGAAAGTGTGTATTTGTTTTCTTGCGCCATGTTCAGCCTCTTAAATTACCCAAAATCCTTTACCGGAAGTCAGTTTTTTCATTGGTTTAGTCGAAGAATGCAGCGCACCGACTTGGAAGGCTTGATTTTATCGAATAACCTCTCTTACAACAAATATCACTTCAAATTTAATAAGCTTTACACTAATTGTTTACCACAGATGTAGCAATCTCTGAAAACGAAAGTAGATGTCAAGAAATTGATTTATCAAATTTTAAATGACATGCGGACCGGAAGTCGTAAATTTTGCCTATAGTGAAGACAAGCTTGATTGAAATTTCAAATCCCACTGATCTCTTCACCAAAATGGAAGGTAAAATGGTATTTCAAACGAACTTTAATTCATAAATGCAAATACAGTTTTGTTCAATTTGAGATTGAAGGCATATTTGTTATGCATCATCTAATTATTTATGCATGTTTATTATTTCATATTTTTCAGCACTGAGGTCTTGGTGGAAGTTCCAAGTATTGCTCATTTCTGTTCATTATTTAGAGCAGCATTTGATCTCCCAGATTTTGACATAGAGGTAAACAATTGCTAGAGCATTTTCTTTGATTACATTAATCTGAACTATTTAAATGCACACATATTCCATGTGTGTTGAAAGAAACAAAAGACTGTACTTTCATTTTAATTGCTGTCCCTTTTACATAATTTCACCCAATGCATTTGTTGATATAGGGTTTTATTTTCAAAACACCATAATGGATCAGATATAAGTACAACTTTTAAATATTTTAACCAATTCACCATTATTAAATATTATTTTGAATTTGGATAATTTAATATTCATTTGTTTTTGAACATGGAACTAAAACTTCAGCAACATAATTGAATCACAAAGTGATCTATTTTCTTTAAACTACAGCATTAGATTTATGGTATTCAGCATGTTCAGAACTTTGCTGTTTAATATTATCATGACTGTCCATTTCTCACCTGCTTAGGCTCTTGTTGATTTATATTCATAATGTCATCTTAACTAGTTCACAATTAATCATAAGTTAGTACTTATAACCATTTTTTGTTAAAAGCTATAAATTTGAAAAGTAATATGTATCCAAAAAGAAAAGAAAAAAATTGTCTGAACTAAACAGATTTTACTGTAAATTTGTATACAAAGGGATGTAACTCTTAAAACAAAAGTCAATCATCATTTAACTGTTTTCTTCCCATTTTGAATCAGACTAGTCTGTTATCATTCCTTTCTCATTATCAATGATTTGATTTTCAAACTGAAATATACAAGTCTTTTCTACAATACCATTGATTTTGGTTTTAACTATAACAGATAAGATGGCTTAATACAAGAAAACTTGTAACTAAATCTATTGCCTGACTAGTTCATGTAGTTACTTGACTTATAACTTCATTGATACTTTTTTTCCAGATAAGAATTTCTTATTGAACTTGATGTTTGAAACAGTTATATTTCATTGATTTCCGACATTATTTTGATGATAAAATGGGCAATTATGTTACGCTTATGAGAGGACATTGAAGGGTGAACAGTATTGTGAAAATCAAGAATTCTGCAATTCATTATAATATTGATCTATCGTTAGTTTGTTGGCATACATGTGCTTTTCATCAAAAATGTAAACATTTTAAACATGCCAAAATTAACATGCTGGGGGAATAATAAACATTTCAACGACCATTTTAAGCACTGCAGGGAACAAAATTCTTCTGAAGGACACAGTAAATCTAATGGGTTTCAAAGTTCAGATCTCTTCCCTGCCCCGTGCTGAACATTTCATAATGACACTACTTTCAACTTTCATCCAAATTATAAAAATGACAAGTACTGACAAAAGGGCATTTTGGACTAAAGAGACCATTGCATGTGTTATTAAGGACCACATAGATTTATGTATATATTAGTATATTTAACCACTACCTTATATGATTATATCTCATTTTGATATGGTTGCTGAAAATGAATTTATTTTAATAGGATTTAGAGAACTGTTTATATGCCTTCTGTGAAGATCAAGAAAGTCCATTTATAATAGACTTAATTTGCAGACTACTTAGAGGATGCTATAGCAGAAAAGATATTGAGTATGTTAATATTATATAGAATAGAAATGAAATGAAACCTACCTTAGTATGATATAATGAGCAGAAATACACATGCAAGATACTATGCAGGGGCTAATAAAGAAATCCACAATAAGTTCTTACAATATTCAATAAATACAATTAGCGATTATGATTGACTTTTTTTCAATGATGGGCCAGTTTGGCTACAGACTGAAAAAAGATCAAGAACCCAATATCGAATTCAGGAGCTCAACATTTGGGATATTTATATATGCAAAGGAGGATGTATGATAAGGGCCATTATTTGGCCCCCGAAATTGCATAAAAGTAAACATTTTTAAGCCTTTCAAAATTAAATTAATTTTATTGATAAAATTGTATAATAGTAAACATTTTTAAGCCTTTCAAAATTAAATTAATTTTATTGATAAACAGGTTTATGTATAATCTGGACACTTTAGTGCAGAAATGTCATTATGACGTCATAAACTTGTCGAAATTTATGTACAGTATAGGTAGAGACTTATTACTATAAAGGACGGACTCGGACATGTCGGAAATGAATAATCGGACAATTTTTATGGTAGGTAGTATGGTCAATATAAATCGACAGATCCAGGTGTGAACGGTAATATAATTGTCCTTTAATCTTAATCCTTGCTACTAGACAATTGTGCTTCACTGATTTCAGAATAAAGTTACCTGTGATTATAACCTCTCACTTTATTGATTAGTTCTACATCATATTTGAATTCAAATATTTTTGCAGGTGAAGTAGTGGAGACAACTTTTTTTTAATAAAATAGCCTAATTCCTTAATTATGACTTTTTATATTTCAACTGCTAAATATATTCTTGGTTCTTCATAAAAAAAATTTTATGGTACTTGTTATTTTACGTTTTGTACCTTTTTCTTATTTGTTGACACAGTTTTGAAACATTTTTTTTTTTATTTCTGGAAGGTTGTTTTTGTTTTATTTATTTATTGTCCACGTACATCCATTGATTAGCAGAATGAAGTGAAAAAAAGTGCATACGTTTTAGTTTGACGGTCACATGCAAAATATTTCTATATTTTACCACACTCTTTAATATTCAGTCGTGTTGGGTCAGTTCCGAAATTAAATTACAGTGATGAATACTTGTATAGTTTGATGATTCTTTAATTGTGAATTTTCTTTTTTTTTCTGCCGGTGTAAACAAATATTGTATTTGTCCGAAAGTTGACTTAAATAGAACGCAAATAATAACACAAGAAGAAGATAACGAATCAAGACAAAATTATTGTTGTCGGAAGAAATGCAATTACTCACATTTAAATAATTTAATGGTGCTGTATTGACTCTTAGTTGCATAATATTTATATACGCAAAATGCATGTAAACTTGTGTGTTGTATTTTGAACAGCGATCTAAAAATAAATTAATTTGCCGCTGGAAGACAATTTCATGATACAAATATCAGTGATCTCAACAGCGTGTGGTTGAACTTGAACTTGACTTCACTCACAATATTGAATGCTAAAAATAGCTGACATCAATTTTGTCCACTGCACCAGATTTTCATACGGCGGGAGATATCATGTAACAGTAAACACAGGTGACCTTACTGAACGACCGTGGGAAAATCCATTCAGGGTTAAATTTGCTGTGTAATGATTGATTATTATGCATTATTGTTGAGGCTCTTGATCGAGATCCATTTACAATTAATTTACCAGAATACACTCTATCCCCACCCCCCCAAGAATTTTAGAACCAAATAATATGATTGAATACTGCTCCCTGTTTCTGCTTTTCTTAAATGTCACGAGTTATTTTAGTTCTTTTAACTAAATAGTTTTATTTTAATAAAAGTCTCTGAATCATGATTCATTTAAATTCGAACAAATCAACACCAAAACTGAAAACACATTACCGACTGCATTGTTCTCAGGATATCAACTACTACATATATAGCTTACAAAATAATACAATTTAAAATCCTGACATCGATTTATAAAATCTTCCTGACTGCACAAGCTTTAGAATGGCAGAAAATATGACGCAGAAGTAAAGACGGCTGACTAGTGTAAAACATGGTTTTGCATGTATTAATTGACAAAATTGTAAAATATGTTTATAAAAACACGATTTTCATTAAAATTTCAAACATGAAAATTGAAAGGCAATATCTTTGTTATAATACAGAGTGTCAACAAATTTGTTAATTCCATTATTTATAAATTTATTTACAAACAAAATCTAAAATAATGCTGGGACGTAAGATATTGACGTGCATATGAAAAGTTTTTATTTTTTTTTTTTAAACCAGGATGCAAACAAGTTCACGGCGTTATAAATATTGTATTAAAAAATAAACAATTGTTTCAAAGAGATTGACGGGAAATATTAAGCACGAGCGCTCTGGCTGACCAAAATGTTTAACTTGCGAGTAATGATTGACAGGTATAAAAAGATGTAGAGGCTCTGGCGGGAAACGTGGTGTCAATAGGATATTGATAGTTTATTCAGCGTCATCCGAAGACAGATGGTTTCCGGATAATAACTTTAGTATAAGCGAATAGAAATCAATAAAATTTTAACACAAGGTTTATAACCACTAAAGTAAGGTTGGGATTGATTTTGGGGGTTATGGTCCCAACTGTGTAGGAAATAGGGGCCAAAAAGGGGCCCAAATAAGCATTTTTGTAGTTTCCAGACAATAACTTGTGTTAAAGTGTATGAATCTCTCTGAAATTATACCACAAGTTTCCATACAACAAAGGGATAGTTAGGATTGACTATATGGGGTTATGGCTCAAACCATTTAGGAATTAGAGGCAAAAAAAGGGGGAAAACAAGGTTTTTTTCTGGTTAAAGGACAATTTAGACAATTTAAAAGCAGTCTAAGGGAGATAATCCAATCCCAATTAAAACAACAATGTTTGATTACCTCCCTTACACTGCTTGTAAATTATGTATTAAGAAATGATGATTGTCTTGAGGTGATTAGCTTTCAATTTATTTTTAAAATTTACTATTAATTAATATTAACTTTAGCCATGACTATGTATGTCATTTTATATTTTAAGACTTGTATGATGTATTTAAAAGGGTAATTATGGTTGCAAACTTTATTAGAAATTTGAACTGTGATTATGACTATATCTTGAGGGAATGAATTTTTTTTGGAATAAGGAAAAAGGGGAGGTGAAAAAAAAATTGGGGTGGGGGAGGGGACCATTTTTTCTCATTTCAGATTTTAGAAATTAAAAAGAAAATTTATTTGAATTTCTTCAAATACTTTTTTGGGGGTTAATATTCAACAGGATAGTGTATTGCACAAAAGCAAAAAATGATTACAAATTCAAATCATATAACGAAGTAGTAGAGACAACTTTTTTAATAAAATAGCCTAATTCCTTAATTATGACTTTTTATATTTCAACTGCTAAATATATTCTTGGTTCTTCATAAAAAAAATTTTATGGTACTTGTTATTTTACGTTTTGTACCTTTTTCTTATTTGTTGACACAGTTTTGAAACATTTTTTTTTTTATTTCTGGAAGGTTGTTTTTGTTTTATTTATTTATTGTCCACGTACATCCATTGATTAGCAGAATGAAGTGAAAAAAAGTGCATACGTTTTAGTTTGACGGTCACATGCAAAATATTTCTATATTTTACCACACTCTTTAATATTCAGTCGTGTTGGGTCAGTTCCGAAATTAAATTACAGTGATGAATACTTGTATAGTTTGATGATTCTTTAATTGTGAATTTTCTTTTTTTTCTGCGGTGTAAACAAATATTGTATTTGTCCGAAAGTTGACTTAAATAGAAGCAAAATAATAACACAAGAAGAAGATAACGAATCAAGACAAAATTATTGTTGTCGGAAGAAATGCAATTACTCACATTTAAATAATTTAATGGTGCTGTATTGACTCTTAGTTGCATAATATTTATATACGCAAAATGCATGTAAACTTGTGTGTTGTATTTTGAACAGCGATCTAAAAATAAATTAATTTGCCGCTGGAAGACAATTTCATGATACAAATATCAGTGATCTCAACAGCGTGTGGTTGAACTTGAACTTGACTTCACTCACAATATTGAATGCTAAAAATAGCTGACATCAATTTTGTCCACTGCACCAGATTTTCATACGGCGGGAGATATCATGTAACAGTAAACACAGGTGACCTTACTGAACGACCGTGGGAAAATCCATTCAGGGTTAAATTTGCTGTGTAATGATTGATTATTATGCATTATTGTTGAGGCTCTTGATCGAGATCCATTTACAATTAATTTACCAGAATACACTCTATCCCCACCCCCCCAAGAATTTTAGAACCAAATAATATGATTGAATACTGCTCCCCTGTTTCTGCTTTTCTTAAATGTCACGAGTTATTTTAGTTCTTTTAACTAAATAGTTTTTATTTTAATAAAAGTCTCTGAATCATGATTCATTTAAATTCGAACAAATCAACACCAAAACTGAAAACACATTACCGTACTGCATTGTTCTCAGGATATCAACTACTACATATATAGCTTACAAAATAATACAATTTAAAATCCTGACATCGATTTATAAAATCTTCCTGACTGCACAAGCTTTAGAATGGCAGAAAATATGACGCAGAAGTAAAGACGGCTGACTAGTGTAAAACATGGTTTTGCATGTATTAATTGACAAAATTCGTAAAATATGTTTATAAAAACACGATTTTCATTAAAATTTCAAACATGAAAATTGAAAGGCAATATCTTTGTTATAATACAACGAGTGTCAACAAATTTGTTAATTCCATTATTTATAAATTTATTTACAAACAAAATCTAAAATAATGCTGGGACGTAAGATATTGACGTGCATATGAAAAGTTTTTTATTTTATTTTTTTTTTAAACCAGGATCCGAAACCAAGTTCACGGCGTTATAAATATTGTATTAAAAAATAAACAATTGTTTCAAAGAGATTGACGGGAAATATTAAGCACGAGCTCTGGCTGACCAAAATGTTTAACTTCAGGTAATGATTGACAGGTATAAAAGATGTAGAGGCTCTGGCGGAAACGTGGTGTCAATAGGATATTGATAGTTTATTCAGCGTCATCCGAAGACAGATGGTTTCGGATAATAACTTTAGTATAAGCGAATAGAAATCAATAAAATTTTAACACAAGGTTTATAACCACTAAAGTAAGGTTGGGATTGATTTTGGGGTTATGGTCCCAACTTGTGGAAATAGGGGCCAAAAAGGGCCCAAATAAGCATTTTGTAGTTTCAGACAATAACTTGTGTTAAAGTGTATGAATCTCTGAAATTATACCACAAGTTTCCATACAACAAAGGGATAGTTAGGATTGACTATATGGGGTTATGGCTCAAACCATTTAGGAATTAGAGGCAAAAAGGGGAAAACAAGGTTTTTCTGGTTAAAGGACAATTTAGACAATTTAAAAGCAGTCTAAGGAGATAATCAATCCCAATTAAAACAACAATGTTTGATTACCTCCTTACACTGCTTGTAAATTATGTATTAAGAAATGATGATTGTCTTGAGGTGATTAGCTTTCAATTTATTTTTAAAATTTACTATTAATTAATATTAACTTTAGCCATGACTATGTATGTCATTTTATATTTTAAGACTTGTATGATGTATTTAAAAGGGTAATTATGGTTGCAAACTTTATTAGAAATTTGAACTGTGATTATGACTATATCTTGAGGAATGAATTTTTTGGAATAAGGAAAAGGGAGGTGAAAAAAAATTGGGGTGGGGAGGGACCATTTTTTCTCATTTCAGATTTCAGAAATTAAAAAGAAAATTTATTTGAATTTCTTCAAATACTTTTTTGGGGGTTAATATTCAACAGGATAGTGTATTGCACAAAAGCAAAAAAAATGATTATAAATTCAAATCATATAACCAATTTTAAGTTCTTTGACTACAGTTATTCTGTGGCAGACACCTATTATGTGTCAAATATTTAATTACAATCAAATTCAAACCTGTATCAAGCTTGAATAAAAATTGGGGTGGGGAGGGGACCATTTTTCTCATTTCAGATTTCAGACATTAAAAGAAAATTTATTTGAATTTCTTCAAATACTTTTTGGGGATTAATATTCAACAGGATAGTGTATTGCACAAAAGCAAAAAAAATGATTATAAATTCAAATCATATAACCAATTTTTAAGTTCTTTGACTACAGTTATTCTGTGGCAGACACCTATTATGTGTCAAATATTTAATTACAATCCAAATTCAAACCTGTATCAAGCTTGAATATTGTGTCCATTTTGGCCCAAACTTTTCAGGGTTGGACATCTGCCCTCGTATCCAGTTGTGTTCAGAGAAGCAAATTTATTTTTGCAGGACAAGATTTTATTCCTAAAAATCTGTATATTTTTACCAGAGACCAAGGATTTGTGTACCTATAATTTTGTATATGTGACAATAATTCAGTGATATTGTTTGCCTCAAATTACATTCGAAATACAGTTTTTTCCCCTAGAGAAAATTCCCAATTACTTAAAAAAAATGACTTAAAATTCCTCCCAATAAGTTGTACATTTTGCCCAAACAGTGATGGTATCGGTAGTAATGTATGTAAATTTCGTATTCATGTTATTATTTTGATATTATGAAAGCACTTTTGAGATCCAGGTTTCTGATTAAGATCATCACGGCGTTTGTAACACACGTGGTTTTCAATGTATTAAGTACCATCATTGTTTCCTTTCTTTCCCCTCCCCAAAAAGTACCTTTCATGTTAAAAATGTCTGACAATCAAAATAATTGTGAATAAACTGTACAATAAAGACAGCAAGGGTCAGCAAAAAATCTGGGATTTGTTGACAATTAAAATTTTGTGAAATTCCTAGTTTCAAACAAAATTTTGACTAGCCTGTCAGACTACTGTGATGAAAACTTTACTAGCCCTTCCTAATTTTTACGAGCCTTAAGCTGGTGGACTAGCGTTAGTGTCGAACCCTGATTAAGTGTTACCCTTTTCTGTCCCGTCTTTCCGTCGCGTATGTCCCCATAATTGGTTTCTGTTCACTAATTTTAGTTTGCCTCAACCAAGTGTTATAAAACTAACATACAATGCTCGTTACCACAAAACACAGATCAAGTTCAAAATTTGGTGGCATCACTTTTACCGTTCATGAGTTATGCCCCTTTATAAACAAAAATATTGCTGAATTTTTGTTTCCGTTTTCTAATTTTAGTTTACCTGAACTAAATGCTATGAAAATTGTACACAATGCTTATTACCACAAAACACAGATCAAATTTGAAATTGGGTGGCATCACTTTTACTGTTCTTGAGTAATGTCCCTTTATAAATGGAAAAACTGCTAAATCTGTCATTTCATGCAGATTTACAACGGGGGGCATCCATGGCCAATTGACACATTCTCCATTTATTTTATATCAAATAATTAAAATTGGGAAATACCAATACTTTTCATTATATAATTTCTGTAAATTATTTTGTAAATTGCACTTTTTTTTTAAAGTTTGAAAATGATAAGTTTGATACCTGTATACAAAATCAATGAAAATGATAAGCTTGATACCTGTATACGAAATCAGAATGAAAATGATAAGCTTGATACCTGTATACAAAATCAGAATGAAATGATAAGCTTGATACCTGTATACAAAGCAGAATGAAAATGATAAGCTTGATACCTGTATATGAAATCAGAATGAAAATGATAAGCTTGATACCTGTATACAAATCAGAATGAAAATGATAAGTTTGATACCTGTATACAAATCAGAATGAAAATGATAAGCTTGATACCTGTATACGAAATCAGAATGAAAATGATAACTTGATACCTGTATACAAATCAGAATGAAAATGATAAGCTTGATACCTGTATACGAAATCAGAATGAAAATGATAAGCTTGATACCTGTATACGAAATCAGAATGAAAATGATAAGCTTGATACCTGTATATGAAATCAGAATGAAAATGATAAGCTTGATACCTGTATACGAAATCAGAATGAAAATGATAAGTTTGATACCTGTATACGAAATCAGAATGAAAATGATAAGCTTGATACCTGTATACAAATCAGAATGAAAATGATAAGCTTGATACCTGTATACAAAATCAGAATGAAAATGATAAGCTTGATACCTGTATACAAATCAGAATGAAAATGATAAGCTTGATACCTGTATACGAAATCAGAATGAAAATGATAAGCTTGATACCTGTATACGAAATCAGAATGAAAATGATAAGCTTGATACCTGTATACGAAATCAGAATGAAAATGATAAGCTTGATACCTGTATACGAAATCAGAATGAAAATGATAAGCTTGATACCTGTATACAAAATCAGAATGAAAATGATAAGCTTGATACCTGTATACAAATCAGAATGAAAATGATAAGCTTGATACCTGTATACAAAATCAGAATGAAAATGATAAGCTTGATACCTGTATACAAAATCAGAATGAAATGATAAGCTTGATACCTGTATACAAAGCAGAATGAAAATGATAAGCTTGATACCTGTATATGAAATCAGAATGAAAATGATAAGCTTGATACCTGTATACGAAATCAGAATGAAAATGATAAGTTTGATACCTGTATACGAAATCAGAATGAAAATGATAAGCTTGATACCTGTATACGAAATCAGAATGAAAATGATAAGCTTGATACCTGTATCAAATCAGAATGAAAATGATAAGCTTGATACCTGTATACGAAATCAGAATGAAAATGATAAGTTTGATACCTGTATACTAAATCAGAATGAAAATGATAAGCTTGATACCTGTATATGAAATCAGAATGAAAATGATAAACTTAATACCTGTATACGAAATCAGAATGAAAATGATAAGCTTGATACCTGTATACGAAATCAGAAATCCATCAGTTCATCAAGACTGTATATTGACTGTCAATTTTGTTTTTACAGATCATACAATTATGAAGTTTACTTGAAAGACATATTTAAATACCGAGCTGCTACTGAAGAAAAACAAACCAATCCATTTGTGAATTCCGATTTTAAGTCTTTAGATCTGAGAACTAAGGTTGAAGTACTCCATCAGTTGTGTGATTATCGTCTAGATGCTGTAGATGTTATGGAACAACTCAAGGTATTAAACATTGTATGAAAAATGTTATGAACCAACTCAAGGTATTAAACAATGTATGAAAAATGTTATGGACCAACTCAAGGTATTAAATATTGTATGAAAAATGTTATGAACCAACTCAAGGTATTAAACAGTGTATTAAAAATGATCAAATAAAATGCATTTTTGATAAAATAGAGATATATGATACCATTGTCCGTGCACACAACACAGATATTTTGAAAGTAATTATGATTACTGCTTGATTACAAACACAGAATATTCTTTATAAATTTAAAGAAATAAAAAAAAATCATTAATTTTATTGTCTCCTACTGCAACAGTTTTCAACAATAGACAGGGTCTTCTCAATATGTCTAGCTCTAAAAATTCTTAAGTCTATGAAAGTTGTGAATGGATTTAACAGAAACAATCAAAGATCTGACATTAAAACAAATCAGAATGAAAATGATAAGCTTACCTGTATACAAATCAGAATGAAAATGATGTATACAAATCAGAATGAAAATGATAAGCTTGATACCTGTATACAAAATCAGAATGAAAATGATAAGCTTGATACCTGTATACAAATCAGAATGAAAATGATAAGCTTGATACCTGTATACAAATCAGAATGAAAATGATAAGCTTGATACCTGTATACAAAATCAGAATGAAAATGATAAGCTTGATACCTGTATACAAAATCAGAATGAAAATGATAAACTTGATACCTGTATACAAAATCAGAATGAAAATGATAAGCTTGATACCTGTATACAAAATCAGAATGAAAATGATAAGCTTGATACCTGTATACAAAATCAGAATGAAAATGATAAGCTTGATACCTGTATACGAAATCAGAATGAAAATGATAAGCTTGATACCTGTATACGAAATCAGAATGAAAATGATAAGCTTGATACCTGTATACGAAATCAGAATGAAAATGATAAGCTTGATACCTGTATACAAAATCAGAATGAAAATGATAAGCTTGATACCTGTATACAAAATCAGAATGAAAATGATAAGCTTGATACCTGTATACGAAATCAGAATGAAAATGATAAGCTTGATACCTGTATACGAAATCAGAATGAAAATGATAAGCTTGATACCTGTATACAAAATCAGAATGAAAATGATAAGCTTGATACCTGTATACAAAATCAGAATGAAAATGATAAGCTTGATACCTGTATACAAATCAGAATGAAAATGATAAGCTTGATACCTGTATACAAAATCAGAATGAAATGATAAGCTTGATACCTGTATACAAAGCAGAATGAAAATGATAAGCTTGATACCTGTATATGAAATCAGAATGAAAATGATAAGCTTGATACCTGTATACGAAATCAGAATGAAAATGATAAGTTTGATACCTGTATACGAAATCAGAATGAAAATGATAAGCTTGATACCTGTATACGAAATCAGAATGAAAATGATAAGCTTGATACCTGTATACGAAATCAGAATGAAAATGATAAGCTTGATACCTGTATACGAAATCAGAATGAAAATGATAAGTTTGATACCTGTATACGAAATCAGAATGAAAATGATAAGCTTGATACCTGTATATGAAATCAGAATGAAAATGATAAGCTTAATACCTGTATACGAAATCAGAATGAAAATGATAAGCTTGATACCTGTATACGAAATCAGAAATCCATCAGTTCATCAAGACTGTATATTGACTGTCAATTTTGTTTTTACAGATCATACAATTATGAAGTTTACTTGAAAGACATATTTAAATACCGAGCTGCTACTGAAGAAAAACAAACCAATCCATTTGTGAATTCCGATTTTAAGTCTTTAGATCTGAGAACTAAGGTTGAAGTACTCCATCAGTTGTGTGATTATCGTCTAGATGCTGTAGATGTTATGGAACAACTCAAGGTATTAAATATTGTATGAAAAATGTTATGAACCAACTCAAGGTATTAAACAATGTATGAAAATGTTATGGACCAACTCAAGGTATTAAATATTGTATGAAAAATGTTATGAACCAACTCAAGGTATTAAACAGTGTATTAAAATGATCAAATAAAATGCATTTTGATAAAATAGAGATATATGATACCATTGTCCGTGCACACAACACAGATATTTTGAAAGTAATTATGATTACTGCTTGATTACAAACACAGAATATTCTTTATAAATTTAAAGAAATAAAAAAAAATCATTAATTTTATTGTCTCCTACTGCAACAGTTTTCAACAATAGACAGGGGTCTTCTCAATATGTCTAGCTCTAAAAAATTCTTAAGTCTATGAAAGTTGTGAATGGATTTAACAGAAACAATCAAAGATCTGACATTAAAACCTAATTTTCAGGATAATTTGCCAATCAGATGATGAGAATATTAAAATATTGAAAAATCAAATAAGATATTTTATGTATTAAAATTTGCCTCTTTTAAAGGGATTGGAAGGTGATAACATGCGTGTTTCACCATTGGGATCAGAGGATAGTGGTGCCACCTATTGGTATTTCTATGGAAACAGACTGTACAAGGAAGATCCAGAACCAGTTATTGAGGAAGAAAAGCCTAAAAAGAAAAGGTATACCTCCGTAGACTGTATAAAATAAAACCCCCTTCTCCTAACAATGTTTTATTCAGGAATTTCAGTATTTGAACATTGGTTTCCCTGCATGGCTACTGTTTTTGTTTGTAAATGCATCCTGGAAATATGAGTGCATAATTCATATCATGACAACACCAGCTGAGTCCTCTCATTTATAGTAATAGCTGTCTGAAAATATCCAATAAGTGCTCTCCCTTGCAATTTTTAGTTTGTTTAGTGTTAAATTCATAGAGAAACAAGAATGCATCCATTCTGGCTTTTACAACAGTGATAAATCACTTAAATCAAACTCAGTTTAATTTGTCTGATGACAGTAAAGATGTCAAAGAAGCTAATTAACTATCAAATAAAAGTAAGACATTGGATTGAAAATGTTAATTGTGTTATGTAACACTGTAACAATGTAACAGATGATTATATATCTTTTAGATAAAATGGTACGTTATTTTATTTGTCATCATATCAGAAGTTTTTTAATCATTTTAAGTCACTTTTCAATTTTTTTCTTTAGCACAAAACTGATTCAGTGTTTCTGTAAATTTATTTTGTTTTCATTTTATCATGGTAAGAAAAGTATCAAAATTTCAAAAAAAAAATCCATTTACTTAACTTTGTTTTCCTAAGTTTGAATTGTGACAGGATGCAAAAAAAATTTTTTATATACAAGACTATATGGTTTCAGCAGATGGTTTCCATTATTGCATTTTCCGAACAGGGAATCATTCGTCTATTTTGTATAATTTTTTTGAGGGCTTCTCTGACTTTGCCCCTTATCAGTCAACACTCTGCTTTTGAACCTTGAATTAGTCACACAAAGCAATAAAT
Organism: Mytilus coruscus; assembly: GCA_017311375.1. Classification (NCBI taxonomy): domain Eukaryota; kingdom Metazoa; phylum Mollusca; class Bivalvia; order Mytilida; family Mytilidae; genus Mytilus; species Mytilus coruscus. The sequence continues at coordinate 91,576,350 of CM029604.1, forward strand.
ATTTCTGTAATGGTCCATTCTCAGAATTGTATCTGTAAGAACGATTGTTTCATCCGTTCACAGAATTCTGTCTAAAAACCTTAACTAATGTTCCCCCAACTTAGCTTTTACTAAATACCTCAAAAATCTTTTTACTGATCCAGTTATATTTGTTCATAAAAATTCTTATGGAATAACAGTATTGTTGATTATTATAACTTAGGAAAAAAGAAAAGGATAAAAAGGAAAGCAACAAACAAAATAAGAAATCCAAAGGGAAGAAAGGGAAAGCCCAGAAAAAGAAGACAGAGGAAACCCCCCGGTCTAGAAAAGGAAGAATATTGTCGAAAAAAAGACATTTTGAATCGAGTGAAAGGTATAGACCATGCTATAAATATTTAAATGAAATAGTTTAGTTTATCTAAATACATTGTACGAAATAAGCAAAGTTGCCAATGAAGTCCTATGGTATACAAAAAAATCATTATTTGTCAGAATGAATTCTTCCCATCAATCATTCTGGTATTATGTCATTAGCATGTCAGGTTATCATGAATAATCAGTCATAGTTAAACTTTTGTTTAAATGCATGTTATGTAATAAAACTGACACTTAGAATATTCTACAATACACAAATGTCTACTATTTAAATGCAATTTTGCCTAGGGTCACATAAAAATTAACTAACAAGTAGTAAACATTAGTGATATGGCCTTTATTTCACTGAAAATCTATATAACTAAATTTGATCATAAGTATACTTAATTGTTCATGACTTAAATTTTTGTGAAATGAAGACCAGGAACATAAACACATGGGCAACAAAATAAAAAATTTTCAAGAAAAACACATAATATAATATGAAGATAGTGAATAGTTGTATGATTGACTATATATAACATCATTACTGCCACCAAACATGAAACTGTTATATCTAAGTTATGTTTGGCAGTCCAACAAAACAAGACTAAAAGTCTGTAATATTAAATTTTCATGTAAAAAAAAATAAGAACGAACAATGATGGAAAGGATTGCTGTGGTAAGTTTTTCAATGAAGCTTTGGCATACAAAATATGTCTGGATAATTTATTAATTACCAGAAGGGATTAGTATTAATGAAACTATTTTTGTATCAGTGAAAAAGAAGAAGTTGAGGAAGATGAGAAGAGCAGTAGTGAAGAAGACTATGTTACCCCAGCAAAACAACCAAAATCTTCATCTAAAGGGAGACAATCAAGGTCAACAAGAAAATCTAAGACTGCAGAAAAAATGTATGACAATATATATAGAATATCTGCTTTTTTATTGCAAAGCTTTAAACAAGTTTCTCCAACCATTTTTGCATACTTTTCCACTGTTTTATCATTGAATGCAATTAACATATACTGTATATATAGACATTTTTGCTATGTTTTTATTGTGAAAAAATGCGACATGATTAGTTTTGCAAAAACAAAACCTCGCACTTAATTTTGATAGCATTGTTGGTATGCAGAATTTTCTGCAATCAATAATAAATGCATGTTATTTGTTAAATTTATTGTAAAGTTATGAATACATTTTCTCTGAACACAATAAATGGTCCTTCTGATAATCTGTCATTAAATCCAAAGAATAATAGATTTTCTCAGGTGCTACAAACATTCTGTTAACCCAACTTATTTGTGGGGATACTTTTTTCACATTCAGCCAATTCTAGATAACTTCAACAGGGTTTATTCTGCAATTTTCTTTCTTGATGTATTTGTACTAGAGAAGATTCCAGTTCGGACATATTCGCAATGATAAATATTCACATTATTTTTCTACTAGTGAAAATCAGTAAATATATTGAAATGTTGTAAAAACATAATTTATGATGATGTGTATATCATATAGTGAAGAGGAACCAAAAGATTTAACTAGAAGATCCAGTAGAAGGTTGTCTGCCCTTAGCTCACCTGTGAGAGAGAAGAAAACCAAAGGTGGTAGAAAAAACTCTACGGTAAATGGGTAAGTTATTTTTTTACACCTTTTGTTTTACAAGCAATGTTTTGTTACACTTTTAGAACCAAGGGTGAAGGAACCAACACCTTGTGATGTGTTAATTTGGAGGTGTCCCATGATGTTGATGTCTTTTTGTCGAGCCTTTGACTTTTGTCGAAAAAGCGAGACATAGCGATCCTACATTCCGTCAGCGTCGTCGGCGGCAGCGTCCACAAATATTCACTCTGTGGTTAAAGTTTTTGAAATTTTAATAACTTTCTTAAACTATCCTGGATTTCTACAAAACATGGACAGAAGCTTGTTTATGATCATAAGATAGTATCCAGAATTAAATTTTGTAAAAAAAAAAAATCCTGTTTTTCCGTATTTTACTTATAAATGGACTTACTTTTTCTGCCAGGAAACATTACATTCACTCTGTGGTTAAAGTTTTTAAAATTTTAATAACTTTCTTAAACTATCCTGGATTTCTACCAAACTTGGACAGAAGCTTGTTTATGATTATAAGATATTATCCAGAAGTAAATTTGTAAAAAACAAAATTCCATTTTTTCCGTATTTAACTTGGTCAGAAGCTTGTTTATGATCAAAAGCTAGTATCTAGAAGGAAATTTTGTTAAAATTTTGTACCTGTTTATCCTTATTTTACTTATAAATGGGCTTAGTTTTTCTTCCAGTTACCATTACATACAGTCTGCAGTTAAAGATTTAAAACATTTATTAGATTAACTATACTGGATTTTTTCCAAACTTGGACAGAAGCTTCTTACAATCAAAAGATTGTTTCAAAAGGAATATTGTTATTATTTTTTTCCTCATTTTTGTTGAGCCTGCGATTAACAGCAAAAGTAGGCAAGACACTGGGTTCCGCGGAACCCTTACAAATTTTTTATGAAGTATTTTCAAGCTGTATAAAACCTGTTGAACTTTTTTTTTATGTCTTTTATTTGTTTTTCAATAGTCAGGATTTTACAATACCCCTATAATCACCACCTGACTACGGTTTTTGGGGTAAACATTGAAAAATATATACAAGACTATCCCTTTTGTTTTTATACCCCGCTTTAAAAAGTAGGGGTATACTGTTTTACCTCTGTCTGTCCTTCCGTCAGTCCATCCATCCATCCATCAGTTCATCCGTCAGTCCGTCTGTCCCATGAATATTTTCGTCGCATTTTTCTCAGGAACTACTTGACAAGGATTTCTGAAATTTGGTTTCAGGGTTTATATAAGTAAGTTACACCTTGTGATGCGTTTTCAGATTCATCACTCAACAACTTCCTGTTTACCGAACACTTGTATTATTTTACACATGATAGCCAAATTGAAAATTTTCGTCGCATTTTTCTCAGGAACTGCTTGACAAGGATTTCTGAAATTTGGTTTCAGGGTTTATATAAGTAAGGTACATCGTGTGATGCGTTTTCAGATTCATCACTCAACAACTTCCTGTTTACCGAAATATTTCGGCGGAGGTATCATCAGTGAGCAGTAGCTCACAGTTTTACTTGTTTAAATTTGTATTTATAATACAAGAATATAGTTATTGAAGAAAAAAAAAATAGCTACTCACACTCACACTTTCTCTCACTACTAACACTCAGTCACTGCAATCTTACCATTAGTATGCATGCATGTCTATATATAAAGTAGAAATCAAAGATCAACTGCTTACTACATTATAATTTAAAGTATATATAATGATAATAAATCACGAAAAAATTGTATGTAATGGGGACCAGAATCTTTCATAAGCATTTGCTCTATTATTTTTGTTTGCAATATAAAAATCATTAGATTGGTATTGTTTTATTCTGGATTTAAGTCCTATTACACTAGGAGCTATATTTCTTAACTTACATCTGAAGATGTCGTTTTTAGCTATAATTATTAACAAATTTATAAACAAACTCTAAGTAATAAATCCCAACAAAATTTCTTTCTTACTGATGCTGAATTGCTCATCAAATAATTTGATTTTCTGTAAAAATGACAACCAAAAATTGTAGGTAACATTACAGTCATAAAATAAATGTTCTATTGTTTCCTCTTGTTGAACTTGCTTGCAGCCCTGGTTGTGTTGTTTTCAATTTATAATGTATATATTTCAAAATCTAGGTCAATAAAAATAAGCCAGTCTGTCTCTCACTACATTATTTTTTCTTAAACAACCCATAACACCTTTTCACATTGTTGTTATCCTTTTAAAGTTTCACTTCTTTCAAGCAAAGTTGATACAAGCTGTCATTAGATGTTTTGTAATAGATCTCTTTGGTTACTTGCACCTTAATTTTTATGCAAATGAATTCCCAAACTTGAGCATTATAACCTACTAGATGAAGGTTCCTCAGATTATCTTGTGTACATAAAATTCAGTTTCTTGGGCAGTAATATAGATAAATGACGCCACATTGGATATCAGCCAAGTATAATATTTTCATATAACAAATATGATTACAAAGTCCCATCTAACCAAGAACCATCTGTCTGTCTGTCGGTCCGTCCGTCCGGCAAATCAGTTTTTCTTCTTGCTTGAAGATATTGATTTGATATTTGGTTTATTGTTTTATCATGACAAGTTAGAGATCAAGTTAGAATTTTATTCAGGTCTGATGATTTTATGCAGAGTTATGGTCCTTGGACTTAAAAAATTCACTCAAATAAAAGTTTTCCGCACTTTTTTTCATCATGCTTGAAGATATTGATTTGATAATTGGTATATAGTTTTATCATGACAAGTTACAGATCAAGTTCGAATTTTGTTATGGTCTGATGAATTTGTGCAGAGTTATGGTCCTTGGACTTAGAAAATTCACTCAAATAATCAGTTTTCCCCACTTTTTTTCGTCATGCTTGAAGATATTGATTTGATAATTGGTATATAGTTTTATCATGAAAAGTTACAGATCAAGTTTGAATTTTGTTCCAGTCTGATGATTTTGTGCAGAGTTATGGTCCTTAGACTTAGAAAATTCACTCAAATAATTAGTTTTCCCCACTTTTTTTCGTCATGCTTGAAGATATTGATTTGATAAATGGTATATAGTTTTATCATGAAAAGTTACAGATCAAGTTTGAATTTTGTTCCAGTCTGATGATTTTGTGCAGAGTTATGGTCCTTGGACTTAGAAAATTTTTTAAATAATTAGTTTTCCACACATTTTGTCATGCTTGAAGATATTGACTTGATATTTTTTATATAGTTTATACCATGACAAGTTATAGAATGATCAAGTTAGCAATTTGTTCCAGTACAATGAATTTTTAACCGGTAGGGGACTATGTATTGCTATGCAATACTCTCAGAATGCTTGTTAATTTATAGTTATTACTTGGTGCTATTGTTTTCTTTATGTTATGCTTGATAAGTGACTGAATATAGTTGTTACATACATTCAAAAGTTAGAATGATAATATAAGATATAAGTAAAAATGAAAAACAGTTATCCCTCTCTTTTTTGTGTGTTTTGTGTGAAATTTAAGTAGTAGTCATTGTTATTTTAGGAATTTAACGGATGAAGATAGTGATGATGACTGGAATACACCTTTATCCAAAACAATGGAGAAAACGCCAACCTCGTCTAGAGGGCGTCTGAGAAAAGCAAGACAAAATTCTGTCGAGAGGTGAGTTCCTCAAATATGTCAAAAGGAGGGTTTTGCGTAATGTATAAGCACTAAAACCAATGAAATTACAGGAACCAAAAAATTTAATCATATAACAATCTAATCATAGGGCAAAAACCTTAAAATTTATAAAGGTACTTTATACCCTGTACAACCTAGAGGAAATTATTTTCCAAATAAAGAGGTAAGGTTATGGGGAGTAAGTTACTTGACAGAAATGATCTAGAGAAAGTTGCAGATTCAACAAAGATCAGTTTAAAACAAGTAAATGGAAAATTAAGAAATTATGGAATCATCATTTTTTTAGACATCACTATTTGGTTTTTCATGTTTTGGACATCACTGATTGGTTTTTCAGGTTTTAGACATCACTGATTTGTTTATCATGTTTTGGACACCACTGGTTAGTCTTTCATGTTTTCAATGATTGGTTTTTATATTTTAGACATCACTGATTGATTTTTCATGTTTTGGACATCACTGATTGATTTTTCATGTTTTGGACATCACTGATTTGCTTTAGCATTATTTACGATCTTGAGACTACTCAGTGAATGTTATCACAAGCTGAACAGGTGTTTATGGTATTCATTTGAATATTGTTTACGTAAGATTCATTAACCCATGTCAAAAGATGGTCAGCATTTTCATTTTCTATCCTTATACACTGCTTGTAGTTTGACTAATTTAAAGAACAAACCAACATTTCAATTTGTAGATGTTTTTCTCATTTGATTTAACTGGTATTCAACTCCTATTGTCATACTTGTATGCTTAATAAATTTAGAATTGGAGAAAACACGGTTTCATAAATAAAATTATTATTTTGTAGTTCTGAGCGTGAAGCAGAAGAAACTGAAACAAAACCAAAAAAGAGAGGAAAACCCAGGAATTCTGTGAAGATTACACCAGATTCCTCAGTTAATGGGTAAATATGACTCCAGTACACAAAACAACTTGAATTGTTTGCTATTTTAGCTTAACCTCCTCTAAATTTTGATAAATCAGTATTTACTAGTACTTTAAAATCATGCAACTTGTCTACCTATACTTTTTGACTCCAACTTTCTTTGGAGATTACCATTTATAATGAGTATTGCTGGAAGTTGAAAAATAGGTACCTTAAAATTGTGAAATGTTGATATATCTTAAGCCATTGTATATTTTGAAATCTTCTACATCATAGCAGAATAAAGGTTTGTAAGTTTATATTTTGAATACTTATGATATATTTTAATTGGACATTGATAAATCTGTCATAATCTCTTATTCTAAATGTTAAGTATTGTGATTGTATATTATAGTGATGCTGAAGACCAGAACTTAGATGATATGATTGATGAAGACATTGATATGAGGTTTAATAAGATGAAGGGCAAGATCAGAGGTCAAGGTAGCAGCCGTCAGGGTTCAAGGAGAAATAGCCTAGAGAACAAAGAGTAAGTGCAGTATCTTTTAATCTCTCAAAGAAACTTATATGAAAATCATTTCAAATGAGTTTAGAAATATAATAATGATATTTAATGACAGAATTTAATCAGCCAATTGTAAAAACAGCATTTATGGGGAAATCTCATCACAAAAAGCGTTTGTCTTTTTACAAGAGGATGGTATACAGAAAAAAATAATGAGAGTAATTTTAAAGTGATATGATTTTTAGAAAAAAAGAAATCTAAACTGGTATCAGATTTTTATACAACTGCAAAAAAAATTTGCGGTCGTATATTGGTAAGACGTTGTCGTCGTCCGAAGTCACATTGGTTTTCGCATTCTAACTTTAGTTTAAGTAAATGGATCTCTATGAAATTTTACCATAAGGTTCAATACCACAAAAGGAAGGTTGGGATTGATTTTGGGGATTATGGTACCAACAGTTAAGGAATTAGGGGCCAAAAAGGGCCCAAAAATAAGCATTTTTGTAACTTCCAGACATAACTTGTGTGTTAATGTATGGATCTCTCTGACATTGTACCACAAGGTTCCATATCACAAAGGGAATGCTGGGATTGATTTTGGGGGTAATTGCCTGCAAATTTTAGGAATTAGGGGCCAAAAAAGGGGCAAAAAACAAGCATTTTTCTAGTTTCATTACAATAACTTGTGTGTAAGTGTATGGATCGTTCTGAAATTGTACTACAAGGTTCCATATCACGAAGGGAAAGCTGGAATTGAGTTTTGGGGTAATTGCCCAAAATGTTTAGGAATAAGGGGCCAAAAATAAGCATTTTTCTAGTTTCCAGACAATAACTTGTGTTCAAGTGTATGGATCTCTCTGAAATTGTACTGCAAGGTACCATACCACAAAGGGAAGGCCGGGATTGATTTTGGGGGTAATTGCCTCAAAATTTTAGGAATTAGGGGCCAAAAAAACAAGCATTTTTCTAGTTTCAGGACAATAACTTGTGTGTAAGTGTATGGATCTTTATGAAATTGTACTACAAGGTTCCATATCACAAAGGGAAAGCTAGGTTTGAGTTTGGGGGTAATTGCCCTAAACGTTTAGGAATTTGGTGTCAAATATTTAATCACAATCCAAATTCAGTGCTGTATCAAGCTTGAATGTTGTGTCCATACTTGCCCCAACTGTTCAGGGTTCGTCCTCTGCGGTCGTATCAAGCTGCGCCCAGCAGAGCATTTTATTAAGCTTCTGTCAGAAATCTACAACTACCTCAAGCCTAGAGTCCTGGTTCAAACTCAGCTGGTAAACAATGACTCTTATCATCCAAAGAGGTCCACTTCAAAAAAAAAAAAAAAATAGTTGTGGAGATAAATAGTTATGTTTTTAAATTTGCTCACAGAACATTAGAAGCTGACAATAAAAAAGATGATGAAAATAAAGAGACGACAGTAATAAAAGAAGAAACTAATGGAATAGAAGAAACAATGGAAACAGATGACCCTCAAGGAAATGAGGTTAAAGTTGAAAATCTTGACAAAGCAGCAGATATGAAAGATGTTGAACTTAACAATACTGAAACTGAAATAGAAACTGATGCAAATGAAACGGAATCAAAGGTTGACACTGATAACCATCTATCAACAGATAAACAGGAGTCAAGGTAATGTTACAATAGTTTTATTTATAATGGACTGAAGATATGTGTTGTAGGTAAGACAGAGCATATCATATATTGTAGGCTATTTCAGTGGCAACTTTTACAAATCAGAATCTCTTTAAATTCCACTAGCTGTCTGATGGTCTGGATGTTATAATGCTTAACACAGTAAGTGTTTGCCTAAAACGATGGATTGAAAGAAAATGAAAGTTTGTTCTGATATTTAGCTCACTTTATCTGAAAGGCACAGAATGGAGACTTAGATATGCTGTTTTTCGGCCTTAGTGGTGACAATAAATATTAAATGTTTGTTATAAGGTTTATAGGCAGTTCAGATATCTCTCTTTGTAAACAGTTCATTAAACTCAGTTATGATAGAAATGCACATTAGACATTGACTGAATATTATTTTAATTTAATAAAGGAAACAAATCCCACCTCTGCATTATGGTCTATTACACTTCTCCACTACCTGTATATATTTGTAGAATATGAACTGATGGTCACTCCTCGCAAGGAAATGAAATACATCTTTTTGAATTCTAAATGGGAATGGAGCTCTTTTATTTTCAATCCATATAACCTTTAAAAAAGCTAAATATTTTCCATTATTTTAGGGAAGACAATACCCAGCAGGATATAAAATCAGAACAAGAAAAGACAGATACTGACATTTCTGTGACAAATACTAATAATAACCATCACAGGTAAATTGTGTTAAAACAGCTGAAATAATGACCTTTAACCTTAGGTTATTTTACTTTTTTATGTTGGCTTATTAATACATATGTTTCCTTAGAACCATGCAATGTTTCATATTTTTCAAATGGTTTGAAAATCAGTCCACCTGTAGTTTATAACAGTATCAATTTCCTGTCTCTAACTGGACACATTGCAAAGAACAGGCTACTTAAGTTGTCAAAATATTAAACAAAACCTAAATTCTTACACTGTAGTTGGTATTCTTCTTGGTTGTCTTGTACAGATTTCATATTTTTAAGGAACATTTGAATTGTTATTGTATGCAGGGTTCTAACTAGAGATTTTTGAAGGTGAGTCGAGGGAGTCATCATTTTTGGTCATGTCAAGTCCATAATTCATTATTTCAGTCTCCATGACAAAAATGACAAAAAAGATCCAATTTAGCTTATTTTAAAACTTTTGATATAAAATGATGATATATGTCCTCAGTTGATACAACATTTTACAATTTGATGCCTCTTTGGACTCACTATGTTTGAAAATGATGAGTCCAGACAGATTTTCTTGAGTCTGATGTACCTTAGTGAGAACCCTGTGTATGTAGAGTTACTTCCCATTGATTTGTTATTTACTTTAATGTACCAGCTGAAAAACAGCAACACTCTACTTTATTGGATATGATTGAGTTCTTAAATATGATTTAAGGAGACATGGCATATATACATAAGTAAGAGAGCACCCTAACAACACAATGAGATAAGAAAGACATAGATGCAACCATTAAAATAAAATAAGGAGATATTGTATGATTGCCAATGCCATCAACTATGAGAATAACCCATACCTTATAGTCAGCTATAAAAGGCCCTGACATGACAAAATGTGAAACAATCAAAGGAAAAAGCCAATGGCCTGTTTTATGACAAAACAATAAATAAAAACAAATGAAATGGCCAGCAACCAATAAAAAAACACTTAATTACAGGCTCCTGACTTCGGACAACAGTTGACTAAAGCATCAACCAGTACACATACAATTGATTTAGGTCTTTTACCAATATAACATTTTATCAAATTGTTTGTTTCAGTCAATCACAAGAAAGTGGTATTAAAGAGGAATTAAAAAATGAAATTAAATCAGATTCTACTGAAGTAAAGGAAGAAAATTCAAATATGACTTGTGATGAAGATGAATTAAATGTTACTGACTCTAATGCACATGACAGTGAAGTGAAATTTGAGAACAAACCACCCCCTAAACCATTATATCATAACTCACGATGGCACCTTGTGTGTTGTACACTGGAGGAATGGACCGCATTATCTGAATCTTTGAAGGATAGTACGACAAAGAATGGAAAAGACTTGTATAAATGCATTGTCAATGATTTCTTGCCAGAAATGCCAGCCATTTTGGAAGCCAGGGTAAGTTAACATTCATGTTATTGCCGTATTTTGTAATTTTGATGGTTAATGGACATATGGGATTTTAGAGTTTAGTGTGGCATCCATTTTGCTGAACCAGTATACATATATATATATTTGTTTAGGGCCAGCTTAAGGACGCCCGGTGCGGAATTTCGCTGTATTGAAGACCTATTGGTGACCTTCTGTTGTTGTCTGTTCTGTGGTCGGGTTGTTGTCTCTTTGACACATTCCCATTTCCATTCTCAATTTTATTATTGTATAGGAGCCATCTGAAGCCCTGTGTGGAAGGCCCATTGGTGGCCTGGGGCTGTTTTCTTCTCTTTGGTCGGGTTGTTGTCTCTTTGACACATTCCCTGTTTCCATGCTCTATTTGATTTGTGTTATAGCAAATTTGAACATTTGTTTATTAGTTTCTATTAGTATAGACTTCCTATTTATAGTCACTGGTTCTCTAAACTTCCATCATAAAGAATTTTGCTTCAGATAAGATTTTAGTGAAGCTTCCCTCCTAATCAAAGAAAATTATGGAGGGTGAGTTTCTTTTCTGCATTAGAACAAGAATTACATTACAAATGACTGAATGCAACATATAGAGTTTTTGCTTAAAACATTTTTAAGATGGAAAATGAGCAATTTTTCTAAATATTTTTCTAAATTGAATAGCAAAAGCAATATTTTAACATTAATTCTTGTGAGGTAGATTTTTCACTTTAAAGAAGAGTGCAAATTTACCATGAAAGAGGTATTGAAAAACCATGAAATCATCTTTTGGAAATATTTATGAAAATCATACATAGATAGACCTAAATTATAGTTTCCACAGCTACAACAGACTTCAGTTTTGAGAGGTAACTCTTGAAAAAATGTTGCCCTTGGAAACTTTGAAAAATCTGCAAAATTATACAATAAGCCATAAGGGCTAATTTGTGGAATTATTTGCATGACCATATAAAAAGGTTTTTCATAGCAATAAGAGTTATTATGTCTTTTGGAATTATTATGAGGAAAAGATTGGCATCAAGTATCCTTTAACCTCAATTGCTTGTCCATGGTTTTCTCTTAATTCTGACAAGGTATTTTACTTAACAGACAAAATTAGCTTTGATTTTCAAGATTGCTGAATTCAGGAAATGAACAGAAATGAGAACATTGACCTAAAGTTCTTGTTTTATACATCTCTTCAAAGTTCTATCCATTCATTATGCATGGTGCTGTCACTTACATTTCATCAACTGGAGCTTTAACATTCTACAGCATTTGGTCTCTGATGGAGAGTTGTCTCATTAGCAATCATTCCACATCTTCTTATTTTTATAGTGTTCAGTTTTTAAAAAATAGTCCCCATTATGTTGCCATTGTTGATCACATTAAAGTACAATTGTACACAGGTACACATGATATTATGTAATGTGATATTATAACAATCATAATAGAAGGCAACAGTAGTATACCGCTGTTCAATAGTCATAAATTGATTGAGCCAAAAATAAATCTGGGTCACAAACTAAAACCGAGGGAAACACATCAACTATAAGAGGGGGACAACAGAAACACTGAACAGATAAAATGTGCAAATTATTGTTGCCATTATTCCATCTTATTGTATCTCATTCATTCTTAAGTGTGATTGTCGTATCTTATGTACATGTAGCATTTCATTGGAACTGGCAATTCTGAGTGATAGGACCTTTTTTTGCATTTGAATGGTACACTAAAAGATTTTAAAATATATAGTCACATGCTTTAACATGTTTAATGATTGCAGTCAAATTTCTAGCTGAAGGCATCCTCACTGACTTGGAAACAAGCATTTTTAGATTGTGACATCATTAATGAATGAGAAAATTTGTATATCTTTGGTTACACTATGCTTTTAGGTTATACATAATGTGATGTTTCTTTATTGTTGTCGTATAAATTGTACAACATATTTCTTTAACAGATGACTTGTGTTTTCATTCCATTTCTCAGAAACCTAATGTTATCTATCAAAGATATTTCATCACTGAATCGCCCTTGCATCATTTTCATATAGTTTGATAACTGAAATAGATCTGATACATTTGTATTACTCCAGCAGGGCTGATGTTGCTTCTAGTTGACTCAGTCCTGCCATCCTTTCAGTATACAACACATTATATTGACATGATATAGTGATACACTTTTATTCTATATTTTCAGTGTATAAACTAGCAAAATATTGTACTAATATAAAAAAAAATAAGGAGATGTGGTATGATTGTCAATGAGATAACTATCCACCAGAGACCAGAGGACAATAATGTAAACAATTATAACAATGAGTAAAACCCATACTGTATACAGTGCAGTAAGCTATAAATGGCCTCAATATGACAAAATGTGAAACAATTCAAAAGAGAAAACCAAAGACCTACAAAGATAACTAAGATTGCAACTCCATCAGCCAAAGTTGATCTAGTCAAGTTTGGCTGTTCTGTTTAGGTCCTTTTGGTTTTGATGCACTTTTTTGCTATTCAAACATTTTAGTCTTGAGCATACCTGATGAAATATCAAATGTTTCCACTGGTTGTTTCATTACATTCAGGTCACTATATCCCACATTACATGCTTGAGAAAATTCTGTTATATCAACAATATTTTTATGCGCCAGCCGTAGCGAAGGGGCATTAAGTGTTACCCATGTCCAAACAATTGTTTTCCGTTCTCTAACTTAGTTTGCCTCTACCAAATGTTATAAAACTTTTGCACAATGCATATTACCACAAAAAACAGACTAAGTTCAAAATTGGGTGGCGTCACTTTTACTGTTCATGAGTTATGCCCTTTATAAATGGAAAACTTGATAAGTCTGTCGTTTCTGTTCTCTAACTCTAGTTTGCCTCAACCAAATGTTATGAAACTTTATATGCTTATAATCACAAAACGGTCTTAACTACGTGAATCCTGCATCTGTATGTTGAAGTTGACTCATGTGTTTTTACAAGAGGGGCATCTGTGGTTGGCAAGATTAAGGTCTCTTTAATTGTAAATGATTGAATTCAAATCATTTCGTAAATCAGGAAAAATAATGCAGTTCTACATTTTTGTTCGCCTTGACAATATGGGAATGGTTACTTTTCCTGAAGGTAATATATTTTAGTTTTTGAGCTTATTTTGTTATATTCTAAGAATTATGAATGAGAAACTCATAACCATACCACATCTCCTTATTATTATATTAACTGTATCAAGGGACTTAGGTACAGTCAACCAATGTAAAGTATAGAGTTTATGAAATGCAGACATTATGTTATGGTAACATATATCAATAACCAGAAATCTAACTCTCTGATTTGTGTATCCAATTCCTGGTACTGTCTCTGACCCCTGATATCTTTCCAGATATATTGTCAGTAGACTTGTCAACCTGAGGGCAATATTAGGTCAAAGTTTTCATTATGGCAGATCAAACGGAATTATACATCACAATTTTATTATCAAAAGATGATACAGATAACAAAACAATTTTCTATAACAACATACAAATCAATAACAGATATTGTAGACAAAATGTTTTACTCCAAGGATTTCAGCTTCCTGCTTCTTGTATATTTGATAAAGTATTTATCCAAATGGGAGCATATGACAATGCGTACTGATTAGTTGGTCATGATGTGTCACCAGAAAATGGGAAGGGATATTTTATATATTCACACATTTCATATTTTATTAATTGAAATTTATGAAGGGATAAAGTAAACTTGACAGCCAGTGGTAACTTGTTGCACTGGACACAAATATCATTATCTTTTAAAATGAACAACATTAATGGTATGAATTATGACTGCAATACGTAATATTATGGACGTATTGGTTAAAAAAAAGTAAATAATTGATTATCTTATGGACAAATGAAATAGTTTGTTCAGCAATATATATTATTTGGTTTGAAAAGAGAATTATTAAATGTACATTGTATTATAAATAATGAAAATTGTTCATTCAGCAAAAAAAATAATTGGTGAAAAATAAATGATTAATTACTTTATAAACATTGAAAATGTCCATATTTTAATCTATAGATATCCATCATGTGAATTATTTGGTTCAAATCTTTTTAAAACCCCTCCTGTTATTGAAGGGAGATTTATATTGGTCATAGTATTCATTTGTTCATTTTTTTTTTCGTCCATCTGCCTTATGTATTTGCAATTCCTCCTCAGCAATGACTGAATCGTAATGAAACTTACAGAAAATTGTCTGTACAATATGGCATTTTTGAACTACCTTTAATCATGGTAATATAATGAATGTTTGAGGCTGCACTGGTTGCCAGGTAGTTCAGATAATGATGCAAAAGGCAATTTTTAGCATTTTCTTATATGATAATTATAATCAATATGATATTTAGTTATTGGATAAAAATCATTATAACTTTGTTTGAATATCTGATATCTGGTTTATTATTTGTTTCATAAAATTTTAAACAAGTAATAGTATTAGTTTATATCTTTTCATGAAAGAAAACAATAAATATAATATATTCTGTAGACATGCTAAGAAAAATATATTCAGAGTGAAAGTAAAGTAAAATTAGAAATTGGTCTGATCAGAACTTCTGTTCTCAAGAATTCTGCTTTCTTGTAAGAAATGACTAAAATTATACCATAATTTTGTTGTGACCAGGGATCTCCTGGTAGGGTATTTGGCTGAGAACAAACAATTGTGGGTTCTATCTTAGACTGAATCAAATCAAAGACTTTAAAATTAGTTTTTGCTGATTTTTCACCAACCACAAATTATTTATGAGCAAGAACAATGACTGGTTAAAGTTTGTTTGAGTCAGAATAAAGTGTCTGTGAAGTGGAATGCATTCCTGAGGACTGTTTCCTTGTGAGGTAGCACATTTAAAAAATTCAACTCAGCATGTCAGTCTATACAAAGAAGAATGTTTTAATAACTCATTTAGATCTAATATGTCATTGTCATTAATAATCATGTAATATTTGTTGCTGTATATTAAATGGAATCAATCAGTCAATTTTTTGTCATTTGGATTGCACTTTCTTCTCTAAATTCAAATAAATTCTATGCAAATATCAGATTAAAAGGCACATGGTTATTTGCATCACATGAACATGAAGGTTTGCTGAAAAGCAGAACTCTCTCTGAGGGTTGTTCTTTTACTGGTGTGGTATGTATAATTGAACCATCACTTCCAGTTTGAATACATAAAACACGGAAATGCATGGTTTTCTGGACATGTTGGAACTAGAAATGTCAGTCTTACAAGTTGTAGGTTTGGTCCACAATAAAACCTGAATCACCCTATTGTCTGCATTTAATTTGCAAAGTCAGGAGTATAAAAGTTAAAAACTAATTATTTTAATGGTGAGAGTTTAAAGATATTGCCAATATGCTGTGGATTACTCATGGGATACCAATATTGTGGATATCATAGGTAAAGGTTAACCACAACTCTGATAGTTCAACAAAGTATACATTGTCTAAAAGCTTGTATACAGACTTTGGTAAATCCACGAAAAAACAAATACCCATGTATATGTAAAGTTTTTCTCAATACATGAAAATTGGTATCCACGGAAAAATGCATCTACAATATGTGGACATTTATTTTTTTATAGACCTGGAAGTTTAAATGATATGTTATTTCCTACTTTTTTTATTATGAAAAATACATATATTTAAATCAAGTTTTTTTGGGGGTAGGTGTACTTTTGTAGAGGGATGAGACTATTGAGTACATGAGACCTGACTTGCAAAGATCTGTTACAGAAGCTGATATTTACAAGAGGAAGAATAATAAATATGAAGTGCAAACTAGTTAAGGAAAAATGACAGTAATTTATATAATATTGCATATATCCAAGGTTAACGACTTGTTTATATTGCAGTTTCTAACAACCCATTCCTCAAATAATAAATAACTATAGTCAATTCTGACCCCTACTTCAAAAGAAATAGATAACTATAGTCAGTTTTGACCCCCCACTTCAAAAGTAATATATTGAATCTGTAATTGACCCTGTAACAATATGAAGGATAAAAAAAAGCGACAGAATGAAGAAAGATGAGAGAAGTGAACATTTGTTAATGATATTTATGTTATCTGAGCACATTGTACAGGTAATTTGTTACTGTTATTATTACAACCACTTGCCAAGAAAAATGTCTCACAGTTCCATTTTTGTCAGAAGAATTTTCATTCTGCGCCAAAAACCTGTATTTCACAGAGGTTACATCTTTGCTGCTAGTTCCACAGTAAGAAATCAACAATTCCAACAGATTTAATGGCTGATATTTTTGCACAGAACCGAGTTTTTGTTCGTCTGCGCCATTTGAACTATTTGGCAATGAACTTCTTTGTTGTGTCGTCTTAGGTGCAGATCTAAACACAAACATTGTAATGATTTCCACATCATTGTCACTGGAATGCATTAATTTATTGAAAAGGGCACTTTTAGCCAGATCTTCATTCAAAGGTGAATGAGGTTTTGTCATTTGTTCTGATGTCTCTGTGAGAATCTTATTTTGATCTCTATTATGGATAGTATTTGAATCACTTAGTATTTTATCCTTATCCCTACTTTTATATAAATCTACACTTGACTTGCCTGTTGTCATTTGTTGATTACTAAAATTTTTTGATGAATTTGATTGGATATTGCACAGTTGGTTGATTTGTATTACCCAATCATGTCCAAGTTTATGTTGTACAGTTTTCATAGTGTCCACAGTTTTACAGTTTGTAAGCAGCACATGTATGCACAAAAGCATTTTCTTGTAGTTTCTGAAATATAAGATGAAACAATGTTAGAAGACCTGTACAACCAATTAATTTGACAATAAATTACAATGTATAAAAATCATTGAAAAAAATATTCTTTTACTAACAACTCCTCAAGAAAGATAACAAGCAGTACAGACTTATGATTTTTTTTTAAGTCAGCAATTATCAAGGTTATGTTATAGATAAGGTAAAAATTGTTATAAATAATTTGTCACTATTTTCTAAAATTTTGCTTTGCCCTTTTATTTTTGATCATTTTTCATATCACGCTTCTCGAATGATATTAGTTTTTCTCATTTGAGAGAAAGAGAATTTATGACGTCATGAGCCCTGTCTTTGATGTTGCCTCGGATAAACCGATTATCAATGGTCTTTCAGACTCTAGGATATTTCACGGCTACATATCATCTAAGGGCTGTTGTCCTTTGATGAGATTGTAGCTGAGAAACACCCTCTCGTTTTAAAAACCATCGATAATCTTTAAGGTAAAAAAAATATCATTTAATGATAACAAACCAACAAAAACACTCAGAATGCACCTGTTTTGTACTAATTTTTCTGTAATATTTTAAGTTTTAGATTATTTAAAGTCAGCTTGTCACTTTTGTTGAGTAATTGCTTTTTTATGCTAATGAAAGTTTTTTTTAAGTGTTAAGTAGCATTTGAAAAAAAATTAAAGGTTTTTGCATATAAATAAGATTCAAATTTCTTCTGAAGCAGTTGAAGACATTCCACACATGTTCTATGTTTGTCCTCTTTGTATGATCTTTCTGGTTATATTACATCAGTTTGATTGTATGGATAGTTAACAATTAATTATTAGATGATTATCATAGTGTTTCTTTGACTTGTGTCATTTTCTACTTCCCATCTGTCATTCTAATTTGCATATATTTGTCAGAGGTGAATCAATATTGAAGCAGGTTTTTTTTCCCTTTAAATCCATCAGTTTTAGTGAAATTAGTTATAGTGAACACACACAGTGAATTTTAAGTTGGTTTTTAAAAAAAAAAAGTGTTCTTTAAAAAAAATATCTTGATAAAAGATGATATATCAAAACAATATATGGTGCTGAACCAAAAATAAAAGGCAATTTTTAGTTAATAAGAGATTACGATATCTTGTTATTTTCCTACTTATCTTGAATTACTAACAAGACCACATACATGTCTGTAATTAATAATGTTTCAATATTTCCCCAAAATAGTTGCAGGTTATTTTGGGGTCACAGTCTGAAATTGATGCTTCCATTATAAATTAGATCTATTTTTGTATCATCATATTTATAACATGCAGTCTTCTGTAAAAATTTAATATGTTAATCTCTTTATCATCTCAAACATATTTTAATTTTAGCATGTGCAGTAAGTGAACATGTGTCATATGCATATAAATTGTGAATAACAAACATGTTAAGATAAAAAAGGCCACTTGAATAAAAAAATGCCATAGCAAATTTTCCAATTTTAACAACAATAAGACTAAAAAGTGTTTCTGGTCTTTTTTGCTTGTGGTAAACCACAGAGGCAATGATGTGATAGTTTTATATAGCTATCAAATTATACAATATCAATGGACAGGCTTTACTTTGTTCAAAACATAAGATATTTAAATTTCAGCATTAAATAGACAGGAAATATTGGAATATTTTAATTGCATGTGAAGAAAGTTATTTAAACTCTGGAAATAAAATAGTAAACAAGGGAAGAAAGCAATAGCCATTGAAAATATAAATGCTAAATCAAGATGCTACACTGCATGTACTTAAAATCCTTGGATTATCAAATTTACATAAATATTAAATAATATTAAACTTACTTGCAAACATGTGTTACAAAAACATGATGTAAGAACGGATCCTTGGGTTTGATCCCTGTATACTGGTCTATATAAGGTGTAAACGTTTCCATACATTTGTTTAAACGGTCGGAAAATTGTTCATTACAAGTTGTATGTTTCTGACGATGTGTCGCCATACCACCAATCACGCTACATAGGAGTGTAATCATTTGATATAAATTCATGATACCACAGTCTAGTTAATTACTTCTGTATATTTCAGGTAGTACGTACAATGTCGAAGTCAATTTCAGTAAAAAGTTACAGAGTAGTTTGTACTGACTCTGTCCAAAGTTGGCTCCTGAACTTCTAAGTTATAATTTGCACTTCAACAGTTCCATTTGCACATTTGAAATAAAGTCCTAATGGATTAAAAAGCAGTTTAATACATGATATAAGCACATTTTAAGGTTAAATTCCTTCCAATTGTTTCGCTGGAGGTACAAGCATGTTGACAGGAGTCATCATTTGTTTTACGTGAACAGTATTGTTTTATTAGATCGGTATTGTTTTATTAGATCGTTGTCTAATATCTACAATTTCATCACCATGAAACAATACCTCAATCTATTGTCCTGTGTGAATCAGCTGAATTCTCGCCAGGTAAAAAAAAGATAAAAATATAAAGGTAAATTACCGTTAATTTTTACAATAATTTTTTTGACTCCCTCGTTGAAGTTTACAACAATTCAAGTCCAATTCTTATATGAATTGTCAAAACTTATATATTGTTCATGATCAGCTATCAAAGATTTCAACTATTGTAAGCCTGATTAGGTTTCCCCTTGTTTATTACAGTTCTGAAGTGAAGTGGTTTTCCTCCTAGTTTAATCTGTGAAAAAATTATAAATAAAAACTTAAATTTGTTACATATATATATATAAACATATTTTAGATATTATTATGAAATCAGAAAAAATATTAAAAAATAAAATGTATTTTATAACATATGTTTTTTTTAACAAAACTAAAAAAAACTCTGTTTAACTTACTGTAGTACCTGTCCCACAATCATAATAACCTCTGAATGACTTGACTACTCTGCCTGTAGTAACTCCCGATTTACCAATGTCAGAATATTGATCAGTTAACATCAATGGATTTATAAATAGTTTGGTCAGCCCACTCTTACCAATATCTCAGGGGTATCAATAATACAATGCTAATTTACGTAATTATCATATTTAAAAAGCAACACTAAAATTGGTTTATTTATTGACACAAAAATAAATTTGTATGAAATTAATTCATTCCAAATTTAAAATGTTTATTCATAGATTCAGTTGTGGTACCAAATAATTAATCTATTCATTTAAAAAGAAGAAAAAGTATAAATATAAATTCATACTTTGGTCTATTGATTGCAAATTTACAAATATATTTATACTGCCATTCATAAATGTAATATTTATTCTTATAGATTACTTATAGAGCTCAGTTGCTACAATAATTTTAAGCCAACCTGTTCCACGATTACTTAATTTTCATAATTCAAATCATGTTTGAAATAAGTTAAGTTTTACATAAAACAGAAGAAATTTCACCTGTACTTTCTGGTGCTGTAACCATCAGATTTATGAATGAAACAGGTGAAACTGTCAGGTAATCGGTACATGACACAGTGAAGAATGTGACATATGAAAGTGGGCGTCGTCTTGATGTCATGGGGTGGTATCTTCACCAGATTAATCTTGTTTGTCACAATTTTATTCAGATGATTGCTAACGATGTCAGTTCTAATTAAATTATAACACCCTAATAAGGGTTCGAGAGAATGTAGAGGGCTTGGATCAGCTGCTTAGTCTAAACTCTAACCAGGAAGTCCTGTTGAGTCTTTATTTGCTCAACTAATCAGTGACTATTATGGCTAAAGAAAAGTTTGTTAAAGGTATTTGTAGAAGGTGATGAATCCCTGCGGAGGGAATCATTATAAGCAGGCCATATTTTTGGGTAGAATCAGTGTCAGGAGAGAAATATATTAAAAGTTTTATTTGATAGTTGTATTTTATTTAATTCTATTTAAAAATGTTGAAAATATCATAATAATAATGCATCAAAATAGGATCTATTTCTGTTTTGTAACTCAGGGTAATCACCAGCTCTCTTGTAAAGGGGTTCTTTAGGGATGAAGAGTGGTCAGGCAAAAACAAAATAGTTTTATTTCCTGTCTACATTCTTACCCTAAATTTTTTCTGCTTAGCACAACAACACATGCATTGCTGTTTGAGGAGGAATGAAGACAACCCAAATAATTTTTAAAATGTATAGAAATAAATATATTTTTAAAATCTCATTTCAAATTTTGGATACAAAAAAAATGAAGTTTTTACCCCTAATTCCTTAATCGAAAAAAAATTATAATGGGTCTTAATCTGAACAAGCCTATTTGGTTTTACATTGTTATTTGAAAATGTTTAAATTGTGAACTGTAAATGTTTACTTGAACTGTGGTAAAATGGTCAGATGTCACTAAGGAATGCCAAGTTGTTACTCATTCATTAATTAAAGCTTTGTTAACCCATCAGTGTGTTTGTTGAAGAGGACATCAGAATTAATGGACAATCCTCTTACAAATGTTATGTCCATTAACTTTGTATTGCAAATTTGTAACATCTCACAATGGGAAAGCCATTTCTTGTTGAAAAGAAAATTCACTATAGAAAATGAACGAATGTTAGAAACTTGTGTTTCAGAAGTGTAGATAAATGTAAAGTCAAGGCCTTGACATTTTGAATAAATTTATATACTTTTCCACTAATTAAAATTAAAGATAAAGTTTTAGATCCAATAAACCTAGTCTAAAGCAGCAACAAGTGCATGTGCCTGTCCCAAACCAGCAAGTTCATCAATTGTTTTGTTTTGCTATATCTGTATGTTTCTGTCATTTATAGACTTTGAGTTTGATGGTAGATCTTTGATGAACTCTTACATTTATCCATAACTTGACTAAGACTTGTGACGATAAAGAGCTTGACGTTTTAGACACTGTTCTTTTGGTGTTTGGTTTTGTTGGGTTGTTGTCTCAGAGAAAAGTATTGGGTGTCCTGTTACTATACCCCGCATCCCCTAATTCATATGTAGGTTTATATACTGATTCATAATTTGTTGTGTCAACTTTTCATTGTTTCCCTTTTTAATTTTGTTCTCACAGAGTTGAGATCAATTTACAGCAACTGATAGTTTTTTATTTGATTTACTTCTAAATATATATGCAGAGTGAATGAGAAATCGACAGTGTTGAATTTTAAAGTAGGTGTGTGGGGGAGGAAAATCAGAATTGACATTTTATGAAAAGAACAATATTTTGCTGGAGTTCTTTATACAATTAAATATACCAATATTCCTCATCATTTCAGCATCATATTTCTGCCTACTGGACGAAATGATCAATTAACGACAACTCTCTATTGTGTTTTATTGTATTATTACTTGTAACAATGCTAATTTTGTTTCAGCATGTTGAGTACAGATTGAAAATTGAAGAATAATATTTCTATTAACCTTTTCATCAAACAGGGAGTCTGCATCTGGAGCAGCTTCACTTGTGGATTGATGCTATTTTCATTTGTTGAAAGGCAATCCTCTGTTTATATTAACCTTTAAGGATTTGGACCAGACTATAGAGTGGGGAATGAAAGAATCGTTTTTATTTTTTGTCTCGCCTTGACGGTGTCAAAAAGTGAGACATAGGTATGCTGTTTCCGGCGACGGCGGCGGCATCAACAATGTATTAGTTTGTGATTAGGTCTACTTTATGGTGAACCACTAGTGGTAGGTCAATGATATTTGGTATGCAGTTGTATAAGCATTGGCACATCTCATTACCATGGAGATTATTTGGCCCCGCCCCCTCAGTTATGTTCTATTGACTTTGAAATTTTGCTAAGTTTAAATGTATTAGTTTGTGATTAGGTCAGTTTATGGGGAACCACTAGTGGTAAGTTAATGATGATTGGTATGCAGTTGTATAAGTGTTGGCATATCTCATTTCCATGGAGATTATATGGCCAGGCCCCCTAGGTCAGTTTATAGGGAACCACTAGTGGTAGGTCAATGATATTTGGTATGCAGTTGTATAAGCATTGGCACATCTCATTTCCATGGCGATTATTTGGCCCCACCCCCTCAGTTATGGTCTATTGACTTTGAAATTTTATTTAGTTTACATATATTAGTTTGTGTTTAGGTTTGTTTAAAGGGAACTACTAGTGGTAGGTCAATGATATTTGGTATGCAGTTGTATTAGCATTGGTACATCTCATTTCCATGGAGATAATTTGGCCCCGCCCCCTCAGTTATGGTCTATTGACTTTGAAATTTTATTTAGTTTACATGTATTAGTTTGTGTTTAGGTTTTTTTAAAGGGAACTACTTATGATAAGTCAATGGTATTTGGTATGCAGTTGTATTAGCATTGGCACATTTCATTTCCGTGGATATTGTTTAGCCATGTACCTTCAGTCATGGTTCGTTGACTTCTAATATTTACAAAACTTACATGTTAAAGTGTTGCTATTTTAATTTCAACATTTTCAGTATCGAAATTACAAAAAGGCGAGACATATCTCTGTGTTTACAGTTTATGTTAACAATTTCAGTACTTTTGCATTGTTTGTTAACTTTTATTTGTATAATCAAAAGTACTTTTGGGAAAGGCAAAGAAAGAAAAACATGATTTGAGTCCTAGACTTTTCTGGAATAATTTTCATCTTTTAAGCTTGAGACCAATGTTTGCCAAACATGAAACCTTGGAGAGCACAAAAATCATAAGGGCCTAAACAGAATAGCATAGAAAGCATACTGCTGTTGTCTCTAGAAAGTGCCTCAAAACTTGCTTTACTTGAATTAAAGTAAGTTGTACTATTTACAGGTACTGAAAATTAAGAAAATTTTGCAAGGTTTTTATTAATGTGAATAATACAGCTGAATGATTATCACAATAATAAAAACTCACATTCTGATATCTGATACATATAACTGTATATAGATATAGGCGAAATCGCAAAAATTAATCTCTCAGTTTAGTCCATTCTTCAATATGCACAATAATAGATACACACAAAAATTTATGAATTTAAAGTGTATGCATTTTTTGGAAACTTTTTCTATTTCAATTACAATAAAAGGGGGATTATTGCAGGTATATGCGTTAGGCTCTTCTTGTGTCTAGCTTGTTCTGAACATCATTCATGAAATGTTTGCCACTGGACATAAAGCAAACAATAATCAATGAATGTTGTGTCTGATATTCTTAAGATCTTGGTAACAGTAGTAACTTTTCAAGGACAAGTATTGGGATGTCTTTCAAATTCTTTGTCACTCACACTTGATATAGAACATGTGCTGCTCATTTTTTTATGTGCATTAATGTTTGAAGTTGTTTATAATTGCTTATTTTTCACAAATATAGATTTTATTTCTTTTGATGAAAAATTTATAATAAAATATAAGATAAAACGTAATCATGATAATAGATGGAGATCATGAATTTTACATATTTCTTTTGATCATAATACAAGACCATCCCAGATTTTTCAATTGTTTTGATTGGATCAATATATGTATGGTCTGGTACGAAAAGTTAAAAAATCATTCAAAAAAATTGTTTAAAAGTGTCATCTACAAGAAACCCAAAAATTAACTTGTTCTACAGATTAATGGTTCATTAATGTTCAAAATTATCTGTGGTCTTGACCATGATGAAAGAATGTTATATGAATTATTAGAAAACTAGGTTCCAAGACCCTCACATTACCACTGACTTGAAACTAGAAACATAACAATTAAAATGGTCTATGAAATACTAAGAGATATGTTTTGATAAGCTTCAAAGAACTATGCCTTGTATATACCAATACCATGCAATGTCTCCAAACTGATAAATGTAACAAAATGCCCTTTGGGCAACCTAATTGAGATGCTATTGAGTGGTTGATACCAGATCTATAGACTCAAAAAGGAGGGAAATAAAAGTCACCAAGTGTATGATATCCTGTTTGTGGACAGGTTAATTTGATGAAAAACTATATTGTCTCAGTCAAATAAAGTTAGATTGGTTTGAACCAATTGTTGAGTAAAATATAAAAGACCTTTGATTTTTAGGGGATAAAATCTGTTTAAAAGAATCTCATGGGTTCAATAAAATCTTCAAGTACATGCTGGGCGAATGTTAATAAACAGAGGATACTGTCAAAAACAATACCAGAAGAAAACTAACTAAAATTTATAATAGAAGTCAATTTGTTTTTCTCCAAATGAGAGTTGGGTGTTCAAGTCTTTGCACCTGTTCATCTGATTCCAGGTTTTAGCTAGATTGATGTGAATTAGGTGCAATAAACACTATAATTGTGTTATTTATCCAAAGTAGAGGCCCAAAGAATGGCATGGGCTTGATTTCAGGGTTCAGTTGGTCATGGTAAACTAGTTTGATGTGAAGCACATAAGATTTCACAATTTGAATTTACTACAGAAACTATCCAAAGAGATATTGTGACCTTGATTTCATGGTACAGTGATCATTTGTAATCAGCTTAGGTAGTGTTAACTTGTGAGCTAACACATTATAAGACCAACTCAACATGTGCGAGTACTGCAAGTCAGGATCGTATACAAATTCCTATAACCACCTGAATAAGGTTGAAAGAATACCAGCTGTGGATTGACCTTGACAAGCCTGTCCCAAGGTTGAATATCATTTGTCTTTTATTGATGATTCTGAGAACATTGTGTACAAAGCGTGACTGTTACTTTTGAAGAGTCATAACTTCCTGAAATACTAGAAAATAATGAAATTTGATGTTTCTGTATAATATTACAAAACGATATTCCTTGAAAGATATAAATTTGTTAGTTGTTTCAGTGTATTTTTGGGTCGATAGGATTTTATGAGTTGTTCATATTTGTCTAAATTGTGAAGAACTGTTGGCAAATTGTTATCAATCTGCCATCATATAAAATGATGCAGCCAGTGTAATTGCATTATATCTATATTAAGTAGATGGTAGATGGAGTCATTACAATTGCCTTTTGAAAAGTTATAGAAATTGATTGTGTTATTACATAGACCTATATTTATAGTACAACACAGAAGCCATCTGTTGCAGGATAATTAACTGATAATAAAACATGACAACTTCTGTCATAACTTTAAATAGATTGCCTAATTTACTTAGGGAATTTTTAATGTCTATTTATAGAGCTTAGTCATATAAGTTGCTGAGGAGATTCAGTGCTTATCTTTATTGTCTTTCCGGAACATGTTGAATGCAAAACAAGTTTACATATATTTTTTAACGATTTGTTGGGGAACAGAGCAGTTCAGCGGTGTTTTGTTATTATTATTCTAGCATAAATTTCAAATTGCTAAATTGTAGATTTGTAGATGCAAATATCTTGTCTTAGAAGTGCCTCAAAACTTGCTTTACTTGAATTAAAGTAAGTTGTACTATTTACAGGTACTGAAAATTAAGAAAATTTTGCAAGGTTTTTATTAATGTGAATAATACAGCTGAATGATTATCACAATAATAAAACTCACATTCTGATATCTGATACATATAACTGTATATAGATATAGGAAGATGTGGTGTGTATGCAGATTTTCGCGAAATCGCAAAATTAATCTCTCAGTTTAGTCCATTCTTCAATATGCACAATAATAGATACACACAAAATTTATGAATTTAAAGTGTATGCATTTTTGGAAACTTTTCTATTTCAATTACAATAAAAGGGGGATTATTGCAGGTATATGCGTCAGGCTCTTCTTGTGTCTAGCTTGTTCTGAACATCATTCATGAAATGTTTGCCACTGGACATAAAGCAAACAATAATCAATGAATGTTGTGTCTGATATTCTTAAGATCTTGGTAACAGTAGTAACTTTTCAAGGACAAGTATTGGGATGTCTTTCAAATTCTTTGTCACTCACACTTGATATAGAACATGTGCTGCTCATTTTTTTTATGTGCATTAATGTTTGAAGTTGTTTATAATTGCTTATTTTTCACAAATATAGATTTTATTTCTTTTGATGAAAAAATTTATAATAAAATATAAGATAAAAACGTAATCATGATAATAGATGGAGATCATGAATTTTACATATTTCTTTTGATCATAATACAAGACCATCCCAGATTTTTTCAATTGTTTTGATTGGATCAATATATGTATGGTCTGGTACGAAAAGTTAAAAAATCATTCAAAAAAATTGTTTAAAAGTGTCATCTACAAGAAACCCAAAAATTAACTTGTTCTACAGATTAATGGTTCATTAATGTTCAAAATTATCTGTGGTCTTGACCATGATGAAAGAATGTTATATGAATTATTAGAAAAACTAGGGTTCCAAGACCCCTCACATTACCACTGACTTGAAACTAGAAACAAAACAATTAAAATGGTCTATGAAATACTAAGAGATATGTTTTGATAAGCTTCAAAGAACTATGCCTTGTATATACCAATACCATGCAATGTCTCCAAACTGATAAATGTAACAAAATGCCCTTTGGGCAACCTAATTGAGATGCTATTGAGTGGTTGATACCAGATCTATAGACTCAAAAAGGAGGGAAATAAAAGTCACCAAGTGTATGATATCCTGTTTGTGGACAGGTTAATTTGATGAAAAACTATATTGTCTCAGTCAAATAAAGTTAGATTGGTTTGAACCAATTGTTGAGTAAAATATAAAAGACCTTTGATTTTAGGGATAAAATCTGTTTAAAAGAATCTCATGGGTTCAATAAAATCTTCAAGTACATGCTGGGCGAATGTTAATAAACAGAGGATACTGTCAAAAACAATACCAGAAGAAAACTAACTAAAATTTATAATAGAAGTCAATTTGTTTTTCTCCAAATGAGAGTTGGGTGTTCAAGTCTTTGCACCTGTTCATCTGATTCCAGGTTTTAGCTAGATTGATGTGAATTAGGTGCAATAAACACTATAATTGTGTTATTTATCCAAAGTAGAGGCCCAAAGAATGGCATGGGCTTGATTTCAGGGTTCAGTTGGTCATGGTAAACTAGTTTGATGTGAAGCACATAAGATTTCACAATTTGAATTTACTACAGAAACTATCCAAAGAGATATTGTGACCTTGATTTCATGGTACAGTGATCATTTGTAATCAGCTTAGGGTAGTGTTAACTTGTGAGCTAACACATTATAAGACCAACTCAACATGTGCGAGTACTGCAAGTCAGGATCGTATACAAATTCCTATAACCACCTGAATAAGGTTGAAAGAATACCAGCTGTGGATTGACCTTGACAAGCCTGTCCCAAGGTTGAATATCATTTGTCTTTTATTGATGATTCTGAGAACATTGTGTACAAAGCGTGACTGTTACTTTTGAAGAGTCATAACTTCCTGAAATACTAGAAAATAATGAAATTTGATGTTTCTGTATAATATTACAAAACGATATTCCTTGAAAGATATAAATTTGTTAGTTGTTTCAGTGTATTTTTTGGGTCGATAGGATTTTTATGAGTTGTTCATATTTGTCTAAATTGTGAAGAACTGTTGGCAAATTGTTATCAATCTGCCATCATATAAAATGATGCAGCCAGTGTAATTGCATTATATCTATATTAAGTAGATGGTAGATGGAGTCATTACAATTGCCTTTTGAAAAGTTATAGAAATTGATTGTGTTATTACATAGACCTATATTTATAGTACAACACAGAAGCCATCTGTTGCAGGATAATTAACTGATAATAAAACATGACAACTTCTGTCATAACTTTAAATAGATTGCCTAATTTACTTAGGGAATTTTTAATGTCTATTTATAGAGCTTAGTCATATAAGTTGCTGAGGAGATTCAGTGCTTATCTTTATTGTCTTTCCGGAACATGTTGAATGCAAAACAAGTTTACATATATTTTTTAACGATTTGTTGGGGAACAGAGCAGTTCAGCGGTGTTTTGTTATTATTATTCTAGCATAAATTTCAAATTGCTAAATTGTAGATTTGTAGATGCAAATATCTTGTCTTAGGGAATGAACAACGGATGTACAACTTGTACTTTGTATAAAACCCCTCTGATTAAAAAATAAAGTTCTCTGAAGCGGATTTCTTCAAGACTCTTGATTTTTTTTTACAACATAATATATTTGTATTGTTTGGAGGATGGCCAGGGTTTTTCAACAGTCAATCAACATTCCTATGGGAACCGACTGTGCCCTTTTCTTTCCAACTTGTTCCTTTATTATTATTATGAGGCAGACTTCATAAAGGAGCTTCATAAAAATGAAAAGAAGCTGGTATTAACCATTAACTTCACGTTCTGCTATATAGATAAAGTACTTTCACTGAATAATTCTAAGTTTGGTGAAATAAATAATGGATACCAGAGACACCATTAAGTCTGCATTATGACTATCATATAGAAATTAACAATTACAATTTTCTTATTGTGAACTTTCCATTTCTGTGTAGCAACTTTCATACAATACCTACATATGGAGAATATATCTCCCAATTGAAACATTATTCTAGGGATTATGTTTCCTAACATGATTTCCTTGATAGAGGGTTGCTGCTTACAAGGGAGCTATTGAACCAATACTTCCAAATAGAGAAGTTGAGATCATCCCAGATTCCCTTTGAAAGATGATGGGCGTAATCATGATTTTTTTGTACTGTTATGGAATAATTGTGTCACAGATTACCAGATATATGTATGTTCCACTAGAAGTAGCCACTAGCCACAAACCTATTTTCTTTTCCTTGATTGTGATATTGACGTATATGACTATTCGTCTAATTTTTACCTGCAATGAGTTATGCGACAGGTGTCACCAGAATAGCAGGAACTGCTAAACCTTTTGGTGCACCTGAGTTTCCCTGATACCTGATGTATGAAATTTGCTGGTTACGTTTTGGTTAAAAAAATGGTGTTACTTTGAAAGCAATTGATTAAATTCATTGTAGGAGACTATGAACCTTTTTATTGCTGTTTTTGCAGTAAAATATTGATTGATTGAATGGTATTTTACACAACTTTTGTGCTATTTCATGGTGGTCAGTTTTTATCGGGGGAGGAAACGGGAGAGAACAACTGACCTTCAGTAGGAAAACTGACAAACCTAGTCAATTAAGATTAGAGTTGAGTGCATCTGCCATGTGTGGGATTCAAAATCACAACCTGAGTGTGACAGGCTACTAATATAGTAGTTCCAACTACTTAGACCACTTTTTGCCACCAAAGCCCCCTAGCAGTAAAATACAATAATCCATTAGCATGTAAAAACATGTAGTACAGGACTAATGTGGTATTACACTATCATTTCAGGAGAGAGACAAGAGAAAACGTCAGGCAGAAATGGCTCCTAGGCGTGTGTCAGCAAGAATAACTATGAAGATGAGAGAGTTCCTGGAACAGGTATGTATAGTCCAATTATCAAGAATTTAAAAAAAAAGGAGGGTTGAGACCTTAAAATACTAATTTTACCCCTACTGCATAATAAAAACTACAGGTATTAGCTTCTGCATACATGGAATAAAGCTTCATCTGGATATGCCATACTGTGTGACAGATTTTCATTTCCTTTAATGTTATACTTCCTGTTTGCAGAAAACTTAAGAAGTGAACATATATAAAAGTTTTGAACTCATTTAGCCAACACCATTGATTAGGGTATTATTGTTGAGCCTTCGCTTTTGTCGAAAAAGCCAGACATAGTAATCCTACATTCCGGCGGCAGCGCGTCCACAAATATTCACTCTGTGGTTAAAGTTTTGAAAATTTTAATAACTTTCTTAGCTATCCTGGAATTCTATCAATCTTGAACAGAAGCTTGTTGATGATCATAAGATAATATCCAAAAGTAAATTTTGTAAAAAAATTCCATTTTTATGTATTTTACTTATAAATGGACTTAGTTTTTCTGCCAGGAAACATTATATTCACTCTGTGGTTAAAGTTTTGAAATTTTCATAACTTTCTTAAACTATCCTGGATTTCTACCAAACTTGGAAAGAAGCTTGTTTATGATCATAAGATAGTATCCAGAAGTAAATTTTGTAAAAACAGAAAATCATTTTTCAATATTTTACTTATAAATGGACTTAGTTTTTCTGCAAGTTAACATTACATTCACTCTGTGGTTAAAGTTTTAAAATTTAACAACTTTCTTAAACTATCTTGGATTTGTACCAAACTTTGACAGAAGCTTGTTTATGATTAAAAGCTAATATCTAGAAGTAAATTTTATTAAAATTTTGTTCCATTTTTCCATATTTTACTTATAAATGGACTTAGTTTTTCTTCCAGTTAACATTACATACAGTCTGCAGTTTAAGTTTTAAAACATTTATTAAATTCATAAACTATCCTGGATTTTTACCAGAAGCTACTTACAATCAAAAGATAGTATAGAGAGGAATATTTTATTAATTTTTTCCTCATTTTGTTGAGCTATATAGATAAAGTACTTTCACTGAATAATTCTAAGTTTGGTGAAATAAATAATGGATACCAGAGACACCATTAAGTCTGCATTATGACTATCATATAGAAATTAACAATTACAATTTTCTTATTGTGAACTTTCCATTTCTGTGTAGCAACTTTCATACAATACCTACATATGGAGAATATATCTCCCAATTGAAACATTATTCTAGGGATTATGTTTCCTAACATGATTTCCTTGATAGAGGGTTGCTGCTTACAAGGGAGCTATTGAACCAATACTTCCAAATAGAAGTTGAGATCATCCCAGATTCCCTTTGAAAGATGATGGGCGTAATCATGATTTTTTTGTACTGTTATGGAATAATTGTGTCACAGATTACCAGATATATGTATGTTCCACTAGAAGTAGCCACTAGCCACAAACCTATTTTCTTTTCCTTGATTGTGATATTGACGTATATGACTATTCGTCTAATTTTTACCTGCAATGAGTTATGCGACAGGTGTCACCAGAATAGCAGGAACTGCTAAACCTTTTGGTGCACCTGAGTTTCCCTGATACCTGATGTATGAAATTTGCTGGTTACGTTTTGGTTAAAAAAATGGTGTTACTTTGAAAGCAATTGATTAAATTCATTGTAGGAGACTATGAACCTTTTTATTGCTGTTTTTGCAGTAAAATATTGATTGATTGAATGGTATTTTACACAACTTTTGTGCTATTTCATGGTGGTCAGTTTTTATCGGGGGAGGAAGCGGAGAGAACAACTGACCTTCAGTAGGAAAACTGACAAACCTAGTCAATTAAGATTAGAGTTGAGTGCATCTGCCATGTGTGGGATTCAAAATCACAACCTGAGTGTGACAGGCTACTAATATAGTAGTTCCAACTACTTAGACCACTTTTTGCCACCAAAGCCCCCTAGCAGTAAAATACAATAATCCATTAGCATGTAAAAACATGTAGTACAGGACTAATGTGGTATTACACTATCATTTCAGGAGAGAGACAAGAGAAAACGTCAGGCAGAAATGGCTCCTAGGCGTGTGTCAGCAAGAATAACTATGAAGATGAGAGAGTTCCTGGAACAGGTATGTATAGTCCAATTATCAAGAATTTAAAAAAAAAGGAGGGTTGAGACCTTAAAATACTAATTTTACCCCTACTGCATAATAAAAACTACAGGTATTAGCTTCTGCATACATGGAATAAAGCTTCATCTGGATATGCCATACTGTGTGACAGATTTTCATTTCCTTTAATGTTATACTTCCTGTTTGCAGAAAACTTAAGAAGTGAACATATATAAAAGTTTTGAACTCATTTAGCCAACACCATTGATTAGGGGTATTATTGTTGAGCCTTCGACTTTTGTCGAAAAAGCCAGACATAGTAATCCTACATTCCGGCGGCGGCAGCGGCGTCCACAAATATTCACTCTGTGGTTAAAGTTTTTGAAAATTTTAATAACTTTCTTAGCTATCCTGGAATTCTACCAATCTTGAACAGAAGCTTGTTGATGATCATAAGATAATATCCAAAAGTAAATTTTGTAAAAAAAAATTCCATTTTTCCGTATTTTACTTATAAATGGACTTAGTTTTTCTGCCAGGAAACATTATATTCACTCTGTGGTTAAAGTTTTTGAAATTTTCATAACTTTCTTAAACTATCCTGGATTTCTACCAAACTTGGAAAGAAGCTTGTTTATGATCATAAGATAGTATCCAGAAGTAAATTTTGTAAAAACAGAAAATCATTTTTTCAATATTTTACTTATAAATGGACTTAGTTTTTCTGCCAGTTAACATTACATTCACTCTGTGGTTAAAGTTTTTAAAATTTAACAACTTTCTTAAACTATCTTGGATTTGTACCAAACTTTGACAGAAGCTTGTTTATGATTAAAAGCTAATATCTAGAAGTAAATTTTATTAAAATTTTGTTCCATTTTTTCCATATTTTACTTATAAATGGACTTAGTTTTTCTTCCAGTTAACATTACATACAGTCTGCAGTTTAAGTTTTTAAAACATTTATTAAATTCATAAACTATCCTGGATTTTTACCAGAAGCTACTTACAATCAAAAGATAGTATAGAGAGGAATATTTTTATTAATTTTTTTCCTCATTTTTGTTGAGCCTGCAATTAACAGCAAAAGAAGGCGAGACACTGGGTTCCGCGGAACCCTTACGAATTTTTAATAGTGTAGATCACATTTGCTCTTGTCTTGAAAATATTCTCATTACAACCATAGATCACAAGGTTTATATATGTTAACTTCACTGATTTGAACATGCTAACAAAATTAATCTGTACTGAACCTCAATGTTGCATACCTGTTTATTTCAGGAAAGAATATTGGAAGAAGCTCATCAGTTGGAAGAGCAAACAAGAAAAGAAGAGGAGGAAGAAAGAGAAAAACAGAAGGAAATAGAGCGTCAGGAGGAAGAAAGGAGATTGAGAGAAGAAAGGCAAAAAGCTAGAGAAGGTACATTAAAATTTCTGTGTATAATTACATCATTCATTTATTTTATTAATTTAAAAAGATTGCCTAACCCCACAGATATTGTGATATTATTCCTAAAATTTTTATCCAGATGTCAATACCTATGAAAGGAAGGTCCCTTTTGATATTTGTGAAATTTAAATTAAGATTTTGTTAAAATTCACAAATTTTGAGAAGCATCTTTTTGTCCCCACGCAACACGTTGTAGGGACATAGAAATACCAGGAGTCCGTCCGGTCTTGTTAGTGCGCTCACGTGTACAATTCTTGCCAGATTTTTAGTTATGCCCCTTGGAAACATTAATTATATGAAAAATTGCATTGTTAGCGCTCTCATTTGTACAATTCTTGCAAGATTTTTATGAAACTTATATCATAGGTTTATATCAGCGATGTCTTGGACGAGTTTGAAAGTCAGTGCCGATCAATTATTTTTAAAAGAGTTATTCTCCTTGGAATCATTAATTATATTGAGAACTGCATCGTTAGTGCTCTCATGTGTACAATTCTTGCCAGATATTTATGAAACTTATATTGTAGGTTTATATCAGCGATGTCTTGGACGAGTTAGAAAATCTGTGTCGATCAGTTATTAGGCAAATAAGCTGCCTTATGCTAGCTTTCTAGATTTGCATTTTTCCCCAGGAATACTAAAATAGGTGCCATTGTCCTTATCTAGCAGGCTGGCAAGTCGTTTACCTTTACCAAATGACAAATTGTGCATGGATATCGTTTGGCGGTAATTTTAAACTAGTAGACGGAAAGTAGATTTCAAGGATTTATTACAAACGTTTAGCTGTGATCGATACTATATAGCAACTTTGTTTACATGAATCGTACCTATTACAGAGTTGTTAATGGTTTAAATGTAGCAGTCATTCATTGATCACTTTATCATGTTTATTAACGCTTCTGTTCCTTTCTATTATATTATTCTGTTTTATTACATAACTCGCCTTGTCAAATAAAGTTGTTATAGTTGGATGACAAATGATTGAATAGCTTCTAAGTTCAAGAATTTGGTCACGTGACAAAAGGTCTGTTTTTTTTTTTACATCGTATCGTCTTAATTTTACTTTTATACGTTTAACGTTTTATTTTTGTTTATTGGTGAAAAAATAATTAATTCTAATTCTTAAATTTGTCACGTACAACACTCGTGTCAAACAAAAACCTGTAAAGGGCCCCTTTACTACTAACAGCTATAAATATTTTACATACGGGTCATTGAAAAATTTATTTATAAATCGATAACATGTTATTTTTATAATTTCTTTTGTCATGGAGACAAAAGGAAATGCCAGTAAACAACACTTAAAAACAGACCGACCGTTGTTTATAATCTTTATTGAAAAAATTAAAACAATATAATATGAGACAAATATATTTTATTGAATTTAACAAGAGACATATTTTTCTTTGATTTAACACTGTGACACTGACATATCAAGCATAGCTCTCCATCCTTTTTTGGGGGTTTCCTGTTCTATGGTGTTTGACCCCATAATTTCAGATTTCAGATATCAACTTCATACTGTTTCGCGATCTAAAATCGGCAATATTTACTTGTAAGTACCCGAACTTCACTCTAGTACTCCTCAAAACTGTATGAATAGGGAAGTGAAGTTTTTTTTTTCTTCAAAATTCGGTTTGGTCAAAGCAATGACGTATATTGTGAATTGTACATCCTTGGTCAAAGTTAAAAAAAAGTTATCCATATTTGGCTATAATTCCACAACTTCAGTCAACAGTGTCAGTGGACTTGTTAGTTTTTTTTGTTGTTTTTTTTTCATAGAAAGGAAGAAAAGCATAAATTTTGTACTGTAGAACTTGCGTTGACCAAACTCAGTGTTCTCCCCAGGCCAATATAATATTGGAGAGTCGTCCTTAGACCTGTCAGTCTTGGGGCTGTCCTATATTTCTCTCCCATGGTACTATAATTTTCAGTAAAAAAATTGTATATCGGTAAAATTTTACCTGACTTGTTAAATCTTATCCGTGTAGTTTACAATTCAAGGTGAATATTAACCAACACCTTGATTGTAATTGATTTACCTGATGAGGTAGGTATAATGAGTCTAAGTTGTAATCTTGTAAACTAGCACATTTAAACATTTATTCAGCGTGTTGGTCATGAACAAAGCAAGGTTCATAATCATGAACCAGGAATACATACAATGTACATGTATATTGATATACTGTTCCCAGCATGAACACCTTTTCATAAATTCCCATTATATATGCATTTGCTCTCTTCAATTAATTATTCAGTGGAGACATGCTTAAGCTTACATATACATACAACTTCTCAGACGTTGATACTTTAAAAGGATACATATTTTAAAGTAACTTAAAACCTGGTATCAGTTTTGAAAACAAATGGTATAGTTGATGAGAAAAGTGTGTTTGGTAGTGGAAAACAGAACAGTACAAAAAGTGTTTGATATTCAAATGATACTTTGAACTTTTATAAAACCAATTGAACATGGAATTATTCGTATGCAGCTGCTATTTTTGTCGAGCCTCGACTTTTGTCATGAAAGCTCGACATAGGGATAGTGATCCGGCGGTGGCGTTAGCTAACTTCTTAAAAGCTTTATATTTTAGAAGGTGGAAGACCTGGATGCTTCATACTTTGTATATGGATGCCTCATGTTACGAAGTTTCTGTCAGTCACATGTCCAATGTCCTTGACCTCATTTTCATGGTTCAGTGACTACTTGAAAAAAAAGTTAAGATTTTTTGTAACATTAAATTCTCTCTTATTATAAGTAATAGGATAACTATATTTGGTATGTGCGTACCTTGCAAGGTCCTCATGCCCGTCAGACAGTTTTCTCTTGACCTCAACCTCATTTCATGGATCAGTGAACAAGGTTAAGTTTTGGTGGTCAAGTCCATATCTCAGATACTATAAGCAATAGGTCTAGTATATTCGGTGTATGGAAGGACTGTAAGGTGTACATGTCCAACTGGCAGGTGTCATCTGACCTTGACCTCATTTTCATGGTTCAGTGGTAAAAGTTAAGTTTTTGTGTTTTGGTCTGTTTTTCTTATACTGTATGCAATAGGTCTACTATATTTGGTGTATGGAATGATTGTAAGGTGGACATGTCTAGCTGGCAGGTGTCATCTGACCTTGACCTCATTTTCATGGTTCAGTGGTCAAAGTTAAGTTTTTGAGTTTTGGTCTTTTTTTCTTATACTATATGCAATAGGTCAACTATATTTGGTGTATGGAAATATTTTATGATCTTTATATCAGTCGCGCAGGTTTTATTTGACCTTGACCTCATTTTCACGGTTCATTGCTCAGTGTTAAGTTTTTGTGTTTTGGTCTGTTTTTCTTAAACTATAAGCAATAGGTCAACTATATTTGTTGTATGGAAGAATTAATAGCTGTACATGCCTGCCTGGCATGGTTCATCTGACCTTGACCTCATTTTCATGGTTCATTGGTCAATGTTTAGTTTTCTTGGTTAATGTTAAGTTTATGTGACAGTTGTAATAAAGCTTTATATTTAGGACTATCAACATAATATCAATGATTAGTAAAGAAGGCGAGACATTTAAGCGTGTGCACTCTTGTTTTTATTGAAAATTTGTTTCTGAGTTTCGTATATAGCCTAGAAACACTGTATAAAGATCAAGAGTTCATATTTACACTTGATTTATTTCAGAGAGACAGAACCGTTTACTGCAGAGAGAACAACGAGCTGCTCTGCTGGCTATGGGTAAAGAGATTCCACCAGAACTTATGTACACAGGAAATTCCTCGAACAGTAAATACATAGATGATGACAGGTAAGGATTAATTGTTACACTGATGAAAACATGAGGAATTAAGAATAATTCATGCAATCCATAGATTTGTTGGAAATTTTCACATGGTTTGGACCAACAGCTATAAAGGCTGAGCCATGTGAAATGACAACAAATCTATAACTTCCATTAATTATTCTTAATTCTAATATAACAAATACAGAATTTATAAAACAGAAGATATTATAAGTGATGGCTGTTCTATTCAACCCCTCTAGGATAAAGCTAAAAATTCCCAACTAATGTATAGCTTGCATGAATTATATCTTCAATAACACCTTGAAAACAAAATGTGTTTAATCCTTATAATTTTCAACCTAAACATTTGCAATTTTTAGCTCACCTGACTTAACCAGTGAGCTTTTGCCATCCTTTTGCACCAGTCATCTGTTGTCCAATTTAAGCTTTTTCAAAGATCTTTTCCTCTGAAACCACTGGACCAATTTCAATCAAACTTGGGCTGAATTATCCTTAGGGTATCTGATATATAGTTTGTGTTTTTTAAATTTGTCCTTAAAGGAGCATTAGCTGTCAAATTCATGCTCACTGATTTGACCCAAATTCTCATATTTGATTTATAACATACTAAAACGTTTATCCAAATTATAAAAAGTCTAAAATAAACGATGCATGGACTCGATAATATGTATCAGCATTTCTTAGATTTTAATGACAATTTTTAACCAATATTTTGCATTTTAGCCTTTTATCTTGACAACTATAAAAGATAGATATACACTTTGGAAAGCAAAAAAGATCAGCAAGACAAGATCTACAATTAGGTCAAATTTGGACAATTTGATATGAGTGATTGCCCTTAGACGACGATTGTTTACCCTTTTTGTGTTTTGGGCAAAAAAAATCAACAATGCAAGATTAACAAAGAAGAGTTTATTTGTCATGAATTTTATTCTAGCCCACAATGTAGGAGAGTTCTCATTGTTATCCATATTTGGCTATAATTCCACAACTTCAGTCAACAGTGTCAGTGGACTTGTTAGTTTTTTTGTTGTTTTTTTCATAGAAAGGAAGAAAAGCATAAATTTTGTACTGTAGAACTTGCGTTGACCAAACTCAGTGTTCTCCCCAGGCCAATATAATATTGGAGAGTCGTCCTTAGACCTGTCAGTCTTGGGGCTGTCCTATATTTCTCTCCCATGGTACTATAATTTTCAGTAAAAAAATTGTATATCGGTAAAATTTTACCTGACTTGTTAAATCTTATCCGTGTAGTTTACAATTCAAGGTGAATATTAACCAACACCTTGATTGTAATTGATTTACCTGATGAGGTAGGTATAATGAGTCTAAGTTGTAATCTTGTAAACTAGCACATTTAAACATTTATTCAGCGTGTTGGTCATGAACAAAGCAAGGTTCATAATCATGAACCAGGAATACATACAATGTACATGTATATTGATATACTGTTCCCAGCATGAACACCTTTTCATAAATTCCCATTATATATGCATTTGCTCTCTTCAATTAATTATTCAGTGGAGACATGCTTAAGCTTACATATACATACAACTTCTCAGACGTTGATACTTTAAAAAAGGATACATATTTTAAAGTAACTTAAAACCTGGTATCAGTTTTTGAAAACAAATGGTATAGTTGATGAGAAAAGTGTGTTTGGTAGTGGAAAACAGAACAGTACAAAAAAAGTGTTTGATATTCAAATGATACTTTGAACTTTTATAAAACCAATTGAACATGGAATTATTCGTATGCAGCTGCTATTTTTGTCGAGCCTGCGACTTTTGTCGCAGAAAGCTCGACATAGGGATAGTGATCCGGCGGTGGCGGCGTTAGCTAACTTCTTAAAAGCTTTATATTTTAGAAGGTGGAAGACCTGGATGCTTCATACTTTGTATATGGATGCCTCATGTTACGAAGTTTCTGTCAGTCACATGTCCAATGTCCTTGACCTCATTTTCATGGTTCAGTGACTACTTGAAAAAAAAGTTAAGATTTTTTGTAACATTAAATTCTCTCTTATTATAAGTAATAGGATAACTATATTTGGTATGTGCGTACCTTGCAAGGTCCTCATGCCCGTCAGACAGTTTTCTCTTGACCTCAACCTCATTTCATGGATCAGTGAACAAGGTTAAGTTTTGGTGGTCAAGTCCATATCTCAGATACTATAAGCAATAGGTCTAGTATATTCGGTGTATGGAAGGACTGTAAGGTGTACATGTCCAACTGGCAGGTGTCATCTGACCTTGACCTCATTTTCATGGTTCAGTGGTAAAAGTTAAGTTTTGTGTTTTGGTCTGTTTTTCTTATACTGTATGCAATAGGTTCACTATATTTGGTGTATGGAATGATTGTAAGGTGGACATGTCTAGCTGGCAGGTGTCATCTGACCTTGACCTCATTTTCATGGTTCAGTGGTCAAAGTTAAGTTTTTGAGTTTTGGTCTTTTTTTCTTATACTATATGCAATAGGTCAACTATATTTGGTGTATGGAAATATTTTATGATCTTTATATCAGTCGCGCAGGTTTTATTTGACCTTGACCTCATTTTCACGGTTCATTGCTCAGTGTTAAGTTTTTGTGTTTTGGTCTGTTTTTCTTAAACTATAAGCAATAGGTCAACTATATTTGTTGTATGGAAGAATTAATAGCTGTACATGCCTGCCTGGCATGGTTCATCTGACCTTGACCTCATTTTCATGGTTCATTGGTCAATGTTTAGTTTTCTTGGTTAATGTTAAGTTTATGTGACAGTTGTAATAAAGCTTTATATTTAGGACTATCAACATAATATCAATGATTAGTAAAGAAGGCGAGACATTTAAGCGTGTGCACTCTTGTTTTTATTGAAAATTTGTTTCTGAGTTTCTCGTATATAGCCTAGAAACACTGTATAAAAGATCAAGAGTTCATATTTACACTTGATTTATTTCAGAGAGACAGAACCGTTTACTGCAGAGAGAACAACGAGCTGCTCTGCTGGCTATGGGTAAAGAGATTCCACCAGAACTTATGTACACAGGAAATTCCTCGAACAGTAAATACATAGATGATGACAGGTAAGGATTAATTGTTACACTGATGAAAACATGAGGAATTAAGAATAATTCATGCAATCCATAGATTTGTTGGAAATTTTCACATGGTTTGGACCAACAGCTATAAAGGCTGAGCCATGTGAAAATGACAACAAATCTATGGCTTCCATTAATTATTCTTAATTCTAATATAACAAATACAGAATTTATAAAACAGAAGATATTATAAGTGATGGCTGTTCTATTCAACCCCCTCTAGGATAAAGCTAAAAATTCCCAACTAATGTATAGCTTGCATGAATTATATCTTCAATAACACCTTGAAAACAAAATGTGTTTAATCCTTATAATTTTCAACCTAAACATTTGCAATTTTTAGCTCACCTGACTTAACCAGTGAGCTTTTGCCATCCTTTTGCACCAGTCATCTGTTGTCCAATTTAAGCTTTTTCAAAGATCTTTTCCTCTGAAACCACTGGACCAATTTCAATCAAACTTGGGCTGAATTATCCTTAGGGTATCTGATATATAGTTTGTGTTTTTAAATTTGTCCTTAAAGGAGCATTAGCTGTCAAATTCATGCTCACTGATTTGACCCAAATTCTCATATTTGATTTATAACATACTAAAGCGTTTATCCAAATTATAAAAGTCTAAAATAAACGATGCATGGACTCGATAATATGTATCAGCATTTCTTAGATTTTAATGACAATTTTTAACCAATATTTTGCATTTTAGCCTTTTATCTTGACAACTATAAAAGATAGATATACACTTTGGAAAGCAAAAAAGATCAGCAAGACAAGATCTACAATTAGGTCAAATTTGGACAATTTGATATGAGTGATTGCCCTTAGACGACGATTGTTTACCCTTTTTTGTGTTTTGGGCAAAAAAAAATCAACAATGCAAGATTAACAAAGAAGAGTTTATTTGTCATGAATTTTATTCTAGCCCACAATGTAGGAGAGTTCTCATTGTTAAAGATGCACATAGACCTAATTGAGAGAGACAGGCTCTTTGGAGCCTCTAGTTTTTGGGGAAAGACGGCTTCAAGCCGTCAATCCCCTATGTGGTTGACCAGACTGACATCCCCTCACGTCATTCATTTTGTTTTTATAGTGTGGAAAACACCCCCAAAAAATCTTACTGAGATTGATGAGAAGGAGACACACAAATGAATAGATTGACTTTAAATACTTTTTAACACATTTCCCTTCTGTTTCTCGCGAAATTATCGTATCTTCAGCTCTCCCTTACACTATTTACGTTTCTTTAACAATCCGGAATAATCAGAATGACGAGATATTCTAAATATATCCAACCTACATTATAGTGACGTCATTGTTGGAATGCCACACTACGTAGAAGCAGGGATATCCTTTATTGATTATTTAAATCATTCTCAGAGTTCGTGTACTAATTTTAAATTGGTATTTGTTCAATTTGAACATAATTATGTTTGCTATAGTTGATTCAATCATCAACATGCAATGCTTTAATTTGTAGGTCAACTTGTAACTTTCACAGTTAAGATTGATACTGATTATATTGATACCAAAACCGATCCAATATGTAACTACTACGATGAATTTTGAACAACAGTTTTAAATGAAACCATTTTCAGATAAAAGTACATTTTGAAACAGACTATAGCATTTCAAAATATGAAAAATAAGTAAATATTTGTGTTTAAACATCGAAAGCTATTCGTTAACTACAAAATGTCATGCTTATTCTATTTTTATAGTCTGCCATTCGGTGAACATTTCAATGTTCAAGGATCATTCTGTACATTTTCACTGAATTTGGTAATTTCGATAACAGCACTTGGATCGAGATTGTCATGTTTAAAAATCGATTTGTATATCAAACTCTAGGCGTGTCGTGCTTTTTCAAACAAATTAGCAGAAGTTCAGAAAATGACATATTCTCTCCACAGTAAGTCAAAAGTCGAACCCACCCTTGTTTCTAAGGTAAAACGCAATGCAAATATGAAACAGACTATAGCTTAAAAACTAGTTAATTAATAATTTATTTGTCTCTAATAACAAAAATAACAGGCACATATCAACCAATCAGGATTAGCTATACTCTTAATTCTGAATACCATGTTATGCTCATAAAATGGCTGCGCCCATAAAATCTAATGGTGTATTGTAACCTATAAACAATGGCCGTGGGGATACATGAGATTGGGAGAAAACGACAGTTTTCATTTTTCTGTAAAATTCTGTTTTGAGAATCTTCCTCCAATACAGGAGCACCTCAATTGATGAGTAATAATCCACTAAAATAAAAGTTAATGTATCAGAACACTTAAAATGTGACATTTAGTATATGATTAATAGTCTTCCATTAAAACTAAATTTTGTGTACCAACATAATCATTGTAATGGTAAAAAAAAAAATAATTAAAAATGTTGCATTTTGTAGTTTAAACCTATTTATTCATGAAATTTACAAATATATCAAAATGTACGATTTGGAAACAAGCTTCACACAGTTTACATCAATCATATTGGTTTTTATTAGTACCTGTATCCCTGTGATGAGAGTTGTAACTGGGAACTTTATCAATGGAAATTTAAAACTGAATAGATTTTTCAGTCCTCACTTTCTTGAGAAAAAAAATTAAAATCTTAGAGTACTGTCACAAAAAGGAAAATGGCCCTAGCCTGCAGTTCAGTGGTACACAATTAAAATTTCAAAAATATTGTAGCAGTTGTTAAAAATAGAATTCAGTTGAATTTTAGATAATTAACTTTCAACTTTAATCGAATGTTTTGATTTAGAAGATGCAGATCTCTTCCATTGGTCCAAATTGAATCCTTAACTAAGGAAACGAAATTACATTACACAACAATTGATTTCAATATTGTCAACCTTTCTACATATTCTAGGTGTTCTTTTTTTCATTCTTTATATGAAGACTATCAAAGATACCCCCAAAAAAAAAGAAGAAACAATGTCAATGGCCGTCTTTCCCCTCAGAGCTCTTCAGCTCTTTGATTAGGAAACTATTGTTGATAGAGAGAATTAATTGATGGTAAAAATATTCAACAAAATATGAACTACAAATAAGTCAACATGGATGA
Source organism: Mytilus coruscus (assembly GCA_017311375.1). Lineage (NCBI taxonomy): Eukaryota > Metazoa > Mollusca > Bivalvia > Mytilida > Mytilidae > Mytilus > Mytilus coruscus. The sequence continues at coordinate 91,620,632 of CM029604.1, forward strand.
ATTGTAAATTGACCTCTTATATGAGTTGTTGCCCTTTAAAGACTAGTTTTACTCATACTTTGTGTTTTTTGCAGAAACTATAATAGATAAAGAGAAATTGTTAAGACAAAAGTGTTTAGCAAAAATAAGATCTACAAATAAGTCAACTAGGCCGAAGTTGTCAATTGATGGCTTATAGGAGTTCTTGCTCTTGAAAGATAGATTTTATTCATTTTTGTCACGCATGCGACTTATGTCGCAGAAAGCTAGACATGGGGAAAGTGATCTGGTGGCGGCGGCATTAGCTAACTTCTAAAAGCTTTATATTTTAGAAGGTAGAAGACCTGGATGCTTCATACTTTGTATATAGATGCCTTATGTTAAGAAGTTTCCATCTGTCACATGTCCATTGTCCTTGACCTCATTTTCATGGTTCAGTGACTACTTGAAAAAAAAGTGCAGATTTTTTGTAATGTTAATTTCTCTCTTATTTTGAGTAATAGGATAACTATATTTGGTATGTGCATACCTTGCAAGGTCCTCATGCCCGTTAGACAGTTTTCACTTGACCTCGACCTCATTTCATGGATCAGTGAACAAGGTTAAGTTTTGGTGGTCAAGTCCATATCTCAAGATACTAGAAGCAATAGGTCTAGCATATTCGGTGTATGGAAGGACTGTAAGGTGTACATGTCCAACTGGCAGGTGTCATCTGACCTTGACCTCATTTTCATGGTTCAGTGGTAAAAGTTAAGTTTTTGTGTTTTGGTCTGTTTTTCTTATACTGTATGCAATAGGTCTACAATATTTGGTGTATGGAATGATTGTAAGGTGTACATTTCTAGCTGGCAGGTGTCTTCTGACCTTGACCTCATTTTCATGGTTCAGTGGTCAAAGTTAAGTTTTTGAGTTTTGGTCTTTTTTTCTAATACTATATGCAATAGGTCAACTATATTTTGTGTATGGAAGGATTGCAAGCTGTACATGTCTGCCTGGCATGGTTCATCTGACCTTGACCTCATTTTCATGGTTCATTGGTCAATATTTAGTTTTCTTGGTTAAGTCTGTATCTTAGAAACTATAAGCAATAGGTCAACTATATTTAGTGTATTGAATGATTGTAAGGTGTACATGTATTTCTTGTCTGGTTTATATGACCTTGACCTCATTTTCTTGGATCATGTTAAATTTATGTGATAGTTGTAGTAAAGCTTTATATTTAGGACTATCAACATAATATCAATGATTAGTAAAGAAAGCGAGACATTTCAGTGTGTTCATTTTTTGCAGAAACAATTGTAGAAAGACAGAAATTGTAATTGGCAAAGATGTTTTAAGCACAATCATATTTACAAATAAGTCAATATGGCCAAAATTGTCAACTGACTTCTTTTAGTTGTTGCCCCAGAATGACTATTTTTACTCATTTTATGGTTTGTTTTGCTAAAACATAGATTGAGAGCAACATAGATAGCATAATTGTTCAGCACAATAGGAGCTACAAATCAGTCATTGTGTCCAAAAATTGTCAACTGACTCCTTGTAGATGTTATTTCCCCTAAACAATGATTTTTATCCATTTTTGCAGTTTTGTCAAAAATATAGGTCTGAAGCTAGAGAAACTTTAAAAAAAAATGAAAAAAAAAACATCAGCAAAATAAGATCTGTAAGAAAGTCAACAAGGCCAAATTATTACACTAGTTATAGGATTTATTGCCATTAAATGACTTTTTTATTTCAAAAACGTTAATAGATAGGTATAAACTGTAAACCTACAAAAATGCAAAAAAAATTAGATCTACAAATTAGCAAACATAACGGAGTGTAAAAAAGAAAAAAGAAATATCAAACGGCATATTTTTTCACCAGGTGAGCGATTCAGGCTCTTGGGAGCCCTTTGTTAATTGTCACAAACTTGTTCCTTTAAAATTTCTATAAAGTCTGCAAATTCACTTAAGTTTTTATTTTATACCTGTTTTGATGTATTGTCTTTCTGTTTACAGAATAGAATTGGATAGAGAAACTTTAGATGATATGGAGAAAAGTAAGTATGGTAGTACTGCTAGAGTTATCTCCCATTTGTATCTCTTTTAATTTTCATTTTAGTAGGTTTCATCTTGATAAACTTTCATCAAAGATTTTGGAAAACCCTACAATATATACTTTATTTACAGAAAATACACCCAGTAGGGTTATAATATAAGGTACCTTAAGGGCAGGAACATTTGTTTTTATATAGAGCAGATTTTACCAAATGTATTTATTGATTACAAGTAATAGTTTTTTTTGAATTTCATTGTCCTGATAATTACTTTATTAGTGTTATTACACATCTTCAATGAACATATTTATAATACACATTTTAATGTTACATTTCAGTGATGGAAGAAATTAAGTCCCATAAGGATTCCTGGCCTTTCCTGGACCCTGTTGAAGAAGAAATAGCTCCAGGATATCATGAAATTATAAAAGTAAATTTACTGCAGGCTTGTTTATAATTATATTTCTCTAAATCTTACACAATTTATCTGTTTCCTGACCTGTTGATTATTTTTATTTAATCAACGCGTGGTTTGTTTGATTTCAGTTCTTCATTGGTCAAAATTTGATTATGACGTCAAATTTTCTTGCTTTCCTCTGATTTTCCTATGGGACGTCATGAAAAAAGGCGACCATGCCTGATGACGTCACATAGAAAGAACACATCTTTTTGTAGATCAGAAAGAACGCATCATATTGTAGATCATTCAAAAAGAAGGATTGAGTGTCTGCATATCATTGAAAATCATTAAAGAAACAGATTCCACCACCAAATCTTGTGCCATAAGATAGTTATCCACTCTCAACAGTTAAATTTTAAAAATAACTGTTTGAGTGAATAAATATCGTATTACACTCGTTACAGTGGTAGAATCTATATTTAACTTGCATTGTGTTTGATGTAAATGTTGTTATTCAAATTTTAAATGACATTTGATTTAAAATTTTAGAATTGGATGTCTTTAAATGCATATGCAATGCATCTTTAACCATGCATTGTTGAAGGCCTTGGTGGCCTGTAGTTGTTTGTATCTTTGTCCTTTGGTTGTTGGTGGATTGTTGTCTAATTGGCAATTATACCACATTTCTTTATTATACCTCCACTCTTGGAGTGGGGGCTATATCACGTATATTGCAATCACCTTGTTCATCTGTCTGTTTGTCCAACAAATATTTACATCCCACTATTTCCTGAAACCACATAACAGATTAAAGGGGCATTTAACTTCATATATTGATTGGTTGCTTAATGTCCAGTGGCATATTTTTCATGCATGTTCAGGAAGAGAACAAATTGAAAATAAATAAAATAGGTAGGTCCAGTAATATATGGTCGTCCGGAATGAAGGTTGTGGAAATTTGGACTGCCATGGGAAAATGGGAGTATATTGGATAGGGACAGAAATTTAACCTTGCAACAGGCCACATACGGACCGGTCAAAGAGTTGTTGAAAGAGTTCTTAACTTGCAAAGAGCGATGCACTCTTTACACGAGGAATCGTATTTAATGTCCCCATTCTGACCTGACTTAGCTGTAAACTTGTACATCACCCTCAGCCAAACGAACACCGCACTTTGGCAAGGGTTTTACTGCTGGGCGGAGGAAGACCAATGGTGACCATATTTCTATTCCCGAATCACCCTTGGGGGTTTAACCTATATAAACAAGGCATTTCCTCAGCAATTTTTCCCATCGATGGAAAGTATTAGTACACAGAACAATGTCAATCTTCTAATGTCAATCTTCTAAACACTCGTCTTGAAAACTGCAGTCAAAAAAATAAATATGATGGCATCCACTTAATATAATACTTTTTTAGCATCAAATTTTTTCTGTTTTTTTTTTTTTGTATTCTTCACAATGATGTAGGAGCTTCTTCTTCTTGTAATTCTCATTATTAAATAGAAATGACTGAATTTATAACATCTACATTAAATACAATATGCAAGGAAGAATCTGCAATATTTTTATTTTCAGTTATTAATGGCAGGACAGCAACAACTTGAGGCATTTAAAATTCGAAATGTGAAATTCAAATTATGGCAATGAAAATTTATGTAAGATTTCAAATGTACAGCATGAACTTATTTATTAACATAAATTGTCTTTTACTGCAGAAACCCATGGACTTGTCAACAATTGAGAAAAAGCTGACAAGTGGGGGATATAGGACGACAAAAAAATTTGTTGCAGACTTTAATCTGATGATCAACAATTGTTTCCAGTTCAGTGGGGCTGATAGTGGTGAGTAATTTATTCCCCTCCTTCCCTACAGCTATAAGGACATTAAAAGATTATAAGAAAGTTGAGAGATATTAGTCAATATTAGTATTCATAAACTTCCTGAGCCGTTTACCGTTATCGAGTTATGCCCTTTTATAACGTTATCGAGTTATGCCCTTTTATAACATAATATGCAAGCAGGGGCATCATCTGTGTCCCATGTATACATTCTCCATTTATTTACTAATTACTTTTTGATATTTGCTTGAGAATAACTGATCCGATTGAAACCAAACTTGGGAGGTATGTTTCTTACAAATACAAGGTTCTTTGACAGTGTTCTAATGGCTGAACTTTGGAAGATCTATTAATTAAAATGAAACAAATGTTGACAGATATGTTCCTGTAAAGATTCTTAATAAGCCCCTTATTATTATACCCCATGCAACGAAGTTGTGGAGGGTATAATGTTTTTGACCTGTCCGTCCGTCCGTCAGTCCTGTTTCTTGTCGTCGCAACTCCTCTCAAACCACACAACAGAATTTCATGAAACCTTTTTAGATAATAAGGACATACTATGTAGTTGTGCATATCGACAGGAAATTACGATTCAATTATTATTCTAGGAGTTACGCTCCTTTGAACTTATTTGCTTCAATGTACTACTGCAACAGTTTGTCATCGCAACTCCTCTGAAACCACACCACAGAATTTCATGAAACTTTGTAGATAATAAGGACATACTATGTAGATGTGCATATCGACAGGAAATTACGAATCAAATTTTTTTCTAGGAGTTACGCCCCTTTGAACTTATTTGCTTTAATGTACTACTGCAACAGTTTGTCATCACAACTCCTCTGAAAGCACACAACAGAATTTCATGAAACTTTGTAGATAATAATGACATACTATGTAGATGTGCATATTGACAGGAAATTATGATTCAATTTTTTTTCTTACACTTATTTTATTTCTCCAATGACAATGTGGGGACGTGGGGTATGTGAGCGCGCTCACTAAGGTTCTTTAATTACTTTGGTGCTTATCAGAAATTGAAGTTGCCACCAGTGAAAGTCAAATTTAACATTGATACACTTTGGGAAATTATACATTGTTTGCTTTTCTTTTCAATAAAAGATGGAAGTAAAATGAAATAAACCATGCATAAATATAGGGTAATTACCCAGTTCTGTAACTTGTCTCAATAAAAAGTCCAAGGCTTCAAGGGGGCCAAAAAGTGGTCCAAGTGGACTGATTTTCAAATATCTTCTTTTAAAGCATCACCAAATTAGTTAAAAGCAAACAAACCAGAAATTTTATCAGACAATTTCAGTTAATTGTTTTAGCACTGTAAAGCTCTGATAATTTTTTTTCAAACTGCCAAATTTATGCTAGAAGTCATGGCATAAATGAAACACTATCATTTGGCTTGGAAATTTTTTTCATGTTTTATGATAAAGAATCTAAATGATCATGTACTTGATACACTATCATCCATAGGTATGGGCGTAGTAAATAAGAGGTTTGACTGGTGAAAAATCTGGGTACTTGATTAAAAGTGAACACTGATTCATATGAATGGCATCCTATGTTAATTATCCTCTGGAGCATTTAACAGTAACTTGAAGTGGCCTGTATTTAATCAAATACTGAGTGACAGTGTTTACCTGCGTTGTTGAAGGTGATTGCAGCTCTAGTAACCGCATGACTGTTGTTTCAAAGGACCTTGTAGTTGTCAAAGTTTTCTTGGCTTCTATGAAAGGGAATGATTTAATATTTTGTCTGCAGCTTGATAATGTTGAGTTGTAGCAAGTAACCAAATTTTGCATCTGCAGTGCAGCCACTTCCTTTTTATACGACCGCAAAAAATTTGCGTTCATATAATGCTTTCACGTCATCTTCGTCCGAAGACACATTTGGTTTCCAGACAACAACTTTAGTTTAAGTGAATGGATCTCTATGAAATTTTACCAGAAGGTTCAATACCACAAAAGGAAGGTTGGGATTGATTTTGGGGGTTATGGTACCAACAGTTTAGGTATTGGTGGCCAAAAAGGGACCAAAAACAAGCATTTTTGTAGTTTCCGGACAATAACTTGTGTATTAGTGTATGGATCTCTCTGACATTGTACCACAAGGTTCCATATCACAAAGGTAAGGCTGGGATTGAGTTTGGGGGTAATTGCCCCAAATGTTTAGAAATTAGGGACAAAAAAAGGCATTTTTCTAGTTTCCAGACAATAACTTGTGTTAAAGTTTATGGAACTCTCTAAAATTGTACATTTTTCCTGAAAAGAAAATAATCTTCTAAATTTTTTTTAAAAATTGGGGGTTCAAAAGTTTTGAGGGGATTTTTCAAATTTTTTTTGAGGGTTCATATTTTTCTTTTTCAAAAATTCTGAAAAAAAAATTTCGGGGGAAGATTTTTTTTGGGGCGGGTTTTTACTTTTTTCTTCAAGATTTTTTAAAAATTTCAAATTTTATCAATATATTTTTTTTTTGTGAGGGTGGACAAATTTTTGGGTTTTTTTTTTTTCCATAATTTTTTGAGTTTTTTTTTCCCAAAAATTTTCCATTATTACATTGATTATTTCTGATTTATATATAAAAGCAACAAATACTGATATGGCAGGAGATAAACACCAAACAGGGTGTGTATATTATTTTATTATATACTTAGTAGTAAATACAGATACATTGTATGAGTAACATGGTCAACGACAATCATGCTGTATCAGCCATCCGTGATGATATTGATATCAGTCAAGGTTGCAAAGGCTTTATTACACCTTTATTCTGTATGACGTCATGTCATCAATATCAGTCACTGTTGCAAAGGCTTTATCAAATCCATATGTATAATGTCATGTCACATGAAAAACATGTACTTGAGGTATATAATAAAGTGTATATGAAATTCCTGTCAAAGTTTTCTTGCCTTCACAGAAAGGAAATGATCAGTTTTGCTCCAGTATTCATATAACCTCAATCAATTCCATGGAGCAACACAAGTCCAGACCCGGTATTGGTCTTGTTATTATTAGAAAAGCATGGCAATGAAGATTTAGTTACTGCTGACTAAAAATTGCAATATTTACTAATTGAAACTATTTTAATTTTGGATTTTATTTTAGTGATTTCTATTTATAATCACATGACTAGCAAATATGACTGTTTTTAGACCCCTGTTTTGGAATTATTTTCATAAAAATCATTTTAAATTATGATATTGATTTTCTGAGATTCAGTGAAACTTAAACTATAATGGGGTGTCTTTAATTATAATTTAACTTTTCTGTAGAGCTGGGAAGAATGGCAACCAGACTGAGGAAATACATAAACAAATGTATCAAGATTTATATAGACAAAACTGATGAAGATCAAGATGATGAAGATTTCCATGGCAGCATTGCAATACAGACAGAGAGAAAATGGCGTCCTCGTAGAGCAGCAACATCTAGAGCCTTAGATACAATTAAAGGGGCATTTGATGATGACAAGTTTGAGGTAGACTCAAAAAGGAATTTTTCTTCATATATTTAAAAAAGGAGATGTAGGGTATACATCAAGGAGACAACGACAGAAACCATCTTGAGGTCAATATATGGTCTTCAACAATAGACAAGACTTAGTGCCTTGAAGTATATCTAGCTTTTATCACCTAAAGTAAAGAGTCGTCGTTTATAAATTATATATACAGACTATCAGAGATCTGACATCAGTACCAAATTCCCTAAATGTTAAAATCTAATAGGTGTACCAAATGACAACAGATTTACCACATAAATATGTGGTAGGGTGAAAATAGTGTTTAAAGATATAAAGATGAGAAGATATGGTATGATTGCCAATGAGACAACTCTCTACCAAAGACCAAATGACATAAAAAGGTTAGCAACTATAGGTCACTGTTCGTCCTCCAACAATAAGTAAAACCCATACCGTATAATTAAGCTATAAAAGCCCAGAAACGACAAAACTAAAACAATTAAAATATGTACAAAACAATAAACAAAAAACAACTATAATATACAGCAATGAAAGACAACCACTGAATAATAGGCTCCTGACTTGGTACAGGCACATAAAGAATGTTGCTGGGCAAAACTTTGTTTGCGGGGGCTCTAACCCTCCCCCTATCTTTGGACAGTGGTGTAACAGCTCAGCATAAAAATAAACTATAAAAATCAGTTGAAAGGTCTATTTCATCTGATCGATACAAAGTGTTTAAAGATGTCTACTCGTAATCCCAATTAGTGGACTTTCAAGAGGTACATAAAAAAAATCATTCATTGAAATTCAGTATATGAAAACTAACCAGCTCTTAAAGACCAACGCATAAGAGATCATTTAACACACTCTTAAAGACCGTAGCATAAGAGATCATTTAACACACTCTTAAAGACCGTAGCATAAGAGATCATTTAACACACTCTTAAAGACCAACGCATAAGAGATCATTTAACACACTCTTAAAGACCGTAGCATTAGAGATCATTTAACACACTCTTAAAGACCGTAGCATAAGAGATCATTTAACACACTCTTAAAGACCGTAGCATAAGAGACAAGTTAACACACTCTTACGTAGCATAAGAGATCATTTAACACACTCTTAAAGACCGTAGCATAAGAGATCATTTAACACACTCTTAAAGACCGTAGCATAAGAGATCAGTTAACACACTCTTAAAGACCGTAGCATAAGAGATCATTTAACACACTCTTAAAGACCGTAGCATAAGAGATCATTTAACACACTCTTAAAGACCGTAGCATAAGAGATCATTTAACACACTCTTAAAGACCATAGCATAAGAGATAATTTAACACACTCTTAAAGACCGTAGCATTAGAGATCATTTAACACACTCTTAAAGACCGTAGCATAAGAGATCATTTAACACACTCTTAAAGACCGTAGTATAAGAGATAAGTTAACACACTCTTAAAGACCGTAGCATAAGAGATCATTTAACACACTCTTAAAGACCATAGCATAAGAGATCATTTAACACACTCTTAAAGACCATAGCATAAGAGATCATTTAACACACTCTTAAAGACCGTAGCATAAGAGATAACTTAACACACTCTTAAAGACCGTAACATAAGAGATAACTTAACACACTCTTAAAGACCATAGCATAAGAGATAACTTAACACACTCTTAAAGACCATAGCATAAGAGATCATTTAACATAAGAGATCATTTAACACGCTCTTAAAGACCATAGCATAAGAGATCATTTAACACACTCTTAAAGACCATAGCATAAGAGATCATTTAACACGCTCTTAAAGACCGTAGCATAAGAGATCATTTAACACACTCTTAAAGACCGTAGCATAAGAGATGATTTAACACACTCTTAAAGACCATAGCATGAGAGATCATTTAACACACTCTTAAAGACCATAGCATAAGAGATAACTTAACACACTCTTAAAGACCATAGCATAAGAGATCATTTAACACACTCTTAAAGACCATAGCATAAGAGATAATTTAACACAAGTACAAGTAAAATAATCAGATTTGAATTCTCGTTGTCATTGAAAGCAAGCTTGGAGTACTTGATCTGCTGATATCAAATCATGACGTTCTACACTCGTATATACAATTTTTGCTGTTATATAAAATAGATAGTATAGTGCAATGTCATAATTGGTATAGGAAGACACGATCTAATGCCATTCTAAAATAAATTTGTACAGAATCACAATGCACAAAACAAAATTCTAGTCTTTGTTCAAGCTGTAAATAAAAAATGGATATTCTTTCCCCAAAAATACAAGACATAGTGAGCAACAACAAAAAAAATATAACTTTGATCAATAAGAGACTATACAATGTGTTAACTTAAGAACAACAAAGCAGCTGTTTAATAAAGAGATGTTACAAAAAATTGTTGTAAAATTGATTTTGAATGGAAAATTTGTAGTACTGTTAAGATAGCTGTATTTGCCATTATCTGTTGAAATAAAATGTAAGTTTAAAGATGTTGAAGCATTTTTGTATAGATAAGAGGAAAATGAAGGAGATGGGTCAAGACAGTAATGTCATAAGAAAAGATGAATAATAATAATTGTTTAATATCTTACAGGAACTCACTTCAACTCCTGGGCATGAATATGCTTCAAGCACGCGAAAGAAAAGACTGATTCCTGAATTATCTGCTGATTCGCCTTCAAAGCAGGTCATTAATGGAGAACGCATTTTCAAAAACTCTGATACAAAAGCTAATTCTGCCTCCCGTGTGTGGTCAGAATCAACAGAAACAACCAAAGAAACCAAAATATTAACAGTCAACGGGAAAACATTTGTGTACAAGTTTAATACTTCACCTATGAATACAAAGAAGAAAATCATTGAGAAACCAGCTTATAGTATATCAGAATCACCAGAGAAAACTACAACTATTAAATTACCAACTGTGACTTATAGTGGTATGAATACACTAAATACAGCCCCTAAATTATTAGTGAGACCTCCGTCTGCTGGAGGAGCCATTTTGCCAGTATCATCAATGCCTGTCTCCTCACCTTCAAGTATAGCCACAGTCAATACTCCTACTGGTCCAAAAATCATACGGATTATGTCCCCTAACGTGGGCCAGGGCAAATCTCCAGTACAACCAACAGTGCCTTCAAGTACACCACTGAAGGCAATTCGTATATCAGATGGTATGCTTCTGTTGGATGGTAAACCAACCGGAATTCATATATCTGGAAAAACAAAAATAATCTATAGAGGGGCAGTATCAAGTAGTCAAACTTCTACGACAGAACAAAGTGCTATCATGGTAACAAGTGGCCAAGTAAATCCAACAGGAATTACTAATCCAGCCGTCAGATCAAATTCTCATGTAGTTGGTCAGGTTATAACACCTGCCGTTACTGGACAAAACAATAGCCTGTTATCAACAGGACAGGTCAGTGGACTGTCTACAATGCAAGCTTCTGCACAACCTATAATACTTGCAAAAGCATCACCTGTCATGATCAACCAGCCGCTGGTTCAAAGTACAGTACAATCAACAGGCCAACAGATTAGTCTTATTACACAACCTGTTATAGCCGCAAGTTCAGTAACTCCAGCAATTAAAACAGTGCAACCATCTTCATTACTTAAATCTGTTCATGGACAAATTTCCAGTGTATGTGATGGAAGTTTAATTACAAAATCTATAGGGCCAACAGCTACAACCTCGGTTACTAGTTTAAGTCAGACATTTTCTTTATCATCTCCTGTTTTATCCAATCAAAATTCACCATTTCCTCCACACACAAATACTGTTGTAAAATCTAGTCCTGTGCATGTTAGTACTAACCAAGACATAGTCACAGGAAATATACCAAATATTTCTGTTTTAGAAAACACACATAAGACTAATCAATCCCAGATTTCTGTGTTGCAGACAGATGTCATAAAAAAATGTGAAGAATCTCTGATGGGACCACCATTACTGGTTCCACCAAAAAGAAAACTGTCTGGAAGTCCAGAAAACAAATCAATTCTGCCACCAAAACTACTACATGTGATAGGGCATTCTCCTTCTAATAATGTTATTGAAAATTGTGATAAATCTGAAAGGTGTGTTTCACCACCCAATATAACATTCATGGGATCCTCTGATTTAACTGATAAGGCAGACAATTTGTGTTGTGATAATGACAATTCAGTTGGTGCTTCTGTGGACAGCAAATCTCAAAATATGGTCAATAGTGCCAGTGCTAGTGATATATTTCCACCATATAAAATTGCACATTCAAATTCACCAGATAAAGGCAATCTATTTGATATCTTAAAAACAAATTTAACTGAATCTTCAAAACCAGTAGAAAGTTCAAATTCACAGGATTCAAGCGATTCTGGGTTATCAAAAGGCATGATGGACAAAGTTTCAACATTTGCTGCTAGTTTACAGTCAAAAACTCTGTCTGGTCAACTGAATATTCCATCTCACCTACTGCAGAAATCACCAACGAAAGATGACCAGGTATGTTATCATGTGATTCATGATTTATTTTGCTTGTTTCATTTGAATAAGCTTGAATAGTACATGTCTGATAATTTCAAGAAATTTGTGATATGTGAAAATGTTGGGGAAAAAACAGGTTTTACAATCTAGGGTAAATACTTCATACTAAAACATGTCATTGCTTTTGATTTTAAAATTGTAACAGAGCGATAATTGTAGTTTTAACTTTTCAAATGTACCCAATTATAATTTCAACAAATGTGATCATTATGCATGGGAAGCATGTCATTTTAGTTACATTATTCATTAATAGATCCACCACTTACCACTACTTTATACTTTTCAATCATTGTTATTTATAGTGTACTAATTCTAATGGATTTCACGAATATAGAAAAACCACAAATTTAAGTGTTCAACAAAATACAAAATTCCTATACCATATGCTTGTTTCCAAATTTGTTAAAACCATGAAGTATAGTATCCATGAAAACACTTCCTTATTCCACAAAAATGGCATCCACAAAAAATAATAATCATGTTAACTTATAAAATTTTGTTGCTGCTTGTTGATCACTGATTGTTTAAACCATTTGAACAAAATCATACTTTCTGATAGAAAAGTTCATCAATGCACATATCATTTTAATGACATTTAGTTTACTCATCCTACTTGGACTATTTTTTTTTGCTGTATGCTTCTTATTGCATGGCTTTAACTACAGTAGCATTCCTTTTTCAGTTTATAACAGAATTCATTGAAGATTCCAGCATTGTTCCTGTTATTCATACAAACTCTCAGAGTTCTGTAGAAGGTCATCATGATTCTCCCAGTATATGATGGCATTGTGTAAGAAATTTGACATGTAAGAAGCAATTTGTTTTCAGCTGTAACAGACAGTTTACACTTTGTTAAAGTTGAAGGCATTTTTATACGACTACAAAAAATTTTTTGGGATCGTATATATAAATGGTATGATGTTGTCTGCGTCATCGTCCGAAGACACATTGGTTTCTGGACAATAACTTTAGTTTAAGTCAATGGATCTCTATGAAATTTTTAAAGAAGGTTCAATACCACAAAAGGAAAGTTGGGATTGATTTTGGGGATGATGGTCCCAACCGTTTAGGAATTAGGGGCCCAAAAGGGGCCCAAAACAAACATTTTTCTAGTTTCAGGATAATAACTTGTGTATAAGTATTTCGATTGCTCTGAAATTGTACAACAATGTTTAATACCACAAGTAGAAAGTTGGGATTCATATAAGGGGTTATGGGGCAAACATATATAGGAATTCAGGGCCTAAAAGGGGCCAAAAACAACATTCTTTGTAGTTTCCAGACAATAACTTGTGTGTAAGTGTATGGATCTCTCTGATATTGTACCATAAGGTTTCATATCACAAAGGGAAGGCTGGGATTGAGTTTGGGGGTAATTGCCTCAAACATGTAGGAATTAGGGCCAAAACATGCATTATTCTAGTTTCCAAACAATAACTGTGTTAGATGTGTATGGATCTCTCTGAAATTGTACTACAAGGTTCCATACTACAAAGGAAAGAATTGGATCGAGTCTTGGGGTAATTGCTCCAAGGGGATTCCAAAAGTCGGGGAGGGTTCCAATTTTGTTAAGGAATTCATATTTTTTTTCAAAAATTCAAAAATTCAAAAATTTCATATTTCCTAAAAGTTTCAAGAAGTAATCTTCAATTGCACAGTATTGTGCAATAGATTTGTAAGATCTTTTACCACATTTATTTTGTGTCAGAAACCTATATTATGTCAAAAATTTGATCACAATCAAAATTCAGATAGTATCAAGCTTGAATATTATATCCAAATTTGCCCCAACTGTTCAGGGTTCGACCTCTGCGGTCGTATCAGGCTGCGCTCAGCGAAGCATTTTATTCTGTAAATGTACTGACGCTCATTCAGCATGCCAGCATCATCTCATTCTAAATTGGAAAAAAATACATGATAAAACTTTTTATAGTATTTCCAGCATTTTGTTGATTCAAGCAATATGTTAGCATGCAGACTATAGAGAAGAGAGAAGAGAGAATTTTTATTAATCTAATCAAGAACCCATAAAGGGCATCATTTTACAACAATATTATGCACAATATGATTGGAAAAAAGCAAAACAGAAACCGAATTCCATACTATAACGTTACGGACAGGATCAGAGCCTAACACAACATGTGTCTTACATAACTATTACATCAAATTTCATAATAATAAAATATTATTTCATATATTTTGTTTACATCTGGATCTTATTTCTAAACCTTTAATAATGTAATTTCCTACACATGATATGCAGACTATATGATCTCCCTTCGTCTATATAAAGTAATTTATTTCAAATTGCATTTGAAATCTACATTTGTATTGCTAAAGAAATATTTCTGATAGTTCCAGAATGTACATCCCTTTTAAATAAAAATCTGTTGGATGGAGGTAACACCCTAAAAATATAGGGGTACTAGATGGGAAAATCAGGGAGACAGGGAGATAGTGTCACAGAGATTAACACACAAGAAATACACATTTAGCCACTAAAAGGTGTCCAGTATGAACATATAAAGACAATGAAAGATTTGACAATAACAGCATGTTTCAAGTTTGCTTAAAAGAAAAATGAACAACACTGTCAAGATTCCTGATTCAGGATACACATGTGAACACATGACATCTATAAGACATATGTTTTGATTTATGTTTAGTTTGATCACAGTAATAGACAATTCCTGTTTTAAGATCTTGTGAATACTTAAGTGTTGGATTTCTTGGTTTTTTTACAGTTCCTGTGAATGTTCATTTGAAATTGTGACACTTCTCAAGAGAAATGTGCAAATCTAATGTATAAAATAAATCTATGTTTTATTTATTTTTCAGAAAGGACAAAATTTATCTCTGAACAAAAAAGGGAATCTATCATGATGGATTAAGATACTGTGATAACTACACATCTAGCATATCTTTACAAAAAATACTTTATGTCATACTCGGATGTCACCAATATGAGGAAATGTTTGAAATATTTTTTATGTAAAACAAACACAAACCTTATTGATAAATGTAAAATTGAGTACGATAATGTCAGTTAGAGGACCAATGATGGAAACTGTTTGACACTGAGTCAACCATGTGGTATTATAAATATCTCATATTTGAACACAAATAGATTGATAAATTGTACCATACATGTGATACAGGGTGTGTGTAAAGTTCTTGAGATTTACCACAGATACCATTGTAACTTCATCAGTTAATGAATTACTGGTTACAAGAAGTATTTCAAAGGTAGCTTTAAGCTATTTTATATTAAAAAAAAAAAAACTTTTCTGGGTTCTTAGGTTAAGTTTTACCTAAATTCTATAGGTAAAGCTTAAATTTTCATATTTAAAATGCTATTTGTGTTTAAATTAATCCTAATTTTTCTTTATTTTTTTTTTTTTTTAAGGGGAGGGGGAGTTGTTTTGCTTTCCTTTTGTTTTCTTTGACATTTGATTATTATTATTACTTTGAATAAACTTTTTATTTTAACATTCTCTACAAGATTGCATAAAACATTAGTATCATTAAAAAAAATTCATTTTGCATGTTTTAACTTAAATTATTAAGAGAGAGATGTTCATATGAACTATAATGTGATATATGGCATAACTGGATAAATTTATTTGAATAGTAGATTTCAGTCTGATTAAAATACAGATCCTGTGTCTACACTTCATTTACAAGAATCTGATAATATTCCATTTTACTTTCTGTTCTGGTAACTATGACTGTAAATTCAGAAATTATTGCGAGGTTTTTATTAATGCAAATAAAGCGACTGGGTGAGTATTGCAGTAATAAGAACTCGCATTATGATATCTGATAGATATATCTGTATGCAGCTTTTCTCAAAATTTGCAATAATTAATCTCAATAATAAATGCACACAATAATTTCTGAATTTACAGTACTTCAGCCAATGAAATTTCAGCCTTTTGAAGTTGTGAGTCATTATGACAAACCCAGAGAATCCAGAAAGGTCTTTTATATAGAAAGTAAGTGGAACGTAGTAAATCCTTGTACATAATGTGTGAACACAGGATCTGTATTCTAATAAGATTGAGTAAATTTTACATTTTGCAGCATTTTTATTCCCATCTAATTCCTCATATTCAGTAGATCCAGAAAAACCATTATGGTAAACTGCTTTTTATTTCAAAATAATATTAATCATTTTAATCTGTCATGGATTTAAACAATTCACACTTAAAAAGACCATTTTGTTATTTTTAGCTCACCTGGCCGAAGGGCCAAGTGAGCTTTCTCATCACTTGGCGTCCGTCGTCCGTCGTCGTCGTCCGTCGTCGTTAACTTTACAAAAATCTTCTCCTCTGAAACTACTGGGCCAAATTTAACCAAACTTGGCCACAATCATCATTGGGGTATCTAGTTTAAAAATTGTGTCCGTGACCTGCCAAACCAACCAAGATGGCCACCATGGCTAAAAATAGAACATAGGGTAAAATGTATATTTTGGCTTATAACTCTGAAACCAAAGCATTTAGAGCAAATCTGACATGGGGTAAAATTGTTTATTAGGTCAAGATCTATCTGCCCTGAAATTTTCAGATGAATCGGAGAACCTGTTGTTGGGTTGCTGCCACTAAATTGGTAATTTTAAGAAAATTTTGAAGCTTTTGGTTATTATCTTGAATATTATTATAGATAGAGATAAACTGTAAACAGCAATAATGTTCAGCAAAGTAAGATCTACAAATAAGTCAACTTGACCAAAATGGTCAGTTGACCCTTAAGGAGTTATTGCCCTTTATAGTCAATTTTAACCATTTTTGTAAATTTTGTAATCTTTACAAAATCTTCTCCTCTGAAACTACTGGGCCAAATTTAACCAAACTTGGCCACAATCATCATTGGGGTATCTAGTTTAAAAATTGTGTCCGTGACCTGCCAAACCAACCAAGATGGCGCCATGGCTAAAAATAGAACATAGGGTAAAATGTATATTTTGGCTTATAACTCTGAAACCAAAGCATTTAGAGCAAATCTGACATGGGGTAAAATTGTTTATTAGGTCAAGATCTATCTGCCCTGAAATTTTCAGATGAATCGGAGAACCTGTTGTTGGGTTGCTGCCACTAAATTGGTAATTTTAAGAAAATTTTGAAGCTTTTGGTTATTATCTTGAATATTATTATAGATAGAGATAAACTGTAAACAGCAATAATGTTCAGCAAAGTAAGATCTACAAATAAGTCAACTTGACCAAAATGGTCAGTTGACCCTTAAGGAGTTATTGCCCTTTATAGTCAATTTTAACCATTTTTGTAAATTTTGTAATCTTTACAAAATCTTCTCCTCTGAAACTACTGGGCCAAATTTAACCAAACTTGGCCACAATCATCATTGGGGTATCTAGTTTAAAAATTGTGTCCGGTGACCTGCCAAACCAACCAAGATGGCCGCCATGGCTAAAAATAGAACATAGGGTAAAATGTATATTTTGGCTTATAACTCTGAAACCAAAGCATTTAGAGCAAATCTGACAAGGGGTAAAATTGTTTATTAGGTCATGATCTATCTGCCCTGAAATTTTCAGATGAATCGGAGAACCTGTTGTTGGGTTGCTGCCACTAAATTGGTAATTTTAAGAAAATTTTGAAGCTTTTGGTTATTATCTTGAATATTATTATAGATAGAGATAAACTGTAAACAGCAATAATGTTCAGCAAAGTAAGATCTACAAATAAGTCAACTTGACCAAAATGGTCAGTTGACCCCTTAAGGAGTTATTGCCCTTTATAGTCAATTTTAACCATTTTTGTAAATTTTGTAATCTTTTACAAAATCTTCTCCTCTGAAACTACTAAGACAAAATTAACCAAACTTGTCCACAATCATCATTAGGGTATCTAGTTTAAAAATGTGTCCTATGACCCTTCCATGAACCAAGATGGCCGACATGGTTAAAAATAGTACATAGGGTAAAATGCAGTTTTTGGCTCATATCTCTGAAACCAAAGCATTTAGAGCAAATCTGACGAGGATAAAATTGTTCATTAGGTCAAGATCTATCTGCCCTTAAATTTTCAGACCAATCAGGCAACACGTTGTTGGGTTGCTGCCCCTGAATTAGTAATTTTAAGAAAATTTTGCAGCTTTTGGTTATTATCTTGAGTATTATTATAGATAGAGATAAACTGTAAACAGCAATAATGTACAGCAAAGTAAGATCTACAAATAAGTCAACATGACCAAAATTGTCAATTGACCCCTGAAGGAGTTATTGCCCTTTATAGTCATTTTTACAATTTTCATAAATTTTGTAAATTTTGTAAATTTTACAAAATATTTTCCACTGTAACTACTGGGCCAAGTTCATTATAGATAGAGATAATTGGAAACATCAAGAATGTTCAGTAAAGTAAGATCTACAAACACATCACCATCACCAAAACACAATTTTGTCATGAATCCATCTGTGTCCTTTGTTTAATATGCACATAGACCAAGGTGAGCGACACAGGCTCTTTAGAGCCTCTAGTTATTGAATGCTGTAAAATTGTATAGAAAAACATATGATTTGTGTGTTTTGTATGTTAAGAATGAATTATTTCTTTTGATATGAAGAATAGACTTGTTTATAAAATAAACATTTTATTGGTATCTCTTTCTTGTGGAGCTGTTACTGAGCATTGTACTATTAATTATTAAGTGGCAGTGAGATTTCTTTTTTCTTCAACTGCTTTAAACAAATTTATGTATGCCCACTCTGCTAGATCCCTTCTGAACATCTTCTGTTCATTTAGCATCAGCTGATATTCCTACTTTACTTGGTTCAACTTTCAAAGCTACATATGAAAGTGTATGTAGTGGTTTAGGTACCAAACGAGGGTCTAAACGGTTCTGCTAATGAGATGTTCCCAGTGGCGGATCCAGAAATTTTCAAAAGTGGGGGCCCACTGACTGCCTAAGAGAGGGCCCACTCCAGTCATGCTTCAGTGATTCCCTATATAATCAACCAAATTTTTTCCACAAAAGGGGGGGTGGGGGCTGCCTACCCCACCCCCTAAATCCACCTCTGGTTCCAATGTTTACTCTGAAGGTCCAGTGTATGGAATATTTTCTATTTGTTTGTAAAGAAAACATATTTATTTACAAATTAAGTTACTTAAAATACAAAATATGATTGCATACGATTAATCATGAATATCTTAATGCTTATTAATGAGTGCAATGCATACATACATTACATGACATTTCCTGTATTGAACTATTTGTCTTAGGAAATATGAATTTTAGCTAGCAATGGCTTCCTAGAGAGATATATATATGATATAAATGTTAAATTAAACGAGTCTGAAATGTTGTTTCAGTGTGTTAGATGGTCAGATGATAACTTGTGTATTTTTTTTAATAAATGACATTTTTGTAGATTTTGTTCTATTCTAGGCCAAGACAAGCACACTACCATTAATTTTGACTGAAAAAAAGTTTCAGTGTAGTTGACCAAAAAATTTGAAATAATCCTGACAATTTTTATACAACCGCAAACAATTTTTTGGGATTGTATAATGGTATGATGTCGTCATCATCTGCGTCGTCGTCCAAAGACACATTGGTTTCTGGATAATAACTTTAGTTTAAGTGAATTGATCTCTGTGAAATTTTTTAAGAAGGTTCAATACCAAAAAAGGAAGGTTTGGATTGATTTTGGGGTTGATGGTCCCAACCGTTTAGGAATGAGGGGCCCAAAACAAGCATTTTTCTAGTTTCAGGATAATAACTTGTGTATAAGTATTTCGATTGCTCTGAAATTGTACCACAATGTTTAATACCACAAGTAGAAGGTTGGGATTCATTTTAGGGGTTATGGGGCCAACAGTTTAGGAATTAAGGGCCAAAAAGGGGCCAAAAACAAGCATTTTTCTAGTTGCCAGACAATAACTTGTGTGTAAGTGTATGGATCTCTCTGACATTGTACCACAAGG